>JAFBMS010000769.1:62097-587097 GCA_019788955.1 Albula glossodonta
TTTTTTTGGGAAAAAGCTCCCATTAAAACGCATGTTAAATTCTAAAGTTGCAAACTGATGGACATATTGGTTGAATCCTGGATATAATGACCAAAGAGAGTTCTCCAGGGTCTAAGGTCTATTGGTCTATGTTGGTGTCTCAGAATTTCCTCCTGTCTGGAGCTTGCTCATTTTCTACGGAGCTTGAATTTTGCAAAATGGCTGCTTCCGAAAGCCCTCTGTGAATCCAGTGTGGAGAAAGTTGGGGTCTAGTCTAAGTCTATATTATGGAATACAGGACCCATGATGACCTTCATGAGTTAAAGTGGAAAAGCAGCTCTCCAGCGCCTCCCTCTGGGTGGTGAGGGGAACAAAAGCCGTTGCAGCTGGAGCAGAGGAGCCTTGCGCTACGCTATCGCGGCTTGTAGCAAGATAGTCATAGAAGTTACGTGCTGTAGAGGGAAGGGCTGTCTAGGTGGTAACCCAATACAGACCAATCAGCTTAAAATCCTGAAGTTTTGTTCCTGTAAAGAAGCATATGGCCGCTGTCACTGTCTATGCTAGTCTGTGTACACTTAACGCAATTGTGTTTTCATAGCCTCTGTAAGATTTGAAGCCTCCCCAGCGGATTTAGAGATTGCTGACATATACAGTGCCATCACGGATATCTTTAATCCAGCAAATTTGTGATGTTTGCACTTAAATGCAGCTCATTAATTGAGCGAACTGCCATCTACACTTTTCTTAATTCTTTTTAAAAACACAGTTCTGGTCATCTGGATGAAAACAGGTGGAAGCGTATATGACTGGCAGCCAGGTGGTCTCATTTGCATAATTTCCCTGCAGATTAATGCAAATTCATGCAATTCCCCTTCAGAGTTCTCCGGTGCAAGCTTACTTTGGTGCAAGTGTAAAACTGTATTTATCTTAAATAAAGTCTGAAGCTCTACTATCCTAAACACTGAACCCTGAGAAGTTTCCACTCATTCAGATAGCGCTGAATCTTCTGGATTCCTGAATCCAAACTTGCACCACGCTTAGATCTGCACAGCTAAACAGCAACAAGTTAGCGTAAACCATGATACCGGGGGCCAAAACCACAGACTAGCTCGTGTATGCTGCTATTGCTATTTCTTATTTCCTTTATTATATGTATATGGTCTGAGCAGGGAGGTTTATGTGTCAATCACAATGACAGCACCGCAGCAAGTCATGGCTAGAACTGCTGATGTTGACTTGTTTTAGCTGGAGGCTACTGCAGTGTGTTAGTGGTTAACCATATTCCAGAAATATCTTTTTATCTGTTAAATTGAAGGACAAAATTTGAAAAATTACATCAGAGCTTTTAAAAACTAGGTATATCCTCAGTTAATGGAACCCAAAAACAGCCCTTTGTACATTTAAAGGGAAGGATGGGGTAGTTTTGGTCATGAACTACGACTGGGTTGTTTTTTCCCTCCAGTGCAGGGAGATGAGGCGCAATGTAATCCTGCACATTCGTTGTGGTGCCTGAACATTTCGATTTTGTATGGAATCTCGCGTACTGGGTGGTTCTTATCAGGGACAGTCTCAGTACTTTCCGTGTGAAAGCCAAAGTCTGCCCCGTCAACACTTGCTCTTGGCACAGCTGGAGGTGGACGTGTTTCCATATCGTCTGCGATCTTTATGGAGCCGAATCAACGAAAACGAGGCTCTGCCTCCCGTTGAGAAGAATGTAATATTGAACTGATATTGCATTCCAAAAACCAACCCCTGAAAACAAGATCTGATTTAAAAGAAAAGGCAAATGGACGAAAATCGATCTTTGGATTTTGTGCGCCGATGCTACGTCGGGAAAAATAATCACGCCGTTTACATGGATCTACTTCCCACCCTCGAAAACAGTGCATATGGAAAACTGTTTTGGGCACTTTCAGCTCTGATCATTCACATCTGAAATAAGGAAAATTCCATTTTGTGTTCAGTTGTGCTAGTATGGGCCGCCAAAAACAGCACAGCAGTGCATTTTTCGTGTTTTTTTACAGCTGACAGAGAGAAGCCGGAGCTGACCTGTGCATGTGGGTGGTATCATCTTGGATTATAGGACCAATGTGTGCACCCTAGTGTTATTCTGGATGGCTAGAATGGTTTGGTATTCTGGGGCTTTTGTTAAAGCGTATCGTTTTTCAGATTGGGTCGCTGAGATTGTCAGTTGTTCAGTTCTGTGGTCATTTCTTGGAAAATTTTTGTGTTAATTATGCAGTTCACTGTCTCTAGCCCTCTATTCAGTGTCTCTAACCGTGTTGGTGAACTTCGACTTGTAACCGTTGTTTCTCTCTCGTTGTGGTTTTTCTTGTTTGGAGTGTTGTCATGATTTTCAACACCGCTTTTCTTGCCGTATTACACATTTTGCTGTGTCATTGCGTAAGGAATTTGCAATTCAGGCACCAGTTATTCAAATCTGTTATTCAAAATCTGTTTAATATTTCATGTTGCTTC
Source organism: Albula glossodonta (assembly GCA_019788955.1). Classification (NCBI taxonomy): domain Eukaryota; kingdom Metazoa; phylum Chordata; class Actinopteri; order Albuliformes; family Albulidae; genus Albula; species Albula glossodonta. The sequence goes on from JAFBMS010000769.1 coordinate 64,555, forward strand.
AGAAACTTACTTATTTAAGTGTTTATTTTAAGTATTTTATAGGAGAAACAAATTGGTAATTAGCTCTGACATAAATATGAATCATACTGGTAAACTCATTTAAAGAGATTTAGTTACTTCAAAATACGCTCGCTTTTTTATTTTTTGTTTGTCTACCCCTCCATATGTAATTATTTTAACAACTGAAGAGTCTCCATATACATAAGTTTAACCATGTAAAAACCTGTAAAAAGAGTTCCACTCAATTCTGCTGTCATATAGTGAGGGGCAACACCCCTGACCTCTGAACCTGTCACCTGGGTGACAGATCACATGACCTCTGCTCAAGTGGAATATCCTTCACAGATCCTACACACACCGCCCCTGCAGGTGGCACGGAAAGTCTCATTCTGAGTCTAGATCTCTCTTGTTGCACGACAAAAAAACGAATCTTGCTTTTCATGAGGTTACAGCTAGCATGTGAGATATTTTATCCATATATATCCATCTATTTATGACAATGCTTTTCATATAATGCCTTCAAACACTTTCCATAAAAAGGACTCAGACCGTCATCTAATGTACCAGAAGTTAATATTGTAAAATTATGCAATGTCCCGAGGCGAAGAAACGGCAGGAATACATTTGAAAATGGAGGGAAGCAGCGGATCAGGCAAGGAATGATGGGAACGGTTATGAGGAGGACGTGCCAGACAGACGAGCCAGTCTTTCTACATGATGCAAATATGGGCAACCTTCCGCTGTATGTTGACCAATTGGAAGAAGGCGCACAGGGTTGCATGGTAACCAAGGGTAAACATTATTTCTACAACATCAGTTCCTGGTGCTTCATGTCAAATTAGCAAAATGTTTGAGAAGTTAATTATCACAGTCGCATTTTACTGACCTTTATTAAAATGTATAATTCAAAATAGGTTAAAAATAGCACATGCATTTATCTTGTGCACAAATAAACGATGCGCAAGCCTCGGCCTGCCTCATTCTGAAGCTGAAATACCCAAAAAGTCGTCAGGCTGTAGGAAACTGGCGACTGGAAAAGCACAACAACACCAGCCAATGGGCTTTCAGTCCAGTGCACCATCAGTGTACAGACCACCAGTGTCAAAGTAAAATACCCAGAATGATCTGATGTAACCGATAAGAAGCTCCTTTGATACGGAGCCATTTTGTGAGTTTAGCAGTTACAGAAATCCTCAAAGGTTGTTGTGATTTGGTTGCCCATCGTACACTATACGTACCCTGTGTTAAAATATAGTAGCGTTCCCCAGTGGCCTGTGAATCCTGGGTGTATAGTGCTGTGCAGTTCATTTCATGGACACCACTCTGATCAGGTGACCATGCATGAAGGACAGCAGTGCATCCTGGGTAATGGTCATCTAAGGTGACCGTGAGAGTCAGTGGCCCCCCGTGCATAAATATCACATGAACTAAAACGAGCATTACGTTGAACGGAGGGAAAATTCGACAAGATTATTTAGCACCGATTCCTGAATCTCCAGCCTAGTTTTTCTGAGCATTTAGACCGACGGAAAGGACACGCACCGTTTGTTTCTGTTTTCGTTCTGCCTGTCTGGAAAGAAATCCTTCGAGAGTCAGCTGGTCTGTTTTCTCATTCCACTCAGTCATGTACTCCAGATTCTTAGGCTGTGGAGAAGGAAATACTCTGACCTCTTTTCATTTCAGATGGTGGGAATATTAACTGATGTTTCTTATTTGTTATAATATTAATACTCAACAGATTGAAACATTTATAGGACAAATGTCGAACTGTCAACATAAGAATGAACCACACCTATTCCATCTAGTTCTGTACTGAGTGAGATTCATTAATCAGGTAAAAAAAAAAAATTATGTACTCAGGCTAACATTAGCATGTTGTTTTGCTGTCGAGTTTTTTTTTTTTCTCATTTAAAGGAAGGACACAGCAATCTGCCACGACTGCGGTGTGTATGTTTCTGTAAATCCAGGTATGTTTTTAGAAGGATGTTTGCTGTAATCACTCAGTTTTCTTTATTGGCTACCTTGCTTCCTGTCCTTTGAAAAACAAATGTGCCTTCATGAATAATTCATCGAAAAGAGGTGTGTGCTGGAGTCTGTGCCCTGATCAGGTTTGATGGCAGGAAGAGTATAAAACCAACATCATCTTACAAAGAGTGCACTGCATGCACTTAGGAGTAGAAGAAGAGTACAATAGTCTTTTTGTTTGCTCACACACCGCAGCTCACAATACTCTTTCTGTTTGCACACACTCCACGGTTTGCAATACTCTTTCTGTTTGCATACAGACAAACCACAGTTTGCACTACTCTTTCTATTAGCACACGCAAGACAGTGTGCAATGGTCTTTCTGTTTGCTCACACACCGCAGCTCACAATACTCTTTCTGTTTGCACACACTCACACACCACAGTGTGCACTACTCTTTCTGTTTGCACACACACAACACAGTGTGCAATAGTCTTTCTGTTTGCACACACACCACAGTTTGCAATGCTCTTTCTGTTAGCGCACACACAACACAGTGTGCAATAGTCTTTCTGTTTGCACACACACCACAGTTTGCAATGCTCTTTCTGTTAGCGCACACACAACACAGTGTGCAATAGTCTTTCTGTTTGCACACACACCACAGTGTTCTCTTTCTGTTTGCACACGTACCACAGCCTGCAATACTCTTGTGCAAACGTTTGCATCTCAGACCTCAGACACAAGCCTTGGTGGCCCTGCCAGAAATTACAGCTTTTTGAGGCTCTTGACATAGTTTTTGTCGAGACTGGGTCAGAGGGATGTTGTTTCATTTTTGAGGCAGTTGCTCTGTGGTATTTATTAAGATTTGTCCCCCGGGGGGTGGGGAAGGGACTTGCGGTTTGCATGCAAGTTATCATTGGGGGGTTGGGGGGGGGGGGGCGTGGGCGAGAAGGGGGGTGCAGCCTCAATTTAAAAACCATTGTTAATGCATTGAAAATACATAAAAACCATTAAAATACAAACTTCAATTTTATTCAGATTGATTCATTTAGGCATAGGTGCCTTATATCTCATTGACAATGACCATCCAGTCATTGTTGCTTTTGCGCAAAACTAATTAAATGATGTTCATTCTTGCATTATTAATAATTTGTTGCCCTTTTTGTTTTTGTTTTCTGTTTTCTGCAGCAGCAGCAGAGCACCAAGAGGTCCTGTGTGGCACCCCCGCCTCCCCTCCCCCCCCCCCCCCACCCCCCAACTCCCCCGGCTGTCCCGCGGGTCAAAGGTCATCCGTGAGCATGCTGTCCGCCCTCAAGCTCCCGGGGCTCCTGCTGCCCCTGGGGGCCCTGCTCCTAATACTGCCCCCTAGCTGCAGTGCTTTATGTAAGTCCCTCTCTCTTTTTCTCCCATCCATGCTCTGTTCATTTAGTCTCCCGGTGTTCCCCGCACTAAGTGCATGTCGCTCATTAATTGTGAAGCTCTCGAGCAAGAGATTGTTCTGCGCCGTTTCTCCCCTAAGATGGGTTTTGAGATGCGTCCGGAGACAAAGCGACGGGCGTGCTGGCGAGTAAGTGGCAGGGCAGTAAATAAAGCAGACGCGCTTCGCCGCCATGCTCTGAAGAGAGAGAAACCGATACAGGACCAGGAGCGCGTGTGGATGAATGAAGCCAGCTGGCCGGAGACTAAGGCTTTATTTAAGATCTCTGGTGCAGTGTGTGTAGGTACCTGCTCTGTGGTGATAGATGCTTATTTTGGATCTCTGGTGCAGTGTGTGTAGGTACCTGCTCTGTGGTGATAGATGCTTATTTTGGATCTCTGGTGCAGTGTGTGTAGGTACCTGCTCTGTGGTGATAGATGCTTATTTTGGATCTCTGGTGCAGTGTGTGTAGGTACCTGCTCTGTGGTGATAGACGCTTATTTTGGATCTCTGGTGCAGTGTGTGTGTAGGTACCTGCTCTGTGGTTATAGACGCTGTGTTTTGGATCTCTGGTGCAGTGTGTGTAGGTACCCGCTCCGTGGTGATAGACGATTTATTTTGGATCTCTGGTGCAGTGTGTGTGTAGGTACCTGCTCTGTGGTGGTAGACGATTTATTTTGGATCTCTGGAGCAGTGTGGGGGGTACAGGCTGAATCTGACTCTAACGCCTGCAGTAGGTGGAGACAGCTGTGATTTATGTAGCTATGGTGGGCGGCAGGTGGAGTTTGACTGGATTCTGTTTTTATTTCATTAGTTTTCAGCCATCTGCCTGGAAATTCGAGGCCATCCCTTTATCGTCCCCTCCCTCTCCCTCTCTCGCCCCCTTTCTACCCTTTCCTCCCCCCCTCCCTCCCTCCCTCCCTCCCTCTTCCTTCTTCCCCAGACCCCCCCATCTCTCTTTTCCCTATTAACTAGTGTTCACTAGTGCTTCAGAGACTGGCTGGCCTAGCCAGGCTTGCCACTGCACACACAAATAATGCAGCGCGATAAATAAATAGCTGCAAACATACCAACACTCGAAAATTCCGTGCTGATCATCACACAAATTATAATATTAAAGCAATCACAGCAATCATTATCAAGTGAATCAAATTGGCCTCTTTGTGAACAATAAGTAAACAAGTTAACAACAATCATAAATAATCGGCATCGTGACGTTGATGACAATTAATTATTAGCCGAATTTTAAGTACCCACTGCTGTCGGGAACGGGGGTTGCGTTCCTTGATTACGGATACTGATTACTTTTCCTCATATGTCGTATTTGGAATGTCATGTTTTATTACACTAAAACAGATTAGTATTAACAGTACGAGCGAACCTCTTTGCCTTTGCATTAATCAGACATCCTGTTCTCTCTGGCTGGACAGGGTCGTCCGTGTCGACCCCTTTTCGGTGGTCTGTCTGTTAAAAACCGCCATTGTGGCCAAACCTGTTCGTAGGGCCATCCGGTGACTCGTGGAGAAAAATCGGATGCAGGGGTGTGTCCTTCAGTTCGAGTCCCAGCCGCGCTGTTACTGGCTGCGGAGATGTATGCTGTTGGTACGCCGAATGGCACTGCCTCACCAGGGAAGAACGGGGATTAAGCTGATTAAAATCGTGGTCAGCACTCTCTGGTGGCCCAAGCATCTACCCTACACCAACACTTCAGCTACACTTTAACAGCTCTTTACCCACAATGCAGCTGAACTCCACTCAGTAGCTGAGTTACTCAGTAGCTGCTCACCCTTAACTCAAACACAGAAATACACTCACAGATCACACACTATCACTGCACAGTTACTGTCTCTCTTACTCTCTTCCTCTCACCTTCAGTCTATTCCTATCTCTCTCTCTCTGTGTGTCTCACCTGCTATGTCTCTCCCTCTCTCACTTCAGTTCAGATTTTCTCTCCATCTATATCTCCCCGTCCCTCCATTCCTCTCTCTCCATCTCTCCCACTCTGTCCCTCTCAACCCTCGCCCTACCGGCCCTCCCACTCGATCGGGAGACAGCGCCAGCGTTTCTGCGCGAACACATTCTGTGTGTTAAAGGGCAGCGAGCGCTCCGTTAAGCGGAGATACAGCGATAGTTTGAGTGAGTCATTAAGATGTCATCGCTGCATCTCGTTTGCCTGCAGACTCATCACGGATTTGAAACTCATTCACACCTATTTCTCTGCTGTCAAAACTCAACCGGAAACAGCCTCCGTAATCAATCTTATTTAGTTCAACTTGTCTAAGATTTAGACGGCGAGCTCAATTTTAACCTTTGCACTTGGTGGGTGATGTATAGTCTAGGTGGGTTTAAGGCCTGTTCTCCATTTTTGCTAGTTTCAGTGTGAGATTTAGGGAGCATGGATACGGCACAGTTATAAAAGCATCGGTTATCACGGTCTGATTACATGTTGGTGTGTTATGGATTTAAAGACAGAATATGCCACACAGAGTGTCATCTCCACTCATTATGGGTAGAATATAATGGAAGATTTATGACTCGCACTGTTTCCATCTATGTCATATTGCCATGCCAGATTCATATAACATATTACAATGTCTGGTGTTTTCATAAATGTCATACAGTATTTATTTTCACACTTATTTAACTTTCTATTTACATGAGGTAAATTAATGCATACCTACTGTAGAACTTTTGTCTCTTTCCTAATTTTTGCTCAGTAAATTTGAGCGTCCCACGAAAGCGATATTTTAGCATCCCTTTTGCATCTCTTTACATATTTGCAATCCTGAAGAGAAATTAACCAGCCAATGTAGGGTCTGTTTTCTGATATCGGATGACGTATATGTTCAGAGTCATACTTTAACTACTGATTTAAAGCGAAATAATTTTGGTGGTTTGCGAAAGATAACATAATATACCATTTTAGTATATCCGTATTTCCTTGTACAGCTTCCCTGCGCTGCCTACTGTTTCTATTCAGGGTTGATTTAAAGTTTTGTTAATAATGTATAATGCTTGTACGACGAAACTCGATTTTTAATTTGTGAGCTTTTGTAACATCTTACTAACCAGGCCTCCAAGCTCATCAGGTAAATAATTGTGAACGACTCTAGAGTCTAATTTAAAGATGTAGGGAGTTAGCTTTTTTTTTTTTTTTTTTTTTTTTAACTTCCCTTAGGCTCTGGAACAATTTTCGTCTGGAAATTAGAACAGCTGAGTCCGGGTCATTCTTTAAGACCAAACTTAAGGCAGATTTGAACGGATTAGCTTTTATATACTTCAGTTTCTTTTTTTTAATGTATATCTTTATGACTATCTGTTTATTCCAATAGCTTTTATTATTTATATGTGGCAACAATTTATCTTGTTCTGTTTTGCTGTCTTATTTATTGTATGTCGAAGGACCTTGTGCTATGTGACTTAAAAATTGCAAGTAAGCCAAATAAATAAGTTTAGGATATATTTTACAGAATCTTGTCATACTTTTTCTAACGGGAGTTGTGCTCATACTTATAATTTCAAGCAGCAAAATCTGCACAGTGGAAAAAATCCTCAGTAGACACACTGAGTATTTCACGCGTATAATGGTTATTCGTTTAAACTGAATTTAATTGCAAATTTCCACAATGTTAACTGGCTCACTACAGGATCGCCATTTTTCTAGAGCTTGTATTTAGCTCATTGTCTCGTTTTTGTCTAATTATGCAAGAGAAAAAAATCGATTCTTGTTTTACAAGTGAATGTGTCCTGTTTTCCCCTCCTGCAATAGCACCAATATGATAAATCTTCCAGTTATGATGAAACGTCTTGGCTGCAGTAGTTTATTCTTTGTTAGTAAAAAAACATTTTATTATTCCCTGCCAAGATGTTTTTCTCTGAAATGAGACCCACAGAAATATTTGGCAGTGGGCAGCAGGTTTGGTGCCTAACCTGTGTAATAACCTGCAGTGTTTAGCAGGTTATTACCTTACCTTATTACCTGTATAAGAACCCCACTATAGCAAGAGTTTACTTGTGAGTACATCAATAATTATGCACTGTGTTGTGGTTTCATGCTCCACTGGCAAAGTAGAGACTACACAAAAAGCTTTTACAGCTGTGAAACCTTCATGCGATTGACCCTACCCCCAGCACGGCAAAGACCTTTTCTTTCTGCCTCTAGAACCTACTCATTCCTTGTCTCGCGTTGTATGGTCTTTTCCCAATTAAAGCGATTTTTACATTTTTCACCCGGATGTAATTGACACAGCGGAGTAGACGAGAACGCCATGTAGAAGGTGCGAGGCTGGTTGCCATAGTGATGGTGTCGGTCTTGGTGGTGGTGGTTGTGGTGGTGAAGTGGGGGGGGGGATTTGAGCCTGTAGCAGTGATGCTCGTGGGTTGCCGTGACAGCAGGTTCAGGGGATGATCGGACAGTTAAAATATCATTTATTGTGTTTGGCTATCAGAGCGGATTGATGAGACACAGGAAGTAGGATATTGTCTTGTAAAGTATCTTCTATCTATCCTGCAGCTGACATCTCAGTGAATAATATTATCAGCCTGAAATATATGGCTGGGATTACCCTAGACAGGATTCACTCTGTATTCTGCACTGTAATATCTGTCTGCTGGAGGCTGTCAGGGAGCGTTTTTTAGCAGCATATTGGTATTCACCACTGTTCGCTATTTGTAGTAGAGGGTGGGAGAGTAGACCATCTAAAATGCATTGGTTCTGGAATAATGTTGAGTGGAATTCTGGGATTGATCACATGTGGTTCTATGGCATGCCTGGACTCGGTAACAGGAGAAGGTTTAACTCGGTTGTGCGAAAGAGTCGTTTTCCCCACGGTTGCTCTCCCCCTGTCTCCTTGGTCTCTAATAAACGTTGGAGCTCTCGCTACCTCCTGAATCACGCTGCCTGTAGCGCCTTAATTATTCATAGAATATGTTCGCCGGGTGTTTGATCATTAATACGTATCTGCGCATTTTGGATTTAACGAGTTCCCCTGGAGAGCTGCGCTTCTTGTCTTGTTTTTCTGTTGCTGCCCTTTTCCCCTTGAACAGAAATCACAGAGGACACAAGCCAGGATTCTGCCCTATCTTTCACTGAGTCACATATTTTTTTTTTCTGTCGTCTCCCGTTATTATTAGAACATGATATTGTTACACTTTAAACGTTCTCAGATTCTGACATTCAGATGGATTCAGAAGTTCATTTCGGGCATTTCTTAATTTCTTTACAGAAACCGAATGCTCGGTTTTTCCATTAACACATCAGCAGGTGTCTGTTCGGCCTCGCTGGAGTGGCGAAGTAATATCGAAAAAGTTGTTTGTGAGGTGTACCGAATGTGCAGAAGGATTGGTGTCAAGCTCAGGAGGGAAATAGTCCGAGATTCAGATGGATTCTGCGCCTGCCCTATGGTCTGTTTTTCCGACATTGACAATGCCGTGCGAAGGAAGATACGCCGCCTTCCCAAAAATCAATACTAATATAGCGTATAAATATAGCGGGTAAACACTGCAGATGCATTACATTTTATTCTCCGTGTTAATTTGGCGTTCACATGCTCATTAACGTCATGGCGCAATGGGCGTCTTGGCTTAAAGGTTGCCCTCGCCAGTCTCTACTAAATGGGTGCAGCGGTTTCCTAGCAACCTCAGCTGCAGGTGCTGCCAATGCCGTCTGAAAGCAAAAATGAACGAGATAACCGATAACCGCACCTGAGATGGACTCTCGTTTTTTGCCGTCTCGCTGGAAGAGCTACCTTTATGTCGATTCGTGTGCTTCTTGGGTTGTATAATGGTTGAGGTTGTGTGTATGACTAACATACTGCGAGAGGGATTGAAATGATTTTGCTGTTAAGGCACTGTCGCCGTGTGTGGATGGGGCCTACACAAGTTCTGCTGTTGAATCCAGACCGTGTCAGTGCTGACTGGCTGACTGTGGCTAGACTAAATAGCAGGGATCATGCATAATTAGCCATAGCATTGCCTAGGGATAGATTTGGTGGAGGTGTCTGTCTCGTTGCTTTCCAGGCGCCACCCCCCCCCCCTCCCTCATCAACCCATTGCCAACAAACAGTCTGCTTGCCTAAAGCAGCCCATGAAGTTTCTTCTTGTAAATAATGTCTATGCAGGCTGAACTTGTGAACCGTGATGTGGAATATTTTTGCACAGTATCTGTTTATCCAGCCGGATAATTACTGAAGCAATTCAGATGAAGCTACGATAATTGCTGTATTTTCCAAATATCTACAGACTGATAAAAATATCGAACTATCCTTTTTCACATTCCTCCACTCCTGTCATTCTCCTTTCCTCCACTCCTGTCTTTCTCCATTCCTCCACTCCTGTCTTACTCCATTCTCCATTCCTCCACTCCTGTCTTACTCCATTCTCCATTCCTCCACTCCTGTCTTACTCCATTCCCCATTCCTCCACTCCTGCCTTACTCCATTCCCCATTCCTCCACTCCTGTCTTTCTCCATTCTCCATTCCTCCACTCCTATCTTTCTCCTTTCCTCCACTCCTGTCTTTCTCCATTCCCCATTCCTCCACTCCTGTCTTTCTCCATTCCTCTACTCCTGCCTTACTCCATTCCCCATTCCTCCACTCCTGCCTTACTCCATTCCCCATTCCTCCACTCCTGTCTTTCTCCATTCTCCTTTCCTCCACTCCTGTCTTTCTCCATTCCTCCACTCCTGTCTTTCTCCATTCCCCATTCCTCCACTCCTGCCTTACTCCATTCTCCATTCCTCCACTCCTGTCTTTCTCCATTCCCCATTCCTCCACTCCTGTCTTTCTCCTTTCCTCCACTCCTGTCTTTCTCCATTCCTCCACTCCTGCCTTACTCCATTCTCCATTCCTCCACTCCTGTCTTTCTCCATTCCTCCACTCCTGCCTTACTCCATTCTCCATTCCTCCACTCCTGTCTTACTCCATTCCCCATTCCTCCACTCCTGTCTTACTCCATTCTCCATTCCTCCACTCCTGTCTTTCTCCATTCCTCCACTCCTGCCTTACTCCATTCTCCATTCCTCCACTCCTGTCTTTCTCCATTCCTCCACTCCTGTCTTTCTCCATTCCTCCACTCCTGTCTTTCTCCATTCCCCATTCCTCCACTCCTGCCTTACTCCATTCTCCATTCCTCCACTCCTGTCTTTCTCCATTCCTCCACTCCTGCCTTACTCCATTCTCCATTCCTCCACTCCTGTCTTTCTCCATTCCTCCACTCCTGTCTTTCTCCATTCCTCCACTCCTGTCTTTCTCCATTCCTCTACTCCTGCCTTACTCCATTCCCCATTCCTCCACTCCTGCCTTACTCCATTCTCCATTCCTCCACTCCTGTCTTTCTCCATTCCTCTACTCCTGCCTTACTCCATTCCCCATTCCTCCACTCCTGTCTTTCTCCTTTCCTCCACTCCTGTCTTTCTCCATTCCTCCACTCCTGTCTTTCTCCATTCCCCATTCCTCCACTCCTGCCTTACTCCATTCTCCATTCCTCCACTCCTGTCTTTCTCCATTCCTCTACTCCTGCCTTACTCCATTCCCCATTCCTCCACTCCTGTCTTACTCCATTCTCCATTCCTCCTCTCCTGTCTTACTCCATTCTCCATTCCTCCTCTCCTGTCTTACTCCATTCTCCATTCCTCCACTCCTGTCTTTCTCCTTTCCTCCACTCCTGTCTTTCTCCATTCCCCATTCCTCCACTCCTGCCTTACTCCATTCCTCCACTCCTGTCTTTCTCCATTCCTCCACTCCTGTCTTACTCCATTCCCCATTCCTCCACTCCTGCCTTACTCCATTCCCCATTCCTCCACTCCTGTCTTACTCCATTCTCCATCCTCCTCCACTCTTCCTCCACTCCATTTCTCCATTCCTCCATTCCTCCACTCCTCCCTCCATTCCTCCTCTCCTGTCTTACTCCATTCTCCATTCCTCCACTCCTGTCTTTCTCCTTTCCTCCACTCCTGTCTTTCTCCATTCCCCATTCCTCCTCTCCTGTCTTACTCCATTCTCCATTCCTCCTCTCCTGTCTTACTCCATTCTCCATTCCTCCACTCTTGCTTCACTCCATTCTCCATTCCTCCACCCCTGCAGTACCCCATTCCCTGCTCACACCGCATTAATGTCGGTAAGTCGGCTCCAGCAGTGAATTATTCATGACTTCATGCAGTTTTAATATGGGGATCAGACTGTCGGATGTGCATGCTTTCTGTCTTGTAATTGCTGCAACACCACTGCAGGACACAGCCATATGCATGAGCTACTCAGAGCCTCTGTTTCCTGCAGCCCACGGCCTTTCCGCAGAGGAAACGTATCAAACCAACCAGGTTTACGCATCAACCGTCTTCCCCTCACTAATCTGTGTGTTAAATTATGTACAGGAGGTCCTCGGGTTACGACGATCTCGAGTTATGTCGTTTCGTCGTTACGACGCACTCCCATAAGTTACTTAAAAAACCTAGTTTCGACCAAAGTGGTTTGGGTTCATAAATATGACCACAGAAATAAAGATAAGAAATTGTTCTCTCTTTTTTTTTTATTGATGTTTAATTTAATTACTGTATTTTATATGTCCTTCGTGTGTTGTGTGTGCAGTGTGAGTGACTGAAGGTGTTAATTTAGGTATAATTTAGGTATAAATTCCAACTTGCGTTGAAAATCGGCTTACGACAAGTCATAGGAACAAGACTCGTTCGTAAGTCGAGGACCCCCTGTATTTACAAGTAAAAGGTGATATTGACGGTTGGTTTTAACGCACGTTTCTACGGTCTCTGCCTCTCTCTATTCAGCTCCTCCTCGCTTCACAAAGATCCCGTTCGACCAGATAGGCGTGTCCGGGGGCGTGGCCTCATTCGTGTGCCAGGCCCAAGGTGACCCCAAGCCCCGGGTCAGCTGGAACAAGAAAGGGAAGAAGGTGAACTCTCAGCGCATCGAGGTGAGGCCGCTGTCACCCCCCCCCGAACCCAGCGATTAGCGCACATCATAGCTGTGCTTCTGTTTTCCCGAGCATTCTTTTTCACAAGGCGTTCAGCCACAATGAAAGACTGCTGAATGCATGAATTGAAGCAAGGTGAGATAGCAATGAGTAAATCCAGGTAAATAAAAGGTACTGATATCAGATATTATTTGACCTAGAGAGCTGTCAGTGCTTGGATTACCTTGCCAGGTATTAGACATAAAGACCCACTGGAGTGTTTAAGATTAGACTTGACACAACACTGGATACAGCCTAAAGTGTAGGGAAATGGCAAGCCCAGTCTAGATGAATGGAATTTTCTTGTCATCAAACGTACTTAGCCTCACTTTAAAAAATGAGCCACCGTTCGTTAGCGGCGCGGATCTGTCGGCGTCCCCTGCTCCGCGGAACGCAGACGAGAGCTGCCGCTCGTTGATTGATGCTCCGCGGGCCATAATTATAACTCCGTTCCCCTCACTTGTTTGCGAAAAAACAAGCACAAACACTCGGATTGATAAGCAAATAAATGCTTCCAGAGCTAGTCCTCATTCATTATCTACCAAGCAGTCATTTCCAGATTGGTATAATAATTCTGGCATCTCAAGGATCGTTATAAATGAACAACATATGAAAAAAAAACTGGAGCATACTGCTACATTTTTAGCAGATGTAAATATCATGTATACATTATGGTAATCTGGCTCACAAATAAGTAAATAATAAAACACGTATCATCTGTCTGAAAACAACTGAATAATTTTGGAAAAAATTTCAGAATCTATGGGTGGATAGTCCAACATGTGTCAGTAAATACTACTTGTGGCTACTAAAATATCTCTTGATTTTCACTATTATATTATTGGTGTTTCATTATTTTATATATTGGTTGTTTTTAAATATAATTAAAATTAATCATTTTCAATTTGTATTGATGTTTCCCAAATGTTTTTTTCTTAAGAGCAATTTGGTTTAAACTTTTTATTTTCCCTCTGGACTTTGTTCTTCATGCATCAAAAAGGTTTTTTTTTCCCATGCATCAAAAATTAGTTTGAGATAATTGTTACATTTTGGACAACAATGCTCTCAGTGTTGCAATAACAAAGACTGCACTGAAAAGCAATGTCAATGTTTTGCATTGTTTAAAATTTGCATGGTTGTTCCTTTTGTTTGTGCATCCTATTTTCACCTGTTTTTCCAGTCAGCATATTTGTCTTTTATTTTAAACTTAATAAATAAAATCAGAAATAACCTTTGTATATGCTGTATATATCTCACTCGGTGGTAGAGATTACTTGAATAGAGATTCCATACTGTGATAAGTTATCTGTCTGTAATTCTGTTGTGTTTGTCTGCCTGTGACTGTGCTGTGGGTGTATGTGTAACTGTGGTGTGTGTCTGTAACTGTGGTGTGTGTATTGGTCTGTAATTGTGCTGTGTGTATCTTCCTGTAACTGTGGTGTGTGTGTGTGCATATGTGTCTGTAACTGAGTTGTGTGTATCTTCCTGTAACTGTGGTGTGTGTCTGTAACTGTGTGGTGTGTATTGGTCTGTAACTGTGCTGTGCGTATCTTCCTGTAACTGTGGTGTGTGTCTGTAACTGTGTGGTGTGTATTGGTCTGTAACTGTGCTGTGCGTATCTTCCTGTAACTGTGGTGTGTGTCTGTAACTGTGTGGTGTGTATTGGTCTGTAACTGTGCTGTGCGTATCTTCCTGTAACTGTGGTGTGTGTCTGTAACTGCGTGGTGTGTATTGGTCTGTAACTGTGCTGTGCGTATATTCCTGTAACTGTGGTGTGTGTCTGTAACTGTGTGGTGTGTATTGGTCTGTAACTGTGCTGTGCGTATCTTCCTGTAACTGTGGTGTGTGTCTGTAACTGTGTGGTGTGTATTGGTCTGTAACTGTGCTGTGCGTATCTTCCTGTAACTGTGGTGTGTGTCTGTAACTGTGTGGTGTGTATTGGTCTGTAACTGTGCTGTGCGTATCTTCCTGTAACTGTGGTGTGTGTCTGTAACTGTGTGGTGTGTATTGGTCTGTAACTGTGCTGTGCGTATCTTCCTGTAACTGTGGTGTGTGTCTGTAACTGTGTGGTGTGTATTGGTCTGTAACTGTGCTGTGCGTATCTTCCTGTAACTGTGGTGTGTGTCTGTAACTGTGTGGTGTGTATTGGTCTGTAACTGTGCTGTGCGTATCTTCCTGTAACTGTGGTGTGTGTCTGTAACTGTGTGGTGTGTATTGGTCTGTAACTGTGCTGTGCGTATCTTCCTGTAACTGTGGTGTGTGTCTGTAACTGTGTGGTGTGTATTGGTCTGTAACTGTGCTGTGCGTATCTTCCTGTAACTGTGGTGTGTGTCTGTAACTGTGTGGTGTGTATTGGTCTGTAACTGTGCTGTGCGTATCTTCCTGTAACTGTGGTGTGTGTCTGTAACTGTGTGGTGTGTATTGGTCTGTAACTGTGCTGTGCGTATCTTCCTGTAACTGTGGTGTGTGTGTGTGCATATGTGTCTGTAACTGTGCTGTGCGTATCTTCCTGTAACTGTGGTGTGTGTCTGTAACTGTGTGGTGTGTATTGGTCTGTAACTGTGCTGTGCGTATCTTCCTGTAACCATGCTGTTGGTGTAACTGTGTGTATCTTCCTGTAACTGTGCCGTGTTTTCCCGGCTGTACGCGACCTGGCCGTCACGCGGAGCAGACCATCGAGTTCGACGAGGGCGCGGGAGCGGTCTTGCGCATCCAGCCCCTGCGCGCGCCGCGCGACGAGAACATCTACGAGTGCGTGGCCAACAACAGCCAGGGCGAGATCACCGTCACCGCCAAGCTGTCCATCATCCGAGGTGAGCTCGCGACGGTCGGAGCCTGGCTCCTCCCCCACACCTACAGCCTGTTCCGGCCCGTCAAGTGGAACCATCTCCCCACAACAGCCAGAACATCAGAGACGCTGGCCGCTCTCCAAAACAGACTGAGACCCCCCCCCCACAGTGCGCCTCCTCCACTGACCCCCATAGTACTTACCTAATTGTCACTCGATTATATACTTGTTCCTGTGCCATTGATTTGTTCTTTTCTTAATTGTATTTGTATTTGCCTGATACTAAATTGCGGTTTTCTTTTACGACTGCTGCTGCGCGTATTGACTCGTATTGACTTGTTTGTTACTTAATCATTTAACCTGCTTGACAGGTTAATCACGGGTTTCCCGATTGGATCTTGTGTTTTTCGCATCTCTGGTCTGTGCGACTATACCGCCCTTCTCTAAGGTAGAGAACACCCCGGCCACGATCTGCGCAGTAATGATTTAATGTTGGAATGTAGAATTAGGACCTGTGATATGAGGATACTTGGAGTCCACTTGATTTTAATGAAACAGCGAGTCTGGCTAAAGTGGTGTTGGGAGGGGGCCCAGTGGACGTGGTGCTGGGTTAGCAGGGAGCCTGGCCATGTGGTGCTGGGTCAGTGGTGAGATGGGTCCATACGGTGCTGGGTTAGCAGGGAGCCTGGCTATGTGGTGCTGGGTCAGTGGTGAGATGGGTCCTTACGGTGCTGGGTTAGCAGGGAGCCTGGCTATGTGGTGCTGGGTCAGTGGTGAGATGGGTCCATACGGTGCTGGGTTAGCAGGGAGCCTGGCCATGCGGTGCTGGGTCAGTGGTGGGATCGGTCCATACGGTGCTGGGTTAGCAGGGTGCTAGCCTGATGTGGTGCTGGGTTAGCAGTAAACAGGGCCCGCGTGGCGCTGGGTTAGTAGGGAGCCCTGCCGATATGGTGCTGGGTTAGCAGTGAACTGGGGCCGTTTCGCGGTGGGATGGGGGTAAGCCAGGCCCCGCTGGCTCTGGGTTAGCAGGAAGCAGATACGGGAGGCGCAGGGCGGCTGAGCCGCTTAGGAAATTCGCTCAGTGTAAGCAACAGGATAAGAGGATTCTCCCTCAGGTCAAACAGAGCTTCCTCAGTCACTTAATTCCCAATGTAACGGTGATGCAGAGTGATGCAATTCGACACAGCGCCATACCACACATCGTCATCCATGCTGTGTACACCATTTACAATAGGCGTTATGGCACAGTTGTTAAATATCGTATAATAGGAATGGCATACAGCCTATAGTCTGTGTTTTGAAAGATCTCTCTTGCTATTTGTTACAACAGATCTGCATGTTTGTGTATGGTACCAAAAATGAAGCGCTATGTTTTTTAAATCAAACCGAGTTAAAATGGTGGGTTATTTAATGTCTTAAAAGTCAGCAGAAATTGCAACCGAACACTTTAAACAGATTAGTTTCACGCTGAAGTCTACACCGGTTAACGTGAGCAAAAAAGGAAAGGCAAAGAAATCCTTCAGCCAATCACTATGGTCCCTTCCTTTCGCAACGAGGTGGAATTTACAGTGACGTCTCTTAATGGCAATGTCATTGTTAGTTTTGTAAATAAATAAATGCTACTGCAGTTAACAAACCATGCAGTCTGTTCAGGTAGAAGCAATCGATTCTTCGTGGTGCGCCGATTTTAGACCGATACACACCGCACTGGTTCGAAAATTGCTGTTTTCACATCATTACATTTCTGTCCCTGTAATTTATATTCATGCAGCGATGGTGGCAATTACTCATTGCACCTACAGGTAATTAAACCATAAAACTCAATCTCTCCCAGTTTACAGCCATTACAAACAGCAAAATGGATCTGGATACATCATAAACACTTTCAAAAGGGCGCGTTTGCTTGTCTACAAAAAAAGTAACATTTATAAAGAAAATGGTGGTGGAATGTGAAGTTTATTTTGATTGAAATGCATGTTCCCTGTAACTCCACCCTATGGATTTTTTTTTTGCATATCTGGCTTTGCTAAATGAACTACATCATGCGATTATGTGGTTTTCCAATGTTTATACACTTTTACTTAGCCCTTAGAATATGAATTGTTGAAATGAAAATATTAATGAAATCATATTTTAAATAAAAATTGGAGCAATTTTAATGTTTCCGAATATAGAAAAAATCCATTTCCAAAAAAAAAAAAATTCATTTCTATCGCTGTGATTACTGTATATATATTTAAGACTTCAGACACCAGGCTGTTGATGAGGATAACAGGAGGTTACATACCACCCCAATTTCAGCTTTTCCTCGCTGACTGCCAGTTGAATTCAGGGTCAAAATTTAAGTTTTACGAATTACTTGCAAAGCGTTCCATGGTTTAGCACTTAGATACATAACTGAGCTTCTGTTACCTTAACAGACCAGTTCTGCTTTTAGGTCATCAGACCGTCATTGCTGGTTTTTTCATTTTGGCCAAAATGCACTCCATTCCTGGAGGGCTTGTGTGTAGACTGGCATTTGTTTCTACCAATTCCAGTGTACTTTCTAAATTCGTGTACACAGTGCAATGCTGCCAAAGAAGTGAGAGCAGAGGTACGGAACAAACAAGGTGAAACCGAGGACCCGAACTGGTCCTTTTAATGTGTTTTCCAGCAAAAATAGAAAAACTGTTGAACACACTTCACACAAAGACCTGAGTATTGGGATTGGCTGAGACAGCGTGGTGCTCAGAATGACTTGTGGAAAATGCGCGACTGTGCGATGTGGGGTTCTGGTTTTATTTCTGTAACGGAGAGGACCGTGGGAGCAGTCAGTGGGAGGCACTCACCGTGCTCCCTGAGGCCTTTTCTATCCTGATTGGCTGGTGTCTTGATGTCTCCCAGCTGGACATGTTAGGATAGGCTAGCTGAATTAGTGAATCAGGTTGCCGTGGCACTACCGGGCACTGTCTGTGGTGCTGACCTCATGGGTAATCAGAAAAGGTGACAGGAGAGTGAGGGGCAGACAGGCGGAGAGGGGCGGGGCAGCCACATCACTGATGCCGATCCCCTCTGTTGGTCCACTGTAAAACATTCACACTGAAGACTTGTGTGCCGTCTGGTGCTACGGCTTATGACTGTATCAAAACCATCGGGTCAGATGAATTACCGGGCTGATGAAATAAACATGAGTGGGAGAAATCCTGACAAGGATCGGCCCTTGCGATTGAGCGCAATCGTGCTTCCCCAGTTGCGGCTCATTGGGTACTAGAAGAATCTTCCTTTTGACAATACAACAGCTATATCAAAATCTTATTTGAAGACCAAATCTGAGACACGTTTTTATAGAGCACCTTTCATATAATGGATCTGATTTTTCGCCATCTGCGTTTTGTAGCTACGTTTGTATAATCTGCGCGCGGAAATACCCTATTATCTTAAACAAAGACTTGTCGATGTTTGGAGCTCAAGTATTACAGGCCGATATACCTCTAACCCCTAGAGTGTTCCTGTCCAGGCTCGCTGGAGCGCCGGACGCTCTGTAGACTGTAAATGAATGCAGAGCCTAGCTCGGCAGAATGGGCTCTCCTCTTCATTACATGTTCTTACGCTCTGATCTCTCTGCCTCGGGCTTCTTCAAACACTTCACACACACATCTCTGAAAGCCAGCACACAGCGGAAATAACACAAGGCACAGATATATTAAATCTAATAAAAACCTAATGCACATAAATTCCACTATATTCCAGTATATATCCTCTCTTAATAGTAAGGCTGTGGTGAGAGTGAGGCTGTGCCAGGATCCATAAAGTTGAGCATAAGGGGACCGTCTGCATGCCATGCAGTGAATATTACTGACTAAAGCAGGAAGTCCTTCTATAGACACAGGGCTAACACAGGTACTAACACCTGTACTAACACAAACAAAACACAGGTATTAACACCTGTACTAACACAAACACAACACAGGTACTAACACCTGCACTAACACAAACACAACACAGGTACGAACACCTGTACTAACACAAACACAACACAGGTACGAACACCTGTACTAACACAAACACAACACAGGTACTAACACCTTTACTAACACAAACACAACACAGGTACGAACACCTGTACTAACACAAACACAACACAGGTACGAACACCTGTACTAACACAAACACAACACAGGTACTAACACCTGCACTAACACAAACACAACACAGGTACGAACACCTGTACTAACACAAACACAACACAGGTACGAACACCTGTACTAACACAAACACAACACAGGTACGAACACCTGTACTAACACAAACACAACACAGGTACTAACACCTTTACTAACACAAACACAACACAGGTACGAACACCTGTACTAACACAAACACAACACAGGTACTAACACAAAATTTACCGCCTGTTTTAAGTTGTCGTAAAAAATTCCCACACTAAGACGGGAGTTGCAGTTATAGAAAAGTTTAGTAAATTAGCTATTGGTTTTGAATTTTGCAAAACAATATGGTAGCGACACCTAAAAATCAGGTTAAGGAGGTGAAATAATAGGTACATCAGTGACAAATGACAAATCGTTTCCCCATGCAATGTCATGCAATGCAATCACAGCACAGTCACTTCTCCTCTGAAGATGGCCATGACTCCATCACATTTCTCTAGGTACAATCACTTTAAAAAAAAATAATAATAATCTGCACTGTTCATAATAGGCTTGGTACCCACTCATGTTATTGGGGATAATTTATGTGTGGGTATTTCTCATTAAGCAACTAATTACATTTTTTCCCCAAGATTAAGGAGTGGTGTTGATATGTTTAATACAGCAGTTTTTCTTTCTGCCAATCACTGGTGAAAAAAAAAATATCATTGATGAACACACTCGTTCTACTTTCATTTTTACATGACCTTTATTTTATCACAATGCAGGTTTGAATCATTGCTATTGACTTTTCTCATGAATTCATTATTCTAGCAAATGGTTTAGTTTCTGTGATCAAACGTCTACGCTTTCACTAATCAGGACTCCTCCAGTCCATCTGCCTGTGTGTAATCTAATCAATTAAAATGTGCCCTCTTTTTTTTTTTTTAAGTAATTTTCCTTATAACGCAATAAGAGAACGAAAGCGTCCATTTATCCAGTTGTTTACCAGTCCTGGGTTGTGAAATATAGGCGTGTTTCTGACAGAACAGTTAAACAGGGTAAACCATCCCTTGCCACATTAAAACTGTCTAATTAAGGGAAATTAACTGCTTGTTGCAATTCAGGGGTTACAGCTGACGTTGTAATGAAAACCAGGATACACACAGAGGTCCCACAGGACCTAGTTTGAGAACCACTGGTTTAAAGCACATGATATATAATGCATATTAATGTCAGTGATTACTAGCTGAAATGGCTAGCAGGGCTGCGGAGGGTTTTGTGTACATGATGAATGTAACTCTGGTGCCCTGTTGTGAGTGATATATTCAGACTTGGCATACAAAGTAGCCCAGTGGCGAGTGTTGCTTTGCCAGAGTTTTTCAAAACGATGGGTGTAACTCCCTCGAGGAAATACACCGCACCGTTGCAGTTCTTCTGTTACTGGTGGGTTTATTATCTTACAAACGCAATTACCACCGTCGCACCGTGTTAAAATAAACGCAAAGCAAAACGGCAAGTCACTTGACATACAATTAACGTCCCAACTCATAGCAAACAATGACAAATATACGCGATAAACACAAACGCGCAAAAAATGAACAAACATACCTCGCTGGATGCACAAAACCAAGGGGGACGAGTCTTGTCCAATGTCTTGTGATGACATGCAACGTACGAAGATCAAAAGAATAATCCTTTTTAAAGTTTCAGCTTAAAGACCCAAGCTTTCATGCCGTCTCTTCGTTGGAGTTGTAACAACGAAAGACGTCCTCCGCGAAACGTGATACTTAAACCTTTCGTCCCCATGCACTGTGTAATCAGAACGTACATCACAAAGTCAGGAAAAAACGATATATATATAAATAAATCATATAAGATATCGTATGTAAACAAAAAACATGACATACTGACTGACTTCTTCATGGCAGTTAAAATGGGTGAATATGGGTTTGCCTTATTTGAATGTAATCACCACCTTAATTCCTCTGAACCACAAGGTGCTTTAATTATTCTGCTCCTTCCCAAAACCACCCCACGACATGCTATGGCTAAAATCTGACCTGTGGCACGCTGTATATTACTCCCAGTCACAGAGATAGACATGCGCCTGGGTGAATACTGCCAGCCTAGCTTACTATGGCCACTTCATGCAGGAACTCTGCCTCTATGCCCACCACAAGCCTCCAAAACAGAAGCCAGCTCTCTGGTCACTGGCCATGGGATCCCTATGGTCACTGGCGTGTTAGTCTGGGAATTGTGTCAGCCCGGTCTTTATGGTTGCCCTTAGCTGCCATAGATGGATTTGCATTCTGTCACAGTGCAAGCCTGTCTATATAACGGCATCCGCTAAACGTTACATTAGCGGGCACTCTTATCTAGAGCCTTACAAGAACTCAGAGTTGCAAAATACCTCAGAGGTGGGAAGTATGGTCCCAAACCAGAAATAAGAAGAACGGAGAATTCAGCTGGAGACCTCTTGTTTAACCTGTCAGGGAAATGAAACGATTAAGTAGCACACAAATCAATACGAGTCAATGTGCGCGGCAGTAGTTTGAATGTAAGGTAATACCACATGTGGCCGCCTGTTCGGTCTGTAATTCTTATGTTCTGTGGGATAAAATGCGGAATGTCTAATGTGAACGTTTCCTCTGCAGAGGATCTCCTCCCGCTGGGCTTTCCCAACATCGACATGAGCCCGCAGCTGAAGGTGGTGGAGCGGACGCGCACAGCTACGATGCTCTGTGTCGCCAGTGGCAACCCTGACCCAGAAATCACCTGGTTCAAGGACTTCCTACCCATTGAGCCCAGTGCAACAAATGGACGAATAAAACAGCTTAGATCAGGTAAATGTGAGATAAGGTAAATCTCTAGTCTGGTCTCCTTTTATGTCCTTTCAACACACACTTTAAACGCTGTTTGGCTTTCATGAGCACTGCTGTGGTATCAAGATGCACCGAACTGCTAAAATATCGTACATATTTATAGACTCATTTCTATGCGACTTCTGTTTTTCTCGATGTCGAGTAGTTGTGACAGAATTGTGATTTATGTATTAATATAATGTAATGTAATTCAAAGCCTTGGTTGAAGATTTACCCCTTTTGACTTTTACTAATGGTGGGCGCTGCCCCTCACCACCGCCCCCAACCAAAAGAGAGAAAAACAAGTCTGAGGCAGATTTATAGTGTTTAATTTCCATCGATTTAAAATTTGATGAAGGACCCAGTGAAAGAAACTCTAATTATAAATCCAATTAATTACCGCCAGCGCTTGGAGGTTGATGTTTTGGGTCCCTGATTTGTTATCATTACAAAACTCCTATGGATCTGTTTGAGCTAAAGTCAATAGAGTACACCAGGGCAGAAAGTTATAGGGGTATCCATTTGTAACAGTGTCATTCTTCTAATATTGACAGTGAGCAGTGCAGACAAGACATCCACCCAGTATACGCACCATTGCTAAACATAACTAAAGAGATAAACAGTAAAGCGTAACTCTGGCATGTTAGGCAAAGAACAATAGTGTAAACATTACATTAAATGACATTTGTTAGTCGCTCTTACAAGCGACTTTCAAGGCAAAGTGCGTATGAATGGTACAATGATACGATATTGGCTAGTTTCTTTCTCTGCCAGAGCGCCGTTTAAGCTAACACAAATTCAGCGGATCATCTGAATGAAACTTTCATTGACATTCTCATAATAAATACATTGATAATTTAAATGTAGGGCTAGCTGGGTATCTAGCGCAGGCTTGGCCAGGTTAACTAGCCACATGCTTGTGAAATTACGTAATTATCATTATGTTCTTTGTTCTATATTCTTTGTGGAAAAACTTATCGTAACCCTTATCGAGTTTTAATCACATCTCCTTGGAGCGTTTAATCCATGTTTAAGAGAACGTCCAAAAGGATGACAGTATATACTGAAAAATCCATCAAGCTGAGTCAAGGTAGAATAACGTTGTATTTTCAGTTTGCTATTCATTAGCAGGGATACCCCCTGCCAGGTTGTGTCCCTACCACCCATCCCTTTAGTATGGTTGCTTCATTCCTCATTGCTGCTTCACTCTGACAGTCCCAGTGTCCCTTTGATGAAGCTTCAGAAGTGCTAAGAGATCTTAAAAAAAGCTAAGAGACCTCGACCAGGCGTGAACCTTCCATCTCTGTAAGATGTGATTGCATTATCGGTTTCGATTTCTTTGTTCTTTGATGTCTTCGTTCTTAATAAGTCAAGCATTTTCCTCAAAGATGAATGTGCATCTCTTATGTTTGTGTTCTGTGTGTCCGTCGCTCCTGTGTGGTGCTTCGTCCCGGTTGAAGCTGAATTCGTTGTGTGCTTCTGCATCCACAAGCTGTCCTCTCAGATGGGAGAAGTGGGTGTTCAGAAAACGTTTAGATAAACTGTTCCGTCAGCCTTATCTCTGCCTCTCTCTCGGTTAATACCGATATCACGCTATTCAGGCTAATGTGTACAGTTTCGGCTGGAGACGCCGTTAGAACACTGGATAAACTCCCATCAATACTCCATGCCAGTGGATGACATTATGACATAATAATTTCTCTCAGTTTCTCTAAACAAGTCAGAAGTTGTGACTAACTGATGGCATTCAGGACAGTGCCTATTTCTGGGACTGCCTCTAGATGGCAGTATAGAGCTAATATCTTTTAAGTTCTGTTATGACCCCTTAAATCCCGAAGTGGGTGCACTAATCAATCTGGAGCCTGCCAGACTTAAAATGCAATAACAGACAATATAGAGTGAATAGTAATTAAAGAAAAAGAAACTTTGAAAATAAGAACTGAAACCCATGAAAAATAAACCAAGATGGCGCCATGCCCTATTCCGAGTACTCAAAAAGACTGATGACTGATGAGAGGAAAAAGAACATTCAGCTTTAAATAGAATAGGGAAGACATCTCGGCCTTGAGGCACAGACGTTTTCGCTGGCTGCAGAGGCGTAATGAAGTCTTTTGGGACGGCTCATTCTGCTGCCGCTGATGAAAGGAAAACTTTTACCAAAAAATCATAAATCAGATTAGAAAATACTGGGCCTGTTTTTCCACCCCAGTAGTACTAAATATGCTGTCTGTTGGGCGGTCATTTCATTCAGCTTGTTTTGTTTTGTCTACATGTACCGCGCTCGTTTGTTGGTGAGCGCAGGCGATGGATGTTACAATCCGTCATATTCAGTTGCAGCAAGAGCCGGTCAACAGCTGCTGCCCAACAACAGCAAAACCTATACATGTGGGGTGTTTCTGTGTCTCATGGCCTGTAGCCCACCACACTGAGCCTGTAGCCCTGACACACTAAGACTGTAGCCCGACACACTGAGCCTGTAGCCATGACACACTGAGACTGTGCCCCTGACCCACTGAGACTGAAGCCCTGACACACTGAGCCTGTAGCCCTGACCCACTGAGACTGTAGCCCTGACACACTAAGACTGTAGCCCGACACACTGAGCCTGTAGCCATGACACACTGAGACTGTGCCCCTGACCCACTGAGACTGTAGCCCTGACACACTGAGACTGTAGCCTGACCCACTGAGGCTGTAGCCCTGACACACTGAGACTGTAGCCTGACACACTGAGACTGTAGCCCGACACACTGAGGCTGTAGCCGTGACACACTGAGACTATAGCTCGACACACTGAGGCTGTGGCCCTGACCCACTGAGCCTATAGCCCTGACACACTGAGACTGTAGCCCTGACCCACTGAGACTGTAGCCCTGACCCACTGAGACTGTAGCTCTGACCCACTGAGACTGTAGCCCTGACACACTGAGGCTGTACAGTAGGTCTGACACACAGACTGTAGCCCTGACACACTGAGCCTGTAGCCCTGACACACTGAGCCTGTAGCCCTGACCCACTGAGCCTGTAGCCCTGACACACTAAGACTGTAGCCCGACACACTGAGCCTGTAGCCCTGACCCACTGAGACTGTGCCCCTGACCCACTGAGACTGAAGCCCTGACACACTGAGACTATAACCCTAACCAGATTTACTGATATACTGCTGTTAATGCTGGTTGGTTCTCAGTTGGTTCTCTCTTTATTTAACTGTCAGTTATTATTGTCCTGTATATATGCTCTTTTGCAGTCAGAAATATGGAGCCATATATCCCAGAGAACCCCTAGGAGCATTTCAAATAAAGTTAACCTGCAATATACGACATAAGAAGCATATCCCCTTCTCCCCGCCCCCCCCCCCCCCCCCCCCCCCCCCCCCCCCACCCCCGCTCTGTCTGTCTCTCAGACTGAGGATTCACATGGGCGTACCTTTAGTTTTGCTCCCTTTTCTGTACAATGAATTTATTTGTGAGGATAAAGGAGGCATACGAGTCAGAAGAGGTCTCCCCCTTCCTCTCATCTTTCTTTTATCTGGTGTGGATCTTTTTTTCACAGGTGCTTTGCAAATAGAGAATGCAGAAGAGACTGACCAGGGGAAGTATGAGTGCGTAGCATCCAATTTGGAAGGGGTCCGCTACTCAGCTCCCGCTAACCTGTATGTGCGAGGTAAGGGAATTGGAGGTCGGTAACATACTGCCATATTTTTGCCTTCCTCACACTAATTATCTCTGTCAGCACTGTGTCCGTTGGGGGAAATTTATGGGCCGAATTCAATCAAACACACTTAGCCTCTTTGAATGCATATGCAATCCAATCAAAGCAAACTTTACACTGAAACACAAGACCTTTTTCATTTGAATATACAATAATATGCCCTGAAAGAGACCAAAGTCCACTTTGATTGAATTGCACATAACCATAAAGGTGTTAAGTATGTTTGGTAGCATTGAGTCCTATTCCTGGCCTTTCCTTTGATAAGGGCAACGTTCTTACGTTTCTGTCATGATATTTGTATTATGTTTGTGTATATTGTTTTTATGTACGGGATAGTTTGATGAAACTGAGTTGTTGCCTGAATTTTTTTCTTATGATTACTAACCATCATCCTCTTTCCCACTTTAACCGTTATATATTTGCTTTTTAAAGTTTATGTCGTTTCCCTGGATCAGAAAAATTTATTTAGAGGGAACTTGGTTAGAGGCAATCTCTTAGAAGAGTTAATATTTTCATTAGTTTTCTGAAACTGTCAGTTTTAAAATATCCAAGGCATATTTGCTGTGCAGGTCAGTGTGAAAGCTTGCTGGATCTTACTTTGGGAGAGACGCAATTCAGGGCCGCCCAAGAGCCGCCATTTTAGTCCTGGGGTCTCTTCCTGCTAATGACCTCCCTTCCCAGTCCAGTACTTCAGCTTGTCTGTGAAGATCAGTATTGTTAAGCCCAGTCCAAAGAATCAAACTTCAAAAAATAGTGCATAAATACCTCTGAAAAAATTCTGTGGGTTCTGTTCATTAACATATTTTTATGAATGTATTTGTGTGTTGCAAGCTAATTGAGTACTGGAAATGAGTAGCTACAGTGGAGAATTTACAGGGTGGTATTAAACAGGCTTACAGGAAATTGGAACCTAGAATCAAGGCCAGTAGCATAGCAGCAACACTGTAAAAATGCTTATGCTAAGATTAGCAATGCCAAAACCTTTTAGTATGTTTGAAATTAGCCTATTTTGGTATGTTTTAGATACAACCTTTTTCAGTATGTTTTAGAAGAGCTATGACCAGTGTTTTCAGTATTGTTATATGACCTGTGACTGGCCTTTAAGTTCCTCCTAGGTAGTTGTACCCTAGACTGCGCCGTTTGATTGTTCATTTTAATTTATTTTTCAGCTCTTTCTGTACTTTATTTTCCCTTTTGTATTTCTTTCTCTTGACGTAAGTGTGCCATCTTGGGAACTCTCTCACTGGCCAAAGCTTAACGGCTTTCATTTATGATCAGGAGAAGTTTAAATAAAATGGAATTACCACCGACTTCCGGTAGAAACATGTAAGATGATATGGTTAACTTTCGATTAGTGCAAATAAATTCAGCCAGCAATGAAGGCCCGATTGAGGGCCTGCTTCGGTATTTGAAGGAGAAAATAGCGAAGGACAATCGGGAAAAGGAATGTAGCAGCTAAAAGCCTTGAAGAGGCCCTTTTTACTCTCTCTGTGTTTCCCCTATTTCTCTCCTCATGTCATTGTGTTCTGCATCAACCCCTTTACATCCCCCAGAACTTCGAGAAGGTTGGTGTGCTCTCTCTTTTTTTACGTTCTCTTTTTAACCCACATCAAAACAGATGTGTTAAAAAACATTGAGCGTATTTGTCTGATAAAAAAAAGGCAAAAAAAGAAGCTAATATGATACATATTTTAAAAAGACACAAATAAATCCAACATTAGATATTTTATTTTGAGAATTTTGATGAACCCGTTGTGGTTGGATTTAGTTTTTTTTTGGTTCGAGTTTGAGTTTGCACTGTAGCCACTTTCCTTCTTTGCATCCTGTTATATTACTCCTTTCCAGAACGCTTCTCTGCGCTTGTTGTCATGGAAACCCGCACTTGGAAATAGCAGATCCTGATGCATGATGGGAGAGTGTAACTACACTTGCATGCCAGAACAGAATTTGTTTGGATGTTGTCCCTTTTTCTGCATTTCCGCTTTTTGTTGTTATCGCTGATATTGTTTCCTAACCTTCTAGTGTGCTCTCTTGAACAGAGTCATAATTTTTGACTTTGAGTTTCGTAAGTTATGTGTGTGCATGTGTTTGAGTGTGCATGCACGGGCGTGTATGTGTGTTTTTGTTCGTACTTGTTTTAATTTGTAATCTAACTTGTTATATGTTGTTTTGTTCTTTCTTTTTGTGGGTCTTAGGTTTTCTTTGCAGTTTCCCCCTTACTTGTTGGCTATTTATGTCACACAATGGATTTACAACAGTAAAAGAGATTACAAAGCAGTCTGTGTACCTGTCAACTCCATATATTGAAAAATCACGGTTAATAAAATGTGATATTCAAATTGAATAGTCTCAGGTCTTTATCTCTCAGCTGTAGGGTCTGTTCTACATTGGTAGGAGTGTAATCACCTCTGGGTACATAGGTTTTTTGTGCGGATCAATGGTTGCAACAGTAGATGGCAGTTTCTTGGCAGAAAGTCGAGCATTATTTATATTCTGCTCCATAACGGCATTGTATGTCTGGACTGATCTTGAAATGGATGTGAGGCAGGCAATAATCATACCTATTAAACAAAAAAAATGAGTATCTTATGTTTTATTTATTCGGTTGTTCAAGGAGTGACAGCCATCTTAGTAGCTGCGGAGGCGTAGCCATGACCCTGTGTTCCTGTAAGAGAACACAGCTGCGTGAGTCACATCCCTGAGATAAGGCAGAACGGTGCTGGTTTTCTGTTTCACCTCAGAAGTTTTGTTTTTGATATCCATTGTGCTATATACGCATTTATACACAATGGCATCCTAGATATACATTCTGTTCACACTATGTACACATCCTGTCCTCGGTGAAGAAAAGTTTCACAAATTAACCTCACCTTAATCAAAAAGGGTCATACTAGAACCTCTTGCTTCTTAAAAGCATCTATGTCTACAGCTTGTTCTTTAAGAATATTTCTCTTTATCCCTTGGTCAGAGTGGGGTCAATTATGAACCTCTTGCGAGGGCTGCACTCTGTGTTGACGCTAAAAACTATCAGTTTACTAAGGGCTTCCAAAGAACCTTTTGTAGGGCAAGAGTTCGTCAAGGATCATTTGGTTTAAAAACGGTTATTATAAAAGCCCTTACTCCAGGTTGGATTACTCTGTGGGTTCTGCTTTAGTGTGCATCTAGTTAGCAGCTTGAAATACTGGAGAGCCAGCTTTGCCATAGAGATCAAGCGGTTAATTTAGCTTATAGCACAAACGTAATGTGCTTGTGTGTACAGGCACTCAATAGCGCTGACTCCAGCGACTCATCTATGCAACTCATCTATTTGAATGACATGCTTGAAAGTATAACGGGTGAGTTAAAGCTAAACATGATTGTAGGTTAAAAGAAAATGAAGAGGATTATTGTAAATACCATTTACATTTCGCAGATGCTCTTACCCAGAGCGAATTGCAAAAGTGCAAGCAACAAGCTAGAACAGCTGAGGTGATAAACAAGCTTAGCCATAACCGATTACACTTACCGCCAAATCTGCGCGATATCTTTAACGGCTTTCAGAAGTTGTCATGTGAGTTTGAAGTTATAGTGAGGTAGCGGAGGTGATGGTCAGCGTTCAGCGTTAGATGGGACCAGGTGCAGTTTAAACAGGTGTGTTTTAAGTTTGCGGCGGAATGTGGCAGATGTGTCCTTATAGTGACAGGGAGTTCAATCTACCAATTTTGAGATAGAGTTGAATATTTGGTCTGAATGGATACCAGTATGTTTACTACACACAGTCATTATTTGTAATTAAGAGGTTAAAAAAATCACCCATACGATAAATAACAATTTTAGAACCAAGTTCAACCATTTGGAACGAAATTTATTGCATGTATTATTTAATGTATGCGGAACACAAATATAATTACTAATGACTGGTTTTCCATTCTTAGCATTCTTATGACTTAGTAACTGTTCTGCAACTGTTGAATAAGATCAGTATTGAGCATGTTTTGTTGTTGAATATCTTCAACAAAAACGTGCCCACAAACTTTTAAATTCACAAATACACTTTTAGTCTGTTACTTAACATTTTTTTGTTAGTGATGCTAATCTCAAAACATACTGGTGTTGTATCTGACAACCCCTGTAGATGTTGCTGATTAACTATGAATAAGGACAAATGAATCTGAACAAACCCACAATAAAAAAAGAACAATATATAAAGGCTAAATTAGTTAGAGGCTTAACTTGAAAAATCTAAAATAAAGTGTTGCTCGGTTATCACAACATTTCTTCTGACTGAGGTGGAATACTCATAATTTGTGATTGTCTAAAAGCAACCTGGGACTATAATTTTGTAGATCCATTCTATGGAAACTTGTTTCCATCTTTTGTGATTCAGAAAGTCTGTTCTGCATGTTTTTAATGTTCGTTTGGACTTCTGGTTTGCCTGCTCCCTTTAGAATCCGCATGATTTTCTGTGCTTTTGCGAGTGAATGAAGTGAATAACAGCAAGATTACACCTTTGTCAATGCAGAACATTTGAATGCTTCACATTGTTTTACCCCCCTGACTTGTGATGACATATACTGAAGTGTTCAGGTAATATACGCAACAAAATGAACAATAAATGTAATTACGACGGATCTATACTTCCATATTACTGCATGTGGTACCCAAACTATGCATGCGAATAACCATGGCCACTAGTGTTGACAGGGTTTGAGCATGCCTGCAATCTCTTAGACTCTGAGGAGGGTGTAATCTCAGCTTCAACGTGGCACAAAAGGCAACGTGTCGATTTTCGATCCACTCCTTCGGTTTTGGGGCAGAACAAACAGGCTTCGTCTAGACAGAGTGGAATCAAATGTCTGCCTTCAGCTGTCTGTTTTTGGCACACGTTTACCAGCTGTAGAGTAAGTGTGAGTCTGTGGACTTGTGATGGTACCTACTCACAGGAGATTTGAGTTCTCATTTGTGGGGCTTGAAAAAGGATCACCTCACCTTAACAGTTATATTAGACTTCACAGTCTAGATCTGGCGGGATACTGGTTGTTGTGATTTGCTTTGCTGTATTTTCAAGAAAGTGATCACTAGACGACAGGGCATAGCCTGAATATAGCTGTAATAGATGTACAGTTAGCCTCACTATGACTGTAATAGGTGTGCAGTTAGCCTCACTATGACTGTAATAGGTGTGCAGTTAGCCTTGGTATAACTGTAATAGCTGTACAGTTAGCTTCAGTATAACTGCTAGTGATGTACAGTTAGCATCAGTATAGCTGTAATAGATGTATGGTTAGCCTCAGCATAGCTGTAATATATGTATGGTTAGCCTCAGCATAGCTGTAATATATGTATGGTTAGGCTCAGTATAGTTGTAATAGATGTACAGTTAGCATTAGTGTAACTGTAATAGGTGTACAGCTAGCTTCAGTTTAACTGCTAGTTATGTACAGTTAGCATTAGCATGGTTAGCCTCACTATAGCTGTAATAGCTGTACAGTTAGCATTAGCATAACTGTAATAGATGTATGGTTAGCCTCACTATAGCTGTAATAGCTGTACAGTTAGCATTAGCATAACTGTAATAAGTCTACAGCTAACCTCAGTATAACAGTAATAGGGGCACAGCTAGCCTCAGTACAGCCGTGGTAGATGTACAGTTAGCTTCGGTATAACTGTAATGGTGTACAGCTAGCCTCAGTATATAGTTTGCCTTGTGACATGGGGCAGCTATGTTCTCGGCAGTGTACCATGTTTTCCATTGTGCTGTGTATGCAAGAAGAAGGCATACACTGAGCTAACACTGACGAAAATAAGCAAGCATTCAAAGCAACAGCTTGCAGTCTAAGCAAATATAAACACATTTAAGCAAATGAATCACTAATATATAGAATACATACCATTGAAAAAACATAATACATTTTAAGCATTCAGCATATGCTCAGTCAGAGCAGTTTACAGTTTATACACACACATTTGTGTGGCTATGTGCTGAATAGTTTACTGAATAAGTTTAGGTGAAACGCTGCCTGTTTTAACGTCATGAAATTTACCTCTCTCACCTAGAATCTCTGATTTTTCTTTTATTATTTGTCTCTTGATAAAAAAAAAAATTGGGCCATGTCTCATTTACTAGTATTGGAATTATTAGATGTGAAAATGCTTATTTATCAATTTTCTGTTGGATGTGTGTGTTTTGATGTAGCAATTTCCCCCTTCTGCTTCTTTGTTTAGTTTTTTTCCCCACTGGCAGTATAACAAGATTTTAAGTAATGGATTTTTTAAGTGTCTTAGCATGACTCTCAAGTAAGACATTTGTTTAGGAAGAGAAGATGATCCCTGAACTTGGGTGTTTGAGTCCCTGCTGTGTCCATGGCAATAATTGGCTCAGCCTTACTGGTGAAGGCTCTGTAGCACCCCCTCCTGGTTGGCCAGGCACCTGCAAGTGTGCAAACCAAATACATGCTGACTTTGTCATCCTGCAGGGACATAGGCGGGATGTAGTTGCTGGAACAGCTGCAGTTTGTAAAGAGGGGCTTGTCAGAACAGTCACATGCGCACACCTGCCTCCTGCTGAGTTGGCAGGAGAGAGTTGCTGTGGGAGTCAGGCTGAATTTGTGGTGGGAAATATATGAGAAAAAAAAACAAAAACGTTATAATGCATTTTTACATGTAAACAGCTGAAAGACCTGACAGATGGTGGACAGCAGGGGGCGATGTAGCAGTATAAAAGCAATGGTTAATTGTGGGAGAAATTTGTAGCAGTAGGTCAAGGTGGCGATATTAAGGGTCACTAACAGCGCTGTAGATGCAAAGCTACCATACGTATATGACTTGTCAATAATTAAGTAGAATTCATGCCAGCATGCACATTGCCATATATGAAAATGGTGTACAACAGCATAGCCAGGTCTGTTTAGACATTAATACACATGCAGCATATCTATGGTTTTAAGGACATAAATACACAGCCGGAATATCTATGGTGCTTAAGGTATTAATACACAGGCAGTATATTTATGTTTTTAAGGTTTAATACACAGCCAGTATATCTTATGTTGTTTTTTTTTTCAGTTCTTTTTTGGGTTTTCTTAAATCTTAAGGGGAGGAATCCTGATTTTCAAGCCCTGTGTGGAAACAGTTTTTTCTTTCAGTCAAAATAAGATTTTCATTAAACTCCCTACCCTACCCTTCTTACACTCCTCCCCCAGCATATTCCTGTCTGTCTGTCTACCTGTCTGTCTGTCTGTCTATCGGTCTGTCAGTCTGTCTATGTGCCTTTGTCTGCTGGTCTGCTGCCCAGTGCTCTGTCTGCTTGTCCCATCCAGTGCTCTACTCTGTCCCTCCAGTCTGCATGTCCGTCCGTCTTGCTCCTTCCTTGCCCTCCAGTCGGGCCCATTCTTCCTTACTGTGGAGGTTTGCAGACCAATAGGCAGCACACGTACCCATTCTTCTACCATTCCGGCTATTTCACACACCTCTTTCACTCACACACAAAGACACCATTACTTCACATTCATCTGCACCAAGCTAGAAACCCTACAACAGTTTAAATGCAAACATTAATTAAAGCACTTATTTTACTTATGTTATGTATTTGGGATGGGTTAAGTATTTAAATGCTGAAATATTTACCATTTAATTAAATAATAGATTAGTATGCACTGAATATACTATCTTATCTGTAGCAATTCAATTTTGAGACTACCAAAATTTTATTTTGGGTATCACAGTTTCATTATTGGAAGCATGTACATAATATTAATAATACAAAATCAACAGTGTCAGACCTGTATATTTTCATTTCCATTATAGTGGTAATTGAAAGACCGTTGAATGTATCATCTCATGTTATGGCTGTAAGCCCCAGCTGTGTCAAAAAGAACTTCACAAATGTTACAAAATTTCTCTGTAGGAGTAATATTCTATAATAAAAACCGTCAACTATTTGAAGCTCATTTTGCACTTTCGTCCCAGCCTTAATATTCATATATATCATTCCGGCAGTTCCACGTTATGTATAATTCCTGAAGGTCTCTAAAAATGGAAGAATCAGCTAATCCATCCTTGCCTCGTACTCCTCGCCCTGTCGCCTGTCACCTCCATCTTCTATCGTTTTCCCCGCGCTTTCATTCTCCTATGGATGGCTGTCGTCTCCATCAACACCTCCAGCGCAAAGAAATCTCAGCTTTATTGGTGCAGCAGAACAATTTGTATGTTTTCAATTTTTATTTTATTTGGATGTTGTTGTTTTTTTACTTATTTTTTTACTATTATCACTTTGGCTTCCTTGTTCTTATTATTTAGACATTGCTTGTTCTCTGCTGTATATATTTTCTGTGTTATTTCCGCCAGGAATGTGATGTGACTCTGTGCTTTTGTCACATTGGGTCACATTGGCTGGGGGGAAAAAAGAAAAAAAGCTTTTAAACGACCACAGTGGGTCCCCTCCTCCTCCTCCTCCCTTGCTCCCGCCCTCCCCATCTTTCTCTCTCACTAAACCTCTCTCTTTCTTTTATCGCTCCTTTCCCTTCACGATCATGTGTCTGGGCATGCAAGTGACCCTTGAGTTCAAGTCGATGCATTAACGTCTGGGTTTATCATCGTTTTATTGCCGTTTATTTCGTTATGAATTTAACCCTTCTGTGCATGATGTCTGAGAGTATTACAGCTGCATCTGTTAATGACGCCATGATCTTAAGAGCACTTTGTCCAGCTGATCTGTCCAAAACCGCAAAAATCTTACCCATGGTTCTCATCTTCAGCTAGGAGTCACGGTTACACACAACTGACTGAAGACCACTGCACTTAGAAAAACATATCTGCCGTTTTTCTACATAATGAACAACGACAGTGACAGCACTTTCTACTTACTGTTTCTCTTACTCTATGAGAGAATTTTAATCTGGCCTTTATCCAGTTGGAAAACAGTACATTTTTCATTTTCATAAATTAAAAAACGTATTTTAAAGTGCATTTCTACATTGAAGTGTACTAAAACACATAATATTTATGTATTTTCTTTGTATTTGCATTTTTGTGTGAGAAAAAATTGGACTAAAGCCAGTTTGTGAATCAGACTGCTTCAGTGGTTAGTGACCTTTTGAAAGATGAGAAACCGATATTGGATTTTTGTGTTAATAAATGTAACGTGATGGGTCAAATATTGGTCGAGCCTGTCTCTCGACCAATGGCTGTAGTGTTAGTCTATACTGCTGGTGAAGTAATTTATTAGCCTTTTCCCATGACTTAACGTGATTTAATGTTGAGTTTTAGTTTCATTGTGATTATTTATCACTTGCCATTTGAAAGCACTATTTTCATCCACCAGTTTTGTTACCTCTCTCTTGTGTTGTACTTCCTCTTCTCCCCTAGTTCGGCGTGTTCCTCCGCGCTTCTCTATCTTGCCTACGAACCATGAGATAATGCCGGGGGGCAGTGTGAACATCACCTGTGTAGCTGTGGGCTCCCCCATGCCCTACGTCAAATGGATGCTCAATGCTGAAGACCTGACCCCTGAGGACGAGATGCCAGTGGGCCGGAACGTTCTGGAGCTCAGCAGCGTGCACGAATCTGCCAACTACACCTGCGTGGCCATGAGCAGTTTGGGCATCATCGAAGCCGTGGCCCAGATCACTGTAAAATGTGAGGCTGATCACCGTAAAGTTTGAGCTCTGCAAAGTCTAAGACTGATCGCTGTTAATTGTAAGGCTGATCACTGTAAAGTTTAAGGCAGATTGCTATGAAGTGCAAGGCTGATCACTGTAAAGTTTAAGGCAGACCACCGTGAAGTGCAGGGCTGATCACTGTAAAGTTTAAGGCAGACCACCGTGAAGTACAGGGCTGATCACTGTAAAGTTTAAGGTTGATGAACTGTAATGTAAAGTGTGTGGCCAATCACCATGAAGTTTTGTGACATAAAGTTTTAATAATCCTGACATGAGCCAATAAGAGAGCACACTGTACTTGAATCCGGGTAAACGCTACAGCAGGTTACTCTCTGATATGTCTGAGAGGGTTAAGGCACAGCATGGGGGCATACTAATGGATGGGTAGGGTCCTCACTGCTTTTGTAGTTTACTTGTGTAATACATAGCAGACTGTCTTCAGAGGATCTTTGGATGTGTCTGTCGTTATATGTCCTAATGCATCGTCTAACATAACACCAGCTAGAGCTTTAAAAACCAGTAAAAGTTTTTTTTTTTTTTTTATCAATCCTGAATGTAACATACGCCAATAAAATGACTCAAGCACAGTGTGACGTCTGGTAGGATCGTGTCTGTATTCTTGGAGCTGCTCGTTATGTTTCGGCAAATTAGAGCGCATGCACTTAGCGTGCATTAACCTCCAAGACCGCTTGCGAGAGAAAAGGTCTTACTTTGGCGATGTTTCTCAAATGGGACGAAGCCTCCTTGGATACATCCCTGATGTTAGGCTGGGTCAGCGTCCAAGATCACGTGTATGTCGTTCCTTTAATAACTGAGCGTTTACATGAAGTTTGTCAGTTTACATCATTTCAGAAATGACTGATTACTTTGCTGGGTGTTGGCTCAAATAGGTTTCCCCAACTGGCCCATAATTCGACTCATAATTTACCTACAATCTATAGAGTATGTAGCACTCTCGTTGTAAGTAAAGATTTGGTAAGTGGTGAGCCTGGTTTGGCTGAATGGCCTGCTGACATCCTGATATGTTACGCTCTGGTTGTCCTCCTCAGCCCTTCCCAAGCCCCCAGGGACCCCCTTTGTGACCGAGACCACGCCAACCAGCGTCACCATCACCTGGGACTCCGGGAACCCGGATCCCGTCTCCTACTACATCATCCAGTACCGCGCAAAGTCCCCCGACAGCAAGTACGAGACCAGGGACGGGATCACCACCACCCGGTACAGCATCGGCGGGCTGTACCCCAACACCGAGTACGAGATCCGGGTGTCGGCCTTCAACACCATCGGCCAGGGTCCTCCCAGCAACCCTGTGGAGGCACGAACCGGGGAGCAGGCCCCCGCCAGCCCGCCCCGGAACATCCAGGCCCTCATCATCTCCCGAAATACCATGATGGTGCGGTGGGAGCACCCCGAGGAACCCAACGGGATGATCAAAGGGTACCGGGTGTACTACACCACTGACCCCACCCAGCCCATGAGTCTATGGCAGATCCACAACGTGCAGGACAGCGTGATCACCACCATCCACAGCCTAATTGCCTCCGAGACCTATACCATCCGCGTGCTGGCCTTCACCTCCGTGGGAGACGGCCCCTTCTCCGATCCCATACAAATCAAAGTAATGCTGGGAGGTGAGAGTCCCTCTGTCCCCCTCTATTCCAAAACACACCAGGGGGGTGAAAGCTGCTCTGCCCCCGCTATTCCATACACACTTCTCTGCTCATGTGCAGTCGTGCCTCAAACTAAGAAATATGGTGCTCAGTTTCATGGTATAAAGATTCGCTGTAAACTTGAAGCTCTCATTTAAATGTTAAATTCAAAACACCGATCAATTACCACATTTTTATTTTTTTCTTAAATCTGAAAATTTATCTGTATATGTTCTCGACTTTAAAAACAGGTGATATTTGGATGTGAACTATGATAGTGTGAGAGTAAGTGTGAAAAGTGCATCAGAGAATTTTTGCGCATTTCTGTGACAAAATCGAACTTTAATTTTGAATAGCCTTTCTGTGTAATGGAACATCGATACAGTGCATGTCAGGAGAGGAGTTCGAACTGAAGTCGAGGCTACATCGTGCTACATCATGCTACGTCCTGCGTTGGAACTTCATCGCATGAGGGCTGTCTTTACCCAAATACAACAATATTCTTATAATTAATGAATAATACTGTTTGGCATACATAAAATATGGGTGGAAAATTTTGTAAAATTTAAAAATATATCATTTAGCAAAAATCCGTAGAAATGGAAAAATATGAGCCTCGCAAAAAATCCTGATTTGTTGTTTGTTTTCGACCCGCATTAGTTCCTGCACAGCCTGCAAAGTTTCAGGTGGGGAAGGTGTCAGACACCAGCATTGAACTGACCTGGGAACCTCCATATGAGAAGGAGGGCGTCATTAACTACGAGCTACTCTACAAAGAGGCCAAGCTTGGCACCCAGGTATGATCGCTCATTTTCCTGTCTGCCGCAACGTTTGTCCATAAACCAGGATGAGAATGTTGATGCTTTCGAAACTCATCAGATTTCTTTTACTGTCGGTCCCTATGTCGTTATAAGCTCATCTACAAATTCGGATTTACAGGGGCCAGCCACACACGGCCACAAAATACGTTGCCGGGAAAATCTCAAATCCGTGTTGAACCAAAGCTGTGATTGGCCAAAACTATTACCCTATTAGATATTTTACATAGAATGCTGGTTTACTCTTTGTCATTTCTAGTGCATTGTTGTATAGTTTTAGGTCTAGTTTCTTGTATTGATCCATCCAAAATTAAACAGCACATTCTCTGTAGAAAAAGAAAAAGTATACAACACAAAGAAATGCACTTTGTGTTGTAAGTTGCTCTGGATAAGAGCGTCTGCCAAATGCCTGTAATGTAATGTATGTAATGTAATATATGCAAAAACAAAAAAAATCTGAAGGCTGTTGAACAACGTCACAGAAAGTCACATAAAGGACAGTATAATAGATTATTTGACAACAACATAACAGAGAAAATCACATTTATATGTTATTTGTTACTAAGAGAACATATTTCCTTGAGAAATGTAGTTCTGCACTGGTTTCCAGTGCTTCATTAATATATACCAATCCTGGCCTCCTGGTATTTAGTAAGAAATAAACTACAATCGGATGGTTTGGTATCGTCCCAAATTAAAGTTATAGACCTTCACCTCACTTAGATGTGCCCAAAATGTTGTTATGGTAATGGTCCAAATGTAGCCCCAAAGTGGTATCAGGTTGCTAATCTGCACCATCTTGTACCTTCAGCAACAGTTTAAAACCTGTCAATGCATCAACACAGTCGTATCAGATATGGTTGGTCTTGGGCGTACCATCTAAATGTCATTTGAGATTTAAAAAATCTTAACAATCTCAAC
Organism: Albula glossodonta; assembly: GCA_019788955.1. Classification (NCBI taxonomy): domain Eukaryota; kingdom Metazoa; phylum Chordata; class Actinopteri; order Albuliformes; family Albulidae; genus Albula; species Albula glossodonta. Next base: position 103,418 of record JAFBMS010000769.1, read on the forward strand.
AAAAGTAATCCAGAGCAACACTGTGGAATCTCTGGATCCAGATACTATTATGGTCAGGTTAGGCTATGTGCGCGGTAGATTCTTCATGTAATATTGTCTCTTCCTTTACAAACAGGTGAAAAAGTCACTCGGCCCCAGTTCTTCGTTTATTGTAGAGGGCCTACGAGCAAATACTGAGTACTCCTTCTCCCTGGCTGCTGTCTCCAACAAAGGCATCGGTGCTTTCACCAATGAAGTCGTCCAGAAAACATCTCAAGCCAGTACGTAAAAACCCACTTTTCTTGCATTGCCTCCTTCGGGTGGACTGTGATTGGCAGAGGGTGTCAGTGGGGTTTCGGCGTAGGAGGCACTTGGGTCAGGTGACATGACCGACCTATGACCTGTTATCCAGACGTAGCCATGTCCAATCCGAGGCCACAATACTTTTCTGTGTTTGGCATTCACTTAGTTTCCCTTGAACGGGAGCGAATATGTGCGTATGGCCATGCACTGAAGAATGCCAATCGATGCCAATTTGTATACTGAAGTTTCTAGTTTCTTATAACAGAGTGCTTTTAATCATACATCACTCTAATGTGATGCTTTTTTTCGTAAGATGATGAATCAAAATATCAAAAATAACAACAACTCCGTCAAAACAATAACTGATTTCAGCGCAGCTCATACAGCTACTGTCATGCTATTATACAGAAAGTTAATTGCTTTGTGTCCCGATACCCCTGTCTCTGACGTTAGATTATGGTTTATTTTTGAACAAATATTGTTTATTTGCCATTTACTGACAGTACATGAACTAATTTGCATATCACCATTTATTCTTTCCAGTGAATGAACACAGATGTACTTAAGTGGTGTAATGGTGGTTAACATATTTGCGTTTGTTTCTCATTGCACTGACAGTGTTATTTCCATCAAGTTAGGAGTTTAAGTTGAACTCAAAACTCAGAACTCAAAAAAGTGTTTCATGGATCGGTAGCATGGTGAGAGTATTGTGCCAGAAAAGGTTGATTGACGCTCCAGACAGTCACGGTTACCCCCACAGAATACAAACCAGCCATGGCGAACAGTACCTCTGGCTCCTTGTTGCCATGCCAACTCTTTTGGTTTCTACTTGGTCATAATTGTATAAATTGGTATAGCTGGCATGTCGCCCCCCCCAGCTACAGGTTTGCGTTCGCAGGGCATACCTCACGCCTACAGCGCCAAGAGTTGAACGCTGATAATGGTCGGGTTATCGTAGCTATACACAGATTTTGTTCTGGTTATAGCAACTGTATACAGATGTGGGTGTGGTTATAGTAACTATATACAGATGGGTGTGTGGTTATAGTAACTATACACAGATGGGGGTGTGGTTATAGTAACTATACACAGATGGGGGTGCGGTTATAATAACTATACGTAGATGGGGGTGTGGTTATAGTAACTATACATAGATGGGGTGTGGTTATAGTAACTATACATAGATGGGGGTGTGGTTAAAGTAACTATACACAGATGGGGGTGTGGTTAAAGTAACTATACACAGATGGGGGTGTGGTTATAATAACTATACATAGATGGGGGTGTGGTTATCGTAGCTATGGGGTTCTGGTTACACTACTGTCTCAGTATACCCCATTACTATGTGTATATGTGTTTCACTGTGTGTCTGTGCATGTATCGGTCTTGTGCTGATTTTGTGAAACACTGTGCACAGAATGGATTGAATTTTTTTTTTATTTCCTTCTCCTTTTTATTCCTTTCATACTCTCTTCTTTTCCCTCTCTTTTGTACACTCACACACTTTTTCACTCCAAAATGCAACAAAAGCAGCTACCTACCTTGGAATGGCTTGAGGTCACCCAGCTTCTATTGATTTTTAATCTGTTCGGTCGAATAGATTTTTGTTTGTTTTTCTAAACGCACATGTTTTATAGCTTTGAAGGAGACACTGCAGATCACTTCTAATGAGACAGCACCAGCAGAGCACAGCACTTAGCCAGTATACCGTTCAACAATTTCCATTTAACTAAAGGTAAGGTTGGTATCTGCAGAATCAGCTCTTAGGCAGTGCACTGTCCAAAAGGATATGTTTAAAGCTGCAGTAGAGAAGAATTTGATATTTAAACATGGCTAGACTTGCTGTCTAGTTGCCAATGGGATCCTGCTTAAAACAACACATGTAGCATGTAGCACTTGAATTGCAGCAGAGAGATTAGCTCGTTAGCGTTTTTAACGAGATTAGCGTTTCTTGATTCTGACCTACTGTAGCTTTAACCAAAGGTAAGTTAGACACCCGTGGGTGCCAGTGGGGGTGTGAGGGAGGGGAAGTTACTAAAGTTATGTACCTGGCTTCTGGAGGCCCTCCCCAGTAGGGCCTAAAATGGCCGCCTGTCTCTCTCAATGTGGAAGCCAGGAAAGTCAATCAGGCCGGAACAGTCAAAACGCACACAGTGAAAAGCTTTCGTTTGGATACATGGGAGGTAAGTAGTGAAAGTTTTCAATCTATTTCACAGATTTTCCATCATAAGTCCAGTATGTACTGAAAAAATACAACTTAAGAACATGACTTTTTCATTGATTATTTCATAGAAATTGGAATACAGTACAGCCTAAAAGAAATATTCCAACAGCTACATTGACAAACCAAAACGTGCACCAAAAACCGTCCTCTGAAACTGACACATACCTGTATATGCAGTATTATCTGAAAATGTAATGATGTTACGAGGCTTTCTGTCGCTTAAATGGGATCAATTGTGCTTTCTTCAGATGGGTAGGACAGTCTGTACAGGGAAATAGCCATGTTCATAACCTTATAATATAATAACCTTAGTTTCATGGTCCTTCTGGCAATGCATTTACACTTCAACAACTTGCGAAAAACACAATTTTCTAGAATACAACCTCTGGAAGTGTGTAGCTTTCTTAACAATGGCTGAACAGATTACAAAAAAAAAAAAACATTTACATAATTAGAAAGTAGTTTATGCTTCATAACCTTGAGAGATACTTTATTCCATCAATATGTTTGTATCAAACAATAAGCCAATTAAAATTTAACCATACTGGAATTATATTTGCTGTTCGTGTTCAAAAAGGAAATACTGGTAAACACAATATAGTTTTCTGCTACCTCTGAATTGTGATGGAACATGATTTTTATGTAAAGTTGTATGAAGGATTGATAAATTGTACATTTATTGTCAGAAACAATCCTAAATAATAATGTCCTAAAGCGTAATGAATGAATGTCATAAAGCATAACGAACAGCGCAATTGAAATCCTTACGGACAGTGAATAGTCTGCAATCCACAGATACACAGTGAGCCGTCCCGGGTTAGGCCTAGGACTTCCTGAGACAGACAGGTGCCTATCCCAGGTTAGGCCCAGGACTTCCTGAGAGAGACAGGTAGCTGTCCCGGGTTAGGCCCAGGGCCTGTATTTCACATAGCTGTTAGTAGGTAAAGAGATTTACTATCGGGGTGTAATGTCTTCGGGTTTAAGGTGCTGGAAGTCAGAAAGTCTTTATTCATGTGTGTTTGGAGAGCAGGTATGTACAATGTCTATGTTTATCTGCTTATATTTTGAGTCATTGGGGGTGGTGTAATTCATGCATGTTCTAATTTGTTTTGTTTGAATCTAATTTTTCTTTCTTTTGAGTGGCTTCAGCCACAATTGTAGTAATTTTCCTAATTCCATTTTCATTTTACATTTGTTTACATCTTTGGTTTGGTTGGTCATTAATTATACTGTTTTATAATACAGACTGTCACCGATTTACGATGGATTACGTTCCGATAAACCCATCGTAAGTGGAAAATATCGTCGAAATTGCTAATACAAGTCGTAGACATGATGGATGCACAAAACACAATGCAGACACGGGGTTTATCCAAAAAAAAAAAAACACTGGCAACACAGTATCGGTTGTGTACACTAGCAACCACGTGGCAGATTGGGGAGACGCGGATCGCTGCCAAAATTCAAAGTACGGTTTCTACTGAATGCGTATCTCTGTCGCACCATTGTAAAGTTGAACAATCATAAGTCGGACCATCATAACTCAGGGACCGTCTGTAAATTTCATCCAAATTTTAAAAATGTAGAATGTGAACATGAAGAATGAATGAAACGATAAAAATAAAGCTGATGTTCTGTGTTAAATCTGAACCCTTAAGACTAAATTCAGCGGGAACTTATTCTTTCAAATAACCATAATTTCACTTCAAAATGAGCTCAAACAAAATACCCTTTTTGCTGTCAAATTCTAAATGTGGGAGAACTCAGTGTGCCACACTTTATTTAAGAGGTACTTTGGCGAAATGGCTACAAGAGGCCACACAATGAGGCTTTCGTACTGATATACAATTCAGAGATGCATACTTTTAAAGTGTGCTTTAGAAGGTCACCCCACAAGTCTAATACCTTCTAAGCAATGACAGTTTAAGAAATACACATCACTTCCCCTTGTAATGGAAAGAGCGTGAAATAGTGAATGCCTCCATTTCACGTTTGAGTTTCTTCAATATTCCCGTTATTGATCTAAGATGGGCAAGAGTTACTAAGTCGGAGCTGGCAGCCGTAATGGGTCCTCATGACGTTACAGTGCCCAATTTAAGGACTTTTTTGGGGGGTCTCTTCTGCAGTATTATGAATACAGTATGGTGTCTGCATCTCTGTAGAGAATTGAATTTAATAAGAGAATGGTGTTTTCATCAACATTATTATGCGTTTGTGTTATTTTTTTCTCTTTTCCCAGCCTGTGAGTTTTTTGATTTTAGTCAAATTTTTCTTCCTTTGAATTTTGTTTTTGTCATTTTTTCCATATATTTTTTTTGTTTTCCCACCCCTTCCTGCCTCTTCGTGGTCGTCCTCTTCCTCCCTGCCCCCCTCCTCAGGACTCTCAGCCCCCCCACCCCCCCCCAGAGGATGTTAAGTGGTTCAGCCCAAGCTCCACCTCCTTGCTGGTAAGTTGGCGCCCCCCGCCTTTGGGGAGCCAGAATATGCAACTTAGCGGGGTATGTGGTGCACTGCCAGGTGGGAGGGGCCGAGGAAGGAGACGCCCCCGTGGAGGAACCTGGCACGCCCCCCCAATTCGGAGCGGGACTGGAGAAGTGGACCCAGTACCAAGTCACAGCGGCCGCTTTCACCCCCGAAGGGCACGGACCACAGAGCCAGCCCTTGCTATCCCAAACTGACGAGGATGGTAAGTCCGCTGCCAGAGCTTCATATCAGTCACGATTTGTGTTAGCACGACACAAAACGCACTTTAGCTGTTAGCACTGCACATCATTCAGCTCAGCTGCTAGCAGCTGCTAGCCTTTTGCCTTTTGTATGATTCACCTCAGTTTTCTCAGCATTACACAGTGTGAGATTCACGTTAGCAGTTGGCGGCGTATACGGTTGACTTCGACCGTTAATTTACTTCAGTTGTTAGCGGTGTATATCGGGGGTGTTAAACTCAGTGCCACAACAGCCTTTTAATGATGCCTTAATTGGTTCAATCTCTCACACAGCCACGTTCATGTTCTGTGCATCAGCACTGTGTTGCATACAATGCTGTTACTTGAATACAAATAAATCGTTTACCTTTATTTGCACTATGTACAAATCAAAATGACTAATTCATGGAAAGGAACTGATTATCTAATCAATAGCGAGACTGTACTAAAAACCAGCATACACTGATATATGCACACGTGCCATGCCCTGGGTTTGGCATCACTGCTGTATGTGATATACCAAGGGCCTGTTAGCATCCATTGTCCTGGTGTGTGAACGTGCCCAGGTGTGTGAGGTGTTTTGTGATTCTGCAGTGCCGGGGGCTTCCCACGCCGCGTGGAGCCGGAGGCGCTTGACTCCACGGCGGTCGAGGTGCTGCGGCGCCCCCTGTCGCCAGGGCAAGAGCACGGCACGCTACGTGCACGTGGAGAGTGGCGGTTCGCGTGGTCCGCCCTGGATAATGGATACAACGCTGGCGGATGCTCAGGTGAAGCTGTCACACCTGTATCCACTGGGGTTCTACTCAAGCCCTGATTGGCTCTGCTCCAGTTGTAATTAGCTCTGTGTTCGTTCTACAATAGACTCAGGGGTGGTCCACATATTCACAAGGCTCACACAGACGACTCAGTGTAATGATTGACAGTACAGGAACTGAGGGGGTGGAGGCAACGAGAACGAGACAACAAACCTCATATTTCAAAACCAAAACAGTGTTGCTGTGGGTGGAGCTTCATTTTGTGGCGGTCCATTGAATCTGTCTTGCCTATTGAATACAATCCCACAATCCCTTCAGATTTTTGTTGCTACATTGAATTTACTCAAGCCTGCTATGGGCACAAGCAATTTCCCTATTCAGAACGAAGCATTCGTAAAAGAAAGCATGTTTTGTTAAATACGCCCCCACCCCCCCCCGTTTTACTCTGCACCAATGTTATGCGTGAATCTGTGCTCAACCAATCAGAGCTTCCTCTGTCAGTATTCAATTTTCCACTTCTGTTTTCCGTTTAGGGCTTCCTCTCCAGTTCTTTTCAGCGCCTGCATACCTTTTTCTCTCAAACCCCTTAAAGTTGTCCTCTGCTTTCCACTCTTCCTTTTGTTGCTCTCCCACACTTTCTCATGGGGGCTCATGGGAAGTGGACGACACAGCTGAACATACATGTACACGTGTACATGTATGAGCACATAGAACTGGACGCACCCAGACCACAGTTAGTCAGGTTATTGCATCTACCAAGCTGTCGTTCAGGTCAGTAGCTATGACCAGTTTTACCAAAATGTGTTTTTGAGAACTAAATTATTCTTATTATTGTTCTGTTTACATTCTGACCTCCAGCATTACTCCAGTGGCCTTTACAGAAGTTGCAAATTGCAAAAGAGCCCTGGATCCTCATTAAGTGAGCAGTTAATTAGCGCAGCACTGAGGAAGATGTGATATTTGCCACTGATGCGTGGGCATGCGCGTGCGTGCAGGCAAGCGTGAGTGTGACTGTGCATGTGAGCGACTATGCGCCTTTGTGGCGCTATGTGCCTTTCAGGTACTCCAGGGGCTTCAAGTCTTATCTGCAGAGAGATATTGTGGCTGTTATTTTGTTCTGACAAAACAGGAATGCGCTTAATCAATTGTGTGAAAACCGTGTTCAATTGATGAAGCTATTGGACTCAGATGGGTGCCTGTTTGGTTGTTATGGTAACCAGTGACCACACTGGCTTTTTGTGGAAATGATTGGAAAACCCCTGAGTTACTCAAAATGAAGCCAGAGAGAGTGTTCAGAGCTTTAGCAGGGTGCAAACAATGCACTTTATGTATCGCCCTGTAGGGATGATGTCTAAAGACACGGCTCTGTGTTTATCACCCTGCTGGGGGTGATCTCTAAAGACACTGCTCTGTGTTTATCACCCTGCTGGGGGTGATCTCTAAAGACACTGCTCTGTGTTTATCACCCTGCTGGGGGTGATCTCTAAAGACACTGCTCTGTGTTTATCACCCTTGTGGGGGTGATCTCTAAAGACACTGCTCTGTGTTTATCACCCTGATGGGGGTGATCTCTAAAGACACTGCTCTGTGTTTATCACCCTGCTGGGGGTGATCTCTAAAGACACTGCTCTGTGTTTATCACCCTGCTGGGGGTGATCTCTAAAGACACTGCTCTGTGTTTATCACCCTGATGGGGGTGATCTCTAAAGACACTGCTCTGTGTTTATCACTCTGATGGGGGTGATCTCTAAAGACACTGCTCTGTGTTTATCACCCTGATGGGAGTGATCTCTAAAGACACTGCTCTGTGTTTATCACCCTGCTGGGGGTTATCTCTAAAGACACTGCTCTGTTTGTATCTGTTACGTTCTAACCACCGGCTAAACGCAACATGGATACACGGGAGGTGTAAATTCAGGACAAAGCAATAATATTTTCTCGCCAGAAAATGTTGCACTGAACACATACCACACATGGTTGCTCAGAAACAGGGAACACCACAGACCACAGTCATAAGGCCCAAATACAGAGTGAGAGAGAGAACCTCCCCCCCCCCCCCAGGGGAGAACAGCACAGGTGTTGCAAGTTTCCAATTAAGATGCCACGCCTCCCAGCCGCCACCTACAACTGCAGGTAAAAAAAAAGACAGAGGGCTAGAGAGGCAGGGGTGACCTCTCAAGGAACACTGCTCTTTGTTTATCACTCTGTAGGGATGATCTCTAAAGGGACATTGCTCTGTATTTATCACTCTGCAGGGATAATCTCTGAAGGCACTGCTCGGTGTGTATCACCCTGCAGGAGAGGGCTATTGGAGATCTGCAGCCTGACACCACCTACGCCATCACTGTCGCAGCCTACACCACCAAAAGAGATGGAGCACACAGCAAACCCAAACTAGTGCAGACCAAGGGAGCAGGTTAGCAACGTTGTAACATAAATAAAGTACTTGCTAACAACAAGCAAGCTATCTAGCACTTGTTGAAGAACCGTGAGTGGTACAGTAAACTACTTGCTATTCCTGTAGTTGAGAAACGTGAGAATTCTTTCTTCCAACAATGAAGGCAAGAAAAGCTGGCGCTGGTTAACTAGCCTAGAGCTACCGCTTTGTTTTGATACCAGTTAGTTTTCCTTAGCTAGCTCCATTACTACTTATAATAATTACATAAGTAGCTTTCCTGGAAAACACTCTCACTAACACCTGTTTGGTCAGCCATTAGTCAAGTTTTACCCATCTACGACACGTTTTTCACATGAAATTTCTGTTGTCATTTGTTGTTTAACTGTACAATTGAACGTTGTCATAGTTACCAGCTCAATGACATAGGTGGGGGCGGAGTTAATAATTTTGCTAATTGAATATTCATATTACCTGAATCTCTTGATAAGTGAAAAAGTTAAGTATCTTTAAATGCAATATTCTAATATTTTAGGTAGTAATTTTGATGGAAAAAACATTATGTTATTGACCATAGATCAGTTTTTAAGGGAAACATTTTTGACCGGGGGATCGTTTAAGGGTACACAGCACATAAGGGCAAGAACAGGTCTTTCAGTCAAACTCGGCTTGCCCTGTAACTACAGTCTGGATGTGCAAAAAGCCTGGACTTACACACTCAGTGATTGTCTGCCTCAGCCACTTGACCTGGCAATCTGTTGTAAGCATTGATAATTCATTGTGTAAAGTAATACCTGTTGATAACAGTTTGTGTGTGGTTCTCCTCTCCTTTCTGTTCAGCGCCTGGCCGTCCGGAGCGGTCAGTGAGGCGGGGTTCGGGGAATTCTGTGGTGGTTCCATTGGATGCGTTCTGCAGGGGTCAGCGCAGCGCAAAAGGTGCAGGGGTACGGGCTGCAGTTTGGGAGGAAGGATGCGAGTCCCCTGGCCTCACTGGGGTTTGGGGTCCAGGAGAATGCGTATACCATTGCCCACGTGCATTGCAGCACCACCTACGTGTTTGGGCTGTCCACCAACGGCAGCTCTGGATTTGGGCCTGGCAGAAGTTGAGTGTCCCAGAGGAAGTACCTTGGGGTACCCCCAAATAGCAACTGTCCTGGCTCCCCACCCCGATGCTCACTGAACATAACGGCACCATCACGTGGTACACGTGGCCACTGTCCTCGACAGCTCCCCCTTGCTGCGGATGTGACCAACTACACTCTCGCAGGCCTCAGCCCTGACTCTACATACGACCTGAGGATCTGTGGCACACCAGCGTAGGTCCAGGGCCCTTCAGCCCGTCAGTCCAGTACCACACGATGGCCTTCAACCAAGGTGGGACGTGCTCATTTTGTTCTATGGGGGGTGAAAACGCTAAAATGAAAGACGCTAATCCCATCGCCCTCACAAAGAAACCGAAAGCATCAACGTCGTTTTCTGGGAAGGCTGACTTCGCTAAAGTAAAGGTAACAGACAGAAAGACATAGAGCCAGCCTGAGTAATGAAGCCTGATGTCAGAGGTAAGTGTTGAATTAGCGGGTGCACTTCCACCAATCCAAGGCTAGGGCATGCAAAACACACTGCTTCACACACACACTCTGTATGCCAAGGTAGGCTATCTGCTCTCTCACTATTTATTTTTATTTATTTATTTGCTTATTTATTTAATCTATTTATTTATACATTTTTGGTTTTGTTTTGTAAACCTGTGCGTCTGTGTCAATGTGGGTTTCAACTTGGCATCCCAAGATGCACTGCTTCCATACTGCACTTGCCCTGTCATTGTGCACTCATGTCCCGACAGGTCTGTACTGTGTCAGTGTGTGAAAATGTCCCCACAAGTCTGTACTGTGTCAGTGTGTGAAAATGTCCCCACAAGTCTGTACTGTGTCAGTGTGTGAAAATGTCCCCACAAGTCTGTACTGTGTCAGTGTGTGATCATGTCTCCACAGGTCTAACCTTCCCCAGCACTGCAATGGAACGCCACTGTAACTGCGCTTACCTCCAGCTTCACTCAGTGCTTACTGACCAGTTCATGACGCGTTTTGTGTGTATTTGTTTGTTGTTTTTTTCCCCAAAAGACGTCCCAAGAAACTTCACTGTGAAGTTTGTGACGAAGACTTCAGTTCTGCTATCGTGGGAGTTCCCTGAAAGCCGTAACCCCTACCGCTTCACGGTTAGTATTACAGCTCGCCTGTCTGCCCGCCGGCGTACACCACTATTATAACAATCTAATTGGATGTTCCCCCAATCAGTGTAACATTACACGGGACTGTCACTATCTTTATCTGGGAGGTAAACAAAACAACAACCGCACGTTTTCTTTTTTTAACCCAAGGAACCGATGTACTCAATCTTAAGTTTACCCCACATTCCCAATCCATACACATAACACATATTTACAATGTTTACAATGGCCACACAAACTCATGCAAATATCACAGTCCGCAAGAGCAGGCCTTCAGAAAAACCAACAACCCAAAACAAAAAAGAGTCAATTAATGGAGTGGATCTTACCCACGATTCAGAAGCCTCCACAGCTGTGGGCCCTGTCCATTAGGTATTGTCCCGAGTGAGCTAACTGTCTTTTTCCTTTTTTGGCTGGTGTGCAGTTATTCCTTAGTTTTTTCTTTCCCTTTTTGTTTCTTTTTTTTTATTCCACACTGCCCAACGCCGCTGAATAGGGTCTGAACAGGTAATTGTCACCATTGTAGTCCCCTTGATCCACTGGCAGGAGCTGGCTGGTGCATCCAAGGAAAGTTCACACTCATCACAAACCTCTTTTCCCTCCTTTTTTTCCACTTCCTCTCTGCACAGGAAGTAAAACCTTGCCTCTACCATCAGACTGCCTCTTAAAGGGGCAACGGCATATACCGTAAGCAGCCTTTGTTTTTTTAACAGGCTAATTATAAAACATTTGCTCAGTGTGGCTACAAGACAAGCAAAACAATCTTTCAAAATCTCCCCACCCATATCGAAAGGTTCATCTTGCAAGGATTTCATTAAAACCATTCGTTTTTTTTGTTTGGGCAGAAACATAAAAACAACAAGCCTTAATTACTTTGTGGCAGTGTCACACTATATCTGCCCCCCAGCATATCTGCCCCTCTCCACTTGTATCTGCCCCAACATATCTGCCCCACTCCTCTGTATTTACCCCGCACCGTTCCATCTTGTATAATACCAGTTGGCGTCAATCGGCTTGAAGGGTTAACGGTTGGTAATCCATTTATTAACATTTCAGTAGAGTCATTTTTCATGCAACAGATACATGTTTTAAATTTGTTTTTTTTAGCTGTGCTGTATATTTCAGCAGAAATGTTTAATGTATTTGATCTTGGATTTGGAATGCAGGGGGTGGTGTGGCATCTGGATTTATGATCTTGGTGTTTGACCCCTCCCCCCCCCCCCACCCCACCCCATGCGAAAGTAAAGAAAGTGGGTGAAAAACATGGAAAATGTGGAGATGGGGACAGGGAGGGATGCAGAACAAAGCGAGCACAACAGGTGTTCAGCTACATGGCAATTTACGCCTGTGGGAAAAAAAAAACAGAACAACAGGTTGTATGGCATGTTGTAAGGGGTTGCCTGTTAATATTTACCCAGGGTCTTTGTTTAAAAACTCCAATAACGTAAACACAATTGACAACACAGTTCAAAATATCCCAAGAACAACCACAAGTCACAGACATCATTACTTAAAGATGTTTACAAATGCATTGACTAATTATATGAACTTATTAATAAATATATTACTAATGATTACTGAAGTAATGAATGACTAAGCAGTTTTTGAAGTACCCAAATTAAAATTACACCCCCGTCTCTGTTCCCCTGCGTGATTTAAGGTGGAATACAGCCGTCAGAAGATCGACGTGGACGCTAGGTTGAGGAAAGCGTTGCTGGCGAACCTTCAGCCGAACACATCGTATGATTTCAAAATAACCAGTCCCGGAGGTAACCTGGGGGGGCTGCGCCATGGGATCCATGCCAGGACCGCACCCCAACTCCTGGGCAGGAAACCTCAACTGGACCACAACCATGATATGGAGCTCACCCTTATCCTACCCCCACTGGAGAGAAGAGATTTAATCAAGTGAGAAACCTAACACACACACACACACACACTTTCATACATACACACTTGCGTATATACAGCATACATACATATACAGCCGCCACATGCACATATACACACACTCACATAAACACATCAAACTTACACATATACACTCCCACAAAACCATACACACACACACACACACACACACGCACAGGCTCACACACTCAGACAGATGCACACACACACACACACTCATGCATATGGACAGACACACAAACACACTCAGCCACACATACACACACACACACACACACACGTACATGGGCATATACACATATACAAGCCTGATCTGTTAGCGCATAGCGGTGACTGTAGTGCACCATGTTGCAGGAACATCTACGTGGTGGTGGTTCCGCTGAAGAAGGGGAGAGGCCTCATCAGACACATCAAGGGCCCAGAGGAACTGGACCTGGAGGAGGTAAGCACCAGCATGACATCACCATCTCACAGCATGACATCATCACTGTACAGCATGACATCATTAGCATCATAACAGTCGTAAACCCCTGGTTTGGTTATGATGTTAAACCAAACTCAGGGCTCTGTTTTTGACATTCCAGGCATGCGTATGTCAGTAAACCAGTGAGGGACATGAAGACACTAATGTTCACAGTGCCATGTGGAAAGCAGATACGGTAGAGGAGAATGTAAAGTTTAACTTCCCTTCCCCTCTCGCTCTCCCTCTCTCTTCTTCCCTCCTCCCCGGTTCAGGTGTTGAGAGAGAGCAGTCAGAGACAGCGCCATGGCAGGGTGTCTCGGCAGCGCAGGTATGTGGACACACGCAAGGCCTACGTTGCTGCCAGCTTTAAACCCAGCAACCTGCCCGCCTTCTTCACCCTGGGCAACCAGGCCGAGTACAACGGCTACCTGAACCGCGCCCTTGAACCCGGCCAGGAGTATGTTTTCTTCTTGCTGGCAGAGCTCAATACAACTGGTGGGGTGAGTACTGCCGCCTTCTTTGATTCACATGGTTGAAAACCCCATCGCATGACCCACACACAGTAATGAACCCTATCTCATGACCCACACACAGTAATGAACCCTATCACATGACCCACACACGCAGTATTGAACCCTATCACATGACCCACACACAGTAATGAACCCTATCTCGTGACCCACACACTGTGGTGAACCCTATCACATGACCCACACACTGTGATGAACCTTATCACATGACCCACACAATGTGATGTACCCTATCACATGACCCACACACAGTAATAACCCTATCACATAATACACACAGTAATGAACCCTATTACATGACCCACACACTGTAATGAACCCTATCTCATGACCCACACACAGTGATGAACCCTATCACATGACCCACACACAGTAATGAACCCTATCACATGACCCACACACAGTAATGAACCCTATCACATGACCCACACACAGTAATGAACCCTGTCACTTGACCTACATTCATTGTATATGCCACTGAGCATTTTGTGTCCTGCATACAGGAATTGACAGTGAGGCTCATTACTTGTGTTTGAGACTCATTTGTGTGTGTGTGTGTGTGTGTGTGTGTGTGTGTAGAAGATGTATGCCGCGAGCCCCTACACAGACGCGGTCATCGCTCCAGATGTCGACCCGCTGCCCATGGAGGGGGGAGACGGGCTGATCTGGGTGGTGGGGCCCGTGCTGGCCGTGGTCTTCATCATCTGCATCGTCATCGCCATCCTGCTGTACAAGAAGTGAGTGCCATCTTCGGTGCAGCACGGGGAGAGAGGGGGACATATACAACAGCGACGAGCTGTCAAAGGCGTCTCAAAATATGATTCTCCATTATCAGAATGTGAATTTCATTGTTTAAGTATAGTTATCACCGTAGTATATGAAACACAAAGTCATTTTGGTGTTTGGTTCTTGTAAAGTTCATTGGCTATGAGCTTGACCTGTGGTTTTGTGATAGAACTGAATCACCCAGGTGCCATAATAACCAACCGCAGCCATAGTGGCTCAAATCAATGCACATCTGCTGTCAAATTTCCGTGTACAGCTGCAACTGAGGCTCAAACACCACTCTTTTACCACAGCACTTTATGAAGAGCCGCCATTATGGCTCAAGTGCTCCTGCATCATTGTCACACCTCATGAAGAGCAGCCATTATGGCTCAAGTGCTCCTGCATCATTGTCACACCTCATGAAGAGCAGCCATTATGGCTCAAAACACTGCTCTTTTAGTGTTCAGTTTGCATGAACAGCTGCTGCAGAATGAAACAGGCCTGTAAATGGCCAACGGAGAATGAGACATGAGAGTGAAAGGCAGGGATAACTTTCGTGGTCTTTTGTCAGTTACTGTTATTGAAATTTCCCATTTCTGTGTGTTTTTTTATTGACATAAGTGTTTGTGTTTCTCCCTGGCTGTCAATGGAAGCAGCCAACCTGACAGGTAAGGTTTAGTTGTAGTGTTTAATACTCCTGACAGGTGAAGCTAAGCTGTGTGTGTGTGTGTGTGTGTGTTTAAAGTCTGTACAGCCTTAGCTCTTAGCTCTTTTCTCGTCATAGTCTCTTGATGTTTTTGTCTCTATGGACTCGTTTCCCATGGCAACATGGACTGAGCCTAGTCCCAACTTTTTTCAGCGGATATCTTCATTAGAATTTACATGTAGTCCAGGACTAGGCTTAAGACGTGTCCAAAAAACCGACCCTATGTGTTTCAATCTTTTGGCTCGGTGTTGTAGTCTCTCGATGTTTTAGTCCGTTGCTAATTTAGTCTCTTGATGTGGTATTCTCTTCTGTTGTTTTTCCTTCTCTTAAGCAGCAAACGGAAAGATGCCGAACCTCACAGCAAATGTCCCCTGAACAACGCGGAGATCACTGCCCTCCATCCCACCGACCCCGTGCAGATTAGACGCATGAACTTCCAGACTCCAGGTGCGCAGCGTATACCTTCTACGATATCATTTCCTCTCTGTACTCTACACACACTCACACCCAGGTATACGATTTATAATCTATATGATATAATATGCTCTATTTACGCTACACTAAACTACACACACCTAGGTACACAGTTTATGGTATATATGATGTGACATACCCTGTGTACAGTTCACACACACCAACCCAGGTATATGGTTTTTAATCTATTTGATATACATGACAGTACACACCCACACACACTGTCATTCCACCATGGACTTTGTGTGTCTGTGTGTATGTGTGTCCCACTGTCTTGTTAACAGCAAACACTGTATGAGTGTGTGTGTGTGTGTGTGTGTGTGTGTGTGTGAGCGCGTGCACGCATCTCCCCCTGCACTGTTTACTCCTCCCATCCCCGTCCTTATTTTTTGTCGGTGCACCATCTGCCAGGCTACTGATTTTTTAATACCTCCCCCCCCCGCCCCTTTCCCGCCCCTTTTCCGCCCATCCGCCGCGCAGGGATGCTGAGTCACCCACCCATAGCGATCGCCGAGCTGGTGGAGCACACGGAGACACTGAAGGCCAACGACAACCTCAAGCTCTCACAGGAGTATGAGGTGAGAGACTGTGACGAGAGGGCAGGATTAAGCTTGGAGTTAGTGAACCACTATATGGTAACAGTCATTATTATGATTAAGCTGTAGATGAATGTTTTTTTGTGTATTAGATTAAAAAAAATCTCTTCCACGAAAATATAAGATCAAGTTTTAATCATCAAAGTCATTCATTATAGTTTTATCAGCTGTTAAAGGTGTGCTGACTGCTGTCATGGTTGCTGAGGACTCGTAACATCCAACCCACTGTTACCTCCTGCTCTGTATCATATCGCGCTACCTTATTTGAATACTGTCACCTATCATTTGTATGTTTTATACGTATTTATACATAATTTATACGTAACATTCCCGTGTCTAAGAAGTTTATGTCCTTGTCCCCAGTCCATCGATCCTGGCCAGCAGTTTACTTGGGAACACTCTAACCTGGAGGTTAACAAGCCCAAGAACCGCTACGCCAACGTCATCGCGTACGACCACTCCCGGGTCGTCCTCGCCCCCATCGAAGGTCAGACACCGCCGTCCCAGACGCCGCATTCCGTCTACGGAAAAAAAATCCAAGGTCATCTTCGAAAGCACGAAATAGGGCGTGCTTTTTCACCGTTAGGTTTTTGGCAACCGATGCACTTGATATGAATAATGTTTGGTTGTCCCAGCTCAGCTGTCTGAGAAACTCTTAAATCTTTAGTCTACAGAATCTGAGTATGTAAGAATTAGACTTCACCGAACCCTCCCAATCAGTAATATTTAATTATTTCTTCATTTTCCTGTTTATTGACGTATCTATTCGGAGGTACACCTCACAGTTCAGAACAGTCTTCAGAACAACATGATTCAATAAAATGCAAGGAAACGGTCACACACAAAAAGTCATGAATAAATTAATCAGCTCCCAGAATTTTAATTTTACAGTGCAGTGATTTCTCCATTAGTTTCCTCAGTGGAGCAATCCCGCGCCTGCCCTGGGTTTGACAAAAGTAGGGGCGCGACGGTCACATGACGGCTTCGGATTATATCACTAGCTATCGCTCCGGTGTAGCAGCTGCTCGTTTTCGCCCCTGCCGTCGTATTTTTAGACTCTTAATAAACACCTAACCGTTAAGTGCCAGTGTGACTCATGATAGCGAGACAATACGCAGCAGTTCATTAACTAAGCTACCTGGGGAACGATCTTATTTGTTGAGCTTTCGCACTTTATCCCCACAATTTCCACCCTTCCCCCAATCCTCTAATAGTAATACTTCGCGGGCGCTGCACTTTCAGATTCCGTTTTGTAGGACAGGTCATCTGAGATTAATGAGGAAAGTAACACACACAACTGTTTCCTGAAAATGGATACAGAACACCAAAGCTTTATTTTATCGCGTTTATGGATTTGGTCTTATTCACCCTTATTCAGAGTTAGTAGCCCTTACAGTCAGGGCTAGGCTTAATTCCGTTTCAGTTCAGTCACTTCAGTAGGGAAACTTACATTTAATTTGAGATGCCTGTAACATTCCATTAAGCTTTTACAAAGAAATGTACAACCTCACCTTTAGATTAGGTACAAAGATATTAGGTGTATATATTCACTCAAAAACTAAAGGAAATATTCAGAATGATAATGGTATTTTCACGCTAACAATCGAGTTCTCAAGGGAACAAGTGAGACATTCAAAATAGTGCTTGTCTGGTCATAGTTTAAAAGTCAAAGACTCGTATATCATGGCAGGCGGGCAATCAAGTTATGAGGAAGTGAGAAAAAAGTTGACGTTTTCAATCGAATACTCATATTTTTCGGAAGTGTCAATTTCGGGCTTTGATCGTTTGCTTTTGTTGTTTACCATTTTTCCATTTATCCAGTATACCCAAATTTTTTCAGGATGACTCAAGTAGGCTTGTAAGAAATAAAGACTAATGTTACTACGCTACACTCATGGTGCTAATTGTACTTCCGTTTCCTCACTCCCGACACTCTGTTTAGGGTACATGGGCAGCGACTACATCAACGCTAACTACATCGACGGTTACCGCAAGCAGAGCGCTTACATCGCCACTCAGGGCCCGCTGCCCGAGAGCTTCGGAGACTTCTGGAGGATGGTGTGGGAGCAGAGGACGGCCACCGTTGTCATGATGACGCGGCTGGAGGAGAAATCCCGGGTGAGATCCCCTCGCGAGGAGTAGGGGGGGTCAGAAACTGGACTGCTTCTCCAAATTTATGTACACATTTGGTCGAGGATAAAAGCCCAGCGAGATGAAATATGAAATTTCTGAGGGGGTTTGGGTTGGCTATTCAAGTGTGATCTACTGGCCTAAGACAAATGAAGTCATTAAAAACATCCACCATCAAAGCTTGGTAGGAAGAATATGTGAAAGTGTAAATGTTAAAACACAGTGCCCTCCAGTGTCACAGAGCAGAATGAAAGGATACAGAAAAGAATGGATCGCTGTTATACAGGAGAAAGAATCTCTGAATGAGTCATTGTCCGACAACACATTTGGGATTCTCTCTCAGCACAATCTTTGCTTCGCGTTATGTAACGAAAATGTTACGTACAAGACTCAGTTTACGTATGCGTGATACTAATTTGACTGGAGTTAGCTAAATCCGGATGTGCTTTTATCGTAGTCGCTGTGTTTGTTTTCATCAAGAGAACGTGTCAATATACATCAGATAAATCTAGCAATTGTTGCTTTTTTTGATATTTGAGAACAAAGACATTACATTGTGCGTACAGTGTGCTGGTGACCGTACCCGCGTGTGTGTGACCGTATCTGTCTGTGACACTGTAACTGTGTGTGACTGCACATGTGTGTGACTGTACCTGTGTGTGGGACCGTACCCGCGTGTGTGACCATATCTGTGTTTGACACCGTCACTGTGCGACCGCACATGTGTGTGTGACCGTACCTGTGTGTGCAAGACTCTACCTGTGTGCGTGACTGTACCTGAGTGTGAGACCGTACCTGTATGTGCGACTGTACCTGTGTGTGTGACCATACCTGTGTACCTGTGTGTGTGACCGTACCAGTGTGTCTCCTCCTGCAGGTGAAGTGTGATCAGTACTGGCCCAGCCGTGGCACAGAGACTTATGGGATGACTCAGGTGACCCTGCTGGACACCATTGAGCTGGCCACATTCAGCGTGCGCACCTTCTCCCTGCACAAGGTGAGTCACAGACACACACACACCCACACACATAGGCACATACACAGACAATATCTACACACACACAAACAGACAGTACCTACACACTCAAACACACACACACACACACACACACACACAGACAGTACCTAAACAGACACGCACACACAGACAGTGCCTACACACAGTCTCCACACACACAGACACACACACACACACTGTCACTCACTCACAGGCGCACACGCACGCACACACACAGACAGTACCTAAACAGACACACACACAGACAGTGCCTACACACACACCCACACACACACAAAGAGACACTACCTACACACACACTCAAACACACAAGACAGTACCTACACACACACATGCAGGCACACACGCACACACAGACAGTACCTTCTCCACGCTCAAGGCCAGCTCCAGCCACACAGCCACACACACCTAATACCTGACCCCCTGCGCAGAGCGGCTCTGGGGAAAAGAGAGAGGTCCGCCAGTTCCAGTTCACGGCCTGGCCCGACCACGGCGTTCCCGAATACCCCACCCCCTTCCTGGCCTTCCTGCGCCGGGTGAAGACCTGCAACCCCCCTGACGCCGGGCCCATCATCGCCCACTGCAGGTGAGATCAGCCACAATCAGAAACACCCTGTCTCTTTAAGGGGCATTTGCCATTCTATTTTAAAATGAAAATAACTCACTCCAGAGGACGCCTCTGTCTGTCTGCAATAAAATATTACATACTCAAAAATAGTGTTTTATGTAATATCGAGTATGATTGAATTACAATTTCCTTCAGAGAGGTTAAGAGCATGGGTTTGAATCTAGCCCAAAGAATACTAAATATACAGTAGACATAAGCCATATATTGAAGATACCTTCCACAGAAATGAAGTTTGTATGATAATGAACAGTCTTCAAAAGCAGTGGAAAGCTCAAAAAAAAACAAAGAGGGGGATTTCTTATAAAATTAATAATGTTTGTTTCAAAAATGTAAAATTTAAGAGAAAAAAGTCTTTTTTCACTTTTTGTAAGTGCTAAATTTGGAAGTTTATCGGAGGTATCTTCTGCATGCCCCGATTCTCGTTCTTATGATACATACACAAATGATTTTGTTTATAGTATAAGCTCTGTATAATCTTATAGAGCAGTTTAGTGGCTAAGGTACATGAGTGGGACCCCTGAGGTTTGCGGCTCAAGCCACAGTCTAGCAATAGCAAGAGCACCATTGCTTTTGGGTCCATTCCATGAAGTGCTATCATGTATTGTAATGTAACTCTGGTCAGTGTCCCCACCGTTATCCACTGCAAGTACCCACAGTGCTCCAGCCTACGGCTGTCTTCCCTGTCCATCTCTCTCATGTACAACCTTCACAGCAATTTTCACATGGGTGCTTTTGAAATGGTCCATGATTTTAGAAAAAAAGCCATTTAACTATGAACCTGCCTAGCTATTGTTGACCTTATTGATCTTTTGTGTTCTCATCCACACCTCCACCTCTTTTCTGTGTCCTCTCCGCTCCCTCATTCCCCCCCAGCGCCGGCGTCGGCCGCACGGGCTGCTTCATCGTGATCGACGCCATGCTGGAGCGGATCAAGCATGAGAAGACGGTGGACGTGTACGGTCACGTGACCTTGATGCGCTCGCAGCGGAACTACATGGTGCAGACGGAGGACCAGTACAGCTTCATCCACGAGGCGCTGCTGGAGGCCGTGGCCTGCGGGAACACGGAGGTGGCGGCGCGCTCCCTCTACGGCTACATCCAGAGGCTGGCGCAGGTGGAGAGCGGCCAGCACGTCACCAGCCTGGAGCTCGAGTTTAAGGTGACCGGCAGACCGGAGACTGCAGTGCAGTCAGTCAATTAATCAACCCAGCAATCAACCAATCAACCCTGCAATCAGTCAGTCAGTCAGTTAATCAACCCAGCAATCAACCAATCAACCCTGCAATCAGTCAGTCAGTCAGTTAATCAACCCAGCAATCAACCAATCAACCCTGCAATCAGTCAGTCAGTCAATTAATCAACTCAGCAATCAACAAATCAACCAACATGTACCAAACCAACCAACATCTATCAAACATGTACTATTATGAGAGTACTATATATGCAGTGTGAGCTCCTGTAAGCAGAGTCATTGGAGGAAGGAGGGTAGCTTGAATGAGGCCTGTAGTAGTAGTGTGCATTGTTGCCTTGTTTTAGAGCTGAATGACTGTTTCTGTGGAGAAGGTCTGTTTGATTCTGGCTGTAAAGAGGTCAGGGTCATGTATTTGGATGGTACTCGCGTACCTCACTTTGCTACTGCGGATACATATATAAGCAATTTGTTAACCATTGTGTGTTGCTTTGGCAGTATGAGTGTGGTTGTCCTGCCAATAAGATGAGAGAGAGAAATAAAAGGGGGAGGGGGGAGAGAGGGAGGCAGGGAGAGGAAGGAGGGGGGAAGGAAGAGCAGAAGGGGGAGGAAGAGAGATGGGGATTCGAGCATGACGTGGAGAGGGAAGTTGATGTTTATTGCTAATGGAAAATCTTGATCGAGTAGCAGACATAATGATAGAGAGATTCGCCAGGACGATCAAAGCGCTGTCGGTCAGACCCTCTCCCACAAACGCACCTATACCCAGGATTAAAGGCAGAGCTCCGCGGTATTGACGACCGTACTGCGAAAGAGAGGAGAGATGAAATCCCCATGGTAACAGTGTGCCGACTGCGTGAACGGATTGCGGCCCTTATCAGAGTGAATATCGGTCAATCATGCAGCAATAAAAATGAGCTCAGGACAGTACAGAGATTATGAGGGGGGGAAAACTTTAAACTCATAAATCAATTAAAAATGTAATTACCATAAAGCATGTTAATGGCATAATTAGTCATGCCGGATTATCCAAACAGGTTTAATTGATTAAATTAGGCCCAATTAAGAGCAATTTAGATCTGTTTGGGAGCAGTTACATGATGTTTGTCAGCTTAGCGTCGTGTTTCATAAAATAATGAAACTGGATGAACGAAATTCGCATGTGAAATGTACGTCATGGAAGTCTATATACCCAAGCCCAACATGCCCAACGGCCGAAAGTATGGAGTATCACGAAGGGCTACGGTATGCCTCAACCTAGGCTGCATCCGAAATCGCATGCTAATCAGTGACTACTAAATTCAAACAGAAGCATACCGCCCTGACGTCAACATAGTGCCTACAGCTCAGTGCAGTACGCAAGTTTTCGGACATACCACCATAGATATAGCGGTCGCTGTTTTCTTCAGTCTTAATAGCCGGATCTATCCACCCAACGGCCTCGTGGGATAGCACAGTGTGCAGTCCTTGCACACCGCAGAATTTTACCTGAAGCAGTGTGCCATCTGGGTAAGGCTCGCATACCAATTCGGCCGGGTTTGAGATTTCGGACACACTACATACTACGCGTACTGATTTTTGCCTACTATATAGGGTGTAGGGTGCCATTTTAGACGCAGCCCTAGGCTATATTAGGCTGTCCTATTTCACTGGAAACTTTGGTGTGCCAAAGGTGGAAAACCTCAGCTCCAATTGGCACTACTATATTATTTAGTCCACCCATGCACCAAAACCAGCCAATTGAGAGAGTTGGGTGGAGCTTGGTAGTACTCCCTCTTCCTGTAGCCTTGGCTTTCCACCCTGTGTGGCATGGTGGGGTGAATGGCCGAAGAGGCTCATGTCTCTCTCCTCTGCCCCAGCGCCTGGCGAACTCAAAGGCCCACACGTCCAGGTTCGTCAGCGCCAACCTCCCCTGCAACAAGTTCAAGAACCGGCTGGTGAACATCATGCCGTACGAGACCACCCGTGTGTGCCTGCAGCCAATCAGGGGCCTGGAGGGGTCTGACTACATCAACGGCAGCTTTATCGACGGATACAGGTGAGCCGGCCACCCCCATGGCGACGTCTCCGCCGTCAACGCTCACCCACAGAATGTTAAACCGTTACGCTGTTTAACCATGAGAGTTTATTTACCCCTGTAAAATCAGTCCCACTCAGTTTCAATGAAAAAAGTTAATAGCATGGAACAGCAGGGAGGTGTCTGCTCACATGGCTAGTTGCATGCGTAAAAGGAGCAATTGTAGTGGATATACTAGAAACACAGTGTCAATTTACTGACATTTTCGCGGCTTCTAGTCAGCTTTCAGAAAGAAAAGAAGTGTTCCTTTTTTCAATTAAGAGAGTTTAAGTTAGAATCCAAATGGATCCAAGGTAACACGTGGGGACATGTAGCATGTATATTTTAGAAGCATGCGAGTTTCTCCCCACTTACCAAAATGGGTTTTTTTTTGTCATGTAGTCAGATTGTCCCCCTGCGTGCGGGTCCTGAATCAGTTGACTCTGTTTGATGCCAGGTTTTAAATAAGGTCTTGCATAAACTGTAGAGTGTGTTTGTGTGTGTGTGTGTGTTGGCGCAGGCAGCAGAAGGCCTACATCGCCACGCAGGGCCCGCTGGCCGAGACCACGGAGGACTTCTGGCGGATGCTGTGGGAATACAACTCCACCATCGTGGTGATGCTGACCAAGCTGAGGGAGATGGGCAGGGTGAGGATCCATTCAGTCTGACCACTCTTACAGCAAACTGCCAGACAGATACTCAGCCTCCTGGGAAAGCACCAGGAAGGGCAACTAAACTGGTTCCTGGCATGAAACTTAAAAGTTGAGGAAGCATTCAAGGCTCTTCATCCATCTAAGCAGACTATGTTGTAAAAAAGATTTAGACACGGTGAACCATTTCAGGTTGAGTTTTGAATGTGTGTGTGTGTGTGTGTGTGTGTGTGTGTGTGTGTGTCCACAGGAAAAGTGTCACCAGTACTGGCCTGCAGAGCGCTCTGCCCGGTATCAGTACTTCGTGGTGGACCCCATGGCAGAGTACAACATGCCTCAATACATATTGAGAGAGTTTAAGGTCACAGATGCCAGGGTGAGTATCTGCTCCCAGTTACTCCTCATCACCTATCACCTCCCCATTGTTTTTGGACATCATGGAACACACTGGCTTGCCAGCCGAACTGGACAAATTCTATTCTCAACTGCTTCCAATTTGAGATTGCTCGAAAAAATCACAATTTGATTAGTTACATGTTCAGCAAAAGGATAATTTCCGTTTCCTCTTTCTTGAGAGAAGTAGACTAAAATAGCTCCCAGATCCTCTTCTTCCTCCATTAGCTTTTGCTGTTCTTTTAGCGAAGCTTTTAACGTCAGAGATACTGTATTGTCATTGGCTGTTTTTTCTTAGCCACAGCCGCATTGGCGCCTGTCGTTAAATGAACAGTGAGAAGTGACACAGAGTAGACGCGTATCCGCTTGCTGTTGATGTACTCTGCTCCAGTTTAGCTACAGCTAAGTTTGACTTCATTTTAAGTGTACCCCCGCCTCAGCGAAACCTGGATGGCAGCATTCCCGGTTGTCTGCCCTGTACGGTATTGAGCTCTCTCAGTCTACCAGTCATGCATATTAAAATGTGTGACTCAGCACTCAAACGCACGACGCAGAATAGTTTCTATGGCGATTCGGGCAAAAGGAGACGCTCATCGCGCCAGATGAATTATTGATTTCACTGGGTAGTGATGTTACTCAAGAGTAACATTACCTACTATGATTCTTACAGAAGGATAAACAGGGCAAAAAGAGCAACATCTGTATCTCAAAATATCTAGAGCGGGGCAGTGAACTTGAAGAAACGCGACTAGCAACTTGTGTCCTGGGCTTCAGGAACGATTGGAAATTTGATGGAAATTTGATGGCAATTCTCAACGCTCTTGCGTGACCATTCAACAGAAGAAATGAATACCTACCATACCACCTGTCATTGCCCATGCCGCTACCTCTCAGTTAACACTTAACACATACTTAACATGTGTTTAATGTGTGGTTGAAACGTGCTGAACACGGTCTAAAAATGTACACAAATGTGCTTAATTTAATTGCATTTAATCTAAGTTTAGAATTCAGGTTAACTCCATCTTTTCTTCCAGTGAACCCCAGAGAAAATCCTTTTTTTTTTTTTTTTTACAGATTTTACTAAATCATTTTGGGCCAGTTTCCTGTCCATGGATTAAGCATAATCCCATACTAAAAGAAAATTTCAGTGAAGATTTCCACTTAGAAAATACTTTGACTCTAGCACTAGACTTAATCTAAGTCTGGGAAACTAGCCCTTAGTCTCTCATAGGACAACAGCGGCTGCTTTTTATCCCTCACACTAATTTTTCATTAAGTGGTTAGTCTCTGGCAAGAAAAGCCACAGAAGTAGAGAAAAGTTTCTGCAGAGTGTGAAATTCAGGGCATCATACTCATTTTGGGGTGAATGCCATGTCACCCCTCACAGGACGGCCAGTCCAGGACAGTGAGGCAGTTCCAGTTCACTGATTGGCCGGAGCAGGGCGTGCCAAAGTCTGGAGAAGGCTTCATCGACTTCATTGGCCAGGTGCATAAAACAAAGGAGCAGTTTGGCCAGGACGGACCAATCTCTGTCCACTGCAGGTGAGTGAGGCCATATCTTCACTATGGCTGTCCACTGTGGTATAAATTTGAGTTTCGCCTTGAAGGGGCATTTCACTGTAGTAAGACGTACGCTTTCTTATGGTGTGTGTTCAAGAACAAGGCAAAATCATTTTGTTTGCCGCTGTGGTCCACACGAACCAAATCTTCTGCCAGTCCATGTAGGCCTTATGCTAATTCCCACTTCACTTGGACGCGTTTCATGAAACAACCTGGAAAATGTCAAATGTATTTCAGCGCCATTGAGAGAGCAGGTAGCAATTCCAGTTAACATTCGACTGTGAGAGAACCTAACAGGCAATAAACTAATCTGATTGGCTAGCTGTCTCCACAAAGTCATGCTTTTACGAAGCCAAAAACACTGTGAAGGGTGTGGACCTCGGATCCCATTGACCAATAACAGCCTGTTTATGATAAAAATTTGGCTACATGTTAATGTAAAATTTAAATGTAGGAGTGGGGAGGGGAGGTGGGCTCAGGGGGAGAGGTGCTGGTCTCGGCTGGACTCGGAGCAGCCGTGTGTACCAGCTGACCTAGCTGTTATTGAATGCCCCTGTGTGCGTGTTGCAGTGCTGGCGTGGGCAGGACCGGAGTCTTCATCACCCTCAGCATCGTGCTTGAGAGGATGCGCTATGAAGGCATGGTGGACATCTTCCAGACCGTCAAACTACTGCGCACACAGAGACCCGCCATGGTACAGACCGAGGTGAGAGACTGCAATATCTTAGCCCAGTACAGCACTCAGCACTAACTACAGCTATACTGAACACACTGCACTCAACGCTAACTACAGCGATACTGAACACACTGCACTCAACGCCAACTACAGCTATACTGAACACACTGTACTCAACACCAACTACAGCTATACTGAACACACTGCACTCAGTGCTAACTACAGCTATACTGAACACACTGTACTCAACACTAACTACAGCTATAGTGAACACACTGCACTCAACACTAACTACAGCTATACTGAATACACTGTACTCAACACTAACTACCGCTATACTGAACACACTGTACTCAACACTAACTACAGCTATACTAAACACACTGTACTCAACACTAACTACAGCTACACTGAACACACTGTACCCAACACTAACTACAGCTATACTGAATACACTGTATCCAACACTAACAACAGCTATACTGAACACAGCCCAACACAGCACCAAGCACTAACTACAGCTATACTGAATACACTGTACTCAACGCTAACTACAGCTATACTGAACACACTGTGCTCAACACTAACTACAGCTATACGGAACACACTGTACTCAGCACTAACTACAGCTATACTAAACACACTGTACTCAACACTAACTACAGCTACACTGAACACACTGTACCCAACACTAACTACAGCTACACTGAACACACTGTTCCCAACACTAACTACAGCTATAGCGAACACACTGACTCAAAACACTAACTACAGCTATACTGAACACAGCCCCGCACAGCACTCAACACTAACTACAGCTATACTGAACACACAGTATTCCATACATACAGCTATACTTTGAGTATACTCCATACAGCTATACTCAGCAAAGCCAAGTGCAGCACTCAACACTAACTACAGATATGTTGAACAAAGCCCACCACAGTACTAAACACAAACTATAACTACTCAAAACTGAACTCAACACAAACTACAGCCATACTGAACACAGCAGAGCAAAGCACACTACTCCCACTAGCTATAACTACACTAAATTCAGATGGACTCAGTACAGCTTAAAAAAGTGCTCAGTGCAGTACTACACACACTGGAGGACAGGATTTTGTTGTCAAACACTGCGAATTGATTCGTTCATTAGCATCACGGTATAGATGATGTTGCATCTCTGAGTAGGGTTATGACCTGTCTGTCGTGGTATTTCTATGCAAATTCAAACTCCCATTTTCATAACTGTTAAATGTTACACCTTTATAAGAAAATTCGATGGACACACTCTTAAAAGACATTTCTGTAAATGAAGGTATGCGGTAGAAGAACGAACTTGAGGGGTATCAGTATTCACCGTGTGATGTGTTTTTTTATGTGCAGGATGAATACCAGTTTTGTTACCAGGCAGCTCTGGAGTACCTTGGGAGTTTTGACCACTATGCAACGTAAACACAAGCTTCGCATCACCAATTCCACCATCTCCCTCTACAGTCTCTTGAGCCAGAGAAACTTGTTCGAACCTTTTGATGACACCAACCTAAGCTGAATGAAAACTTGAACAACATTTAATATGAATGACAAAACGGCAACCGAGATCACATTCTAACCCGATTTTAAAGACCGTGATCAAAGTGGGACAAAGGAAACCAAGAATATACCTGCCTTCTCAGGAACAGTGACATGAAGGAAGCAAATTGTGGCTCAAACTGTAAGGCGGGAATGTTTCAGTGTCAGAATGGTAACCTCGCCTCAAGTGTTCGGATGCGGATCGTGTACAGTGTTTTGTGGATATCTCTGTCAAAATAAAGTTTAAGTGCTATTTCATTACACAAGAAAAACGACAAATGAGGGGAAGCACGGCAGGTTTAAAATGAGTATATGGGTGTGTTGCCGTGAGGAAAAAAAAATTAACTGGGAAATAAAGACAGGGCTAGATTTTTTTTTAAGAGCTAAGAGTTTTGCTCTGTGTGTGAGCTTTTTCCTGGTGATTTGGTGATCTAGGCGGAAGTGTCAGGCTTATCAGATGGTCACTGTGGACCCAGAGTTTTTCTTACCAAACCTGAATAAAAGTTTGAAATCCCAACACAAGTCACCCACTCCAAACCCTGTAGAATTACCACTGGGAGAGCAGTAACATTCCAAGCCAAATTGACTGTGCGTTGCATCAAATGTAGACAAAAGGCCCACTATTAAACAAGGATGAGTGGTGTCAAAGCCCGTTGTTTTTTTTTTTTTGTTTTTTTTTAAATACTATTTACTGCAGAGAAGAGCACACAAGGAACAGCTCACAGCAGAGAAGAGCACGCAAGGAACAGCTCACAGCAGAGAAGAGCACGCAAGGAACAGCGCACAGCAGAGAAGAGCACGCAAGGAACAGCGCACAGCAGAGAAGAGCACACAAGGAACAGCGCACAGCAGAGAAGAGCACACAAGGCACAGCGCACAGCAGGGAAGAGCACACAAGGAACAGCGCACAGCAGAGAAGAGCACACAAGGAACAGCACACAGTTAAGAGCATGCAAGGAACAGCACACAGCAAAGAAGAGCAAGCAAGGACCAGGACTCAGCAAAGAATATCACACAAAGAATAGCACACCGCAAAGAAAAGCATGTAAGGAACAGCACGCACATAGGAAAGAACAGCACAGTATATAGAAGAGAACTCTGCTTTTGGCTATACGAGAGCTGTTCAAGCCTATTTCATTTCATTTAAGCATTCGGCAGATTCTTTTATCCAGAGCAACTTACACCTCAGAAAGTATACATTACGTTTTTCACATATTCCATTTGTAGATAGGAATATATGAGAAACTCCGATTAAGGGCCTTGTTCAAGGCTACAATGGCAGTGCCCTACCTAGGAATTGAACCTGCAAGCTGTGAGTTATAACTCCATCACCCTAACCATTATAGCACACTGCCACAGCTGATACTAGCTCACTTGCTGGTGTTG
This sequence comes from Albula glossodonta, assembly GCA_019788955.1. Classification (NCBI taxonomy): domain Eukaryota; kingdom Metazoa; phylum Chordata; class Actinopteri; order Albuliformes; family Albulidae; genus Albula; species Albula glossodonta. Next base: position 132,715 of record JAFBMS010000769.1, read on the forward strand.
GGTTCGCTGGTGGTGGGTGTTAAAGCCACAGCTTCGACATGCTTCCATTGGTGAGAAAGCTTTCGAAAGAAATGACCACGTTTTTCCATTAAGCTATTTTAAGTACGTTGTAGCTGTTGTGCCAATGGCGTGTTGTCGGGTGTGCATCGGAGCGTGATACCGGGGTCAGCATGGCGCTAAGGAGAAGACGACAGGACTGCTGTGAGCTAGGCCCCAGTCCTCAGAATCCCACTGTAAACAACAGGGCTCAACACAGCTAGCGCCCTATGCTAACAGCATACCGTGATTATCATTGATATAATTACACTTTTTGTCTAATTCTAATAGCGGGGTATACCAAACATGCTGCTGACAGTTGTATACAGAGTCTATACTGAATGGAGCTCTGAGAGAAGCTCATTCGGACCCAGAGAAGCAGAAATGAGGCTTAAGGCTGCTTAAAACCGCGAACTTTTCCAATTTCTGCTTCCTCATTATGAACAGGAAGTGGTCAGCTGGGTCCAGAATACTTCAATATGTAAACCAGGGCTGCGTTCCAATAGTATTTTTTGCTTGGGAAGGTTCCTTACTGTGTGAAATGACCCGGAAGTTGTTAAGTGGCAGCCATGATAGGAGCGGTTTGAATTCTCTAAATGCTAATGAAAGGTGCTTCAGTGCTTCCTTTCTTATCTCCTTTAGCATAGTGTACACTGGACCACTGAAAGGAGATAATGCCGTCCCACAATTCCTTGCGGCAGCAACGGATAAAGCAACGCACCATTCGGCCGTTTATGAAATTAACATAACATGACTGATTCTCTTAGCACCACGGTTGTCTTTTCCAAAGTCCTTATGAATTCTTCTTAACATCTTTCCTTGACCTCATGACGTTTTCCATCGAGATCAAGGAAGAGCGGTTGGGAAAGGACATAGGACGTAATTTTGTTAGACCAGTTGGACGCAGCACAGGACTTTGTGGCAGAGATGGCCAGCCAATCACATCTCATGCCTGCCCGCATGACACTATGAGAGGCTGTCCTCTCTGTCAATCAAATTGCACTCTCCAGTCAGAAGGATTACATAAGAGTTATGGGGAGGGCTTTGAGGGACGGCCCTGTGGAGCATTAAGAGCAAACATGTAGGACATAGTGTATTCAGTAAGGACATCCTTAATGAATATTTATTGATTCAAAAGCAAAAATTCCCCTTGATTTGGTAAATATCTCTACAGGAAGTCTGCTGTCCTTAAACCTCATATCTACATCTCTGTGGCTTCTCCCATGGACCATGCATCCATTTCATGTCTTGTCAGCCTGCTTAGTTAAAATTCCTGAGAGAAACGACAGTACTACTCTTTCTGCTCAGTCTGCCCCGTGAGCCTAGGCTAGTGAAGCTTAACATGTCACGAGAGAGATGGAGGACAGTGTGCCTTCACTCGGCCCGTCTGAAATAACACATGAAAGCACAGATTCTGCTCTCTGCTCTAATGGGACCCGCGACAGTAAAGCAACACAAGGCCTCCTCTCTCCACCCCCCAGCCTGCACTCTCCACCCTCAACCCTTAACCTCCACCCTCAGCCTCCTCTCTCCACGCCCAGATCCGTTTTGGAAAAGCCTGACATCTAAGCTGTCATTACGTTTTTTGGTTAGTGGTAACCCTTTCAAATGCACACAGTCACCTCTGGGATCCAGAACGGAAATGGACGCCAAAACGCAAAGGATTAACACAAGCGACCTCTTTCAGCCGGAGAAACGCGCCTTTCCCCGCTACCATCTTCGTGTATTGCTTCAGCTGAAACTGCCAGCTATGGAAATGGGGTTAGGAAACAGATACGCTTGTCTGACAGTGGTGACCAGAGGTTATAGAAGACTGCCAACCAAAAGGAACACTCTTCCTTCCAGGTACCAGAGTGTGAAGTCTGCCTTTCTGAAAAATTCAGTACCCCCTCCGTCCAAAGGGGGCAGCACTTTTGTGTGATAAGGAGCTTTTACTAGGTGTGTACTGTAACCGTCATGAATGGAGCTGTGGATAGTCTTTATTTCCAAAAAGCCTTATTGTTGTTACCAGTAAAGTTATATTATTTTCGTTGTTTGACCTTTCCCAGCAGACTTTTTTTGGACAGAAATATTGTTTGCTTTTTTACATCAGCACAATAAGTAAATGCTTATTTGTTCATATTATGTTAAAAGTCATATTTTTCCACCATAGAGGTTAGTGTAATGTGTTTTTGTGTACGTGTGTGTGCGTATATATATATGTACACACACACAAAAACACATTGGACAAACTGTATATATAATGTGTATAAAAATGTATACTCCTCCATGCAACATATATTTAAAATTAGAATATAGATATACATCAGCTAGAATGTCACAGTATGTTTTGCTTTTATTTGTAGGTTTTTTTTTACCACTCATAATCTTTGAACTGATTGCATACAAGAAGTGAGGATTTCTCTTTAGCTATTTGTTTTCATAACCTTGAGAAATATCTTGTGTTTCTATGGTTACGATGGGAGGAGCCTGGCCTCGCGCCATTGTCCGCTGCCTTCTCAATGCCTAGCGCCCGACACACTCATGCTCACAGTGTGAAAGAGTCATAATAATAATTGTTATTAATATAAATAGTAGTGTTGGTAAACCTGTCATTTTTAAAGTTGTACATTAATTGATCTACAAAACATTTCATTTGAAGAAAAATTAGAATATAACCAATAATGTATTTGCTACTACTTCTAAATGTACTAGGTAAAAAATATTCAGAGTACGGTGATTTTTAGCCCTAGTTATTTTTATATTTCATTTCATTTTTATTGTTGTTTCAGAGGTACTGATACAGACCCTTTATTTTAAATCACTGATGACCAGAGGTAGAATTTCTTTAAAGAAGCAAACATTGATTTTGTATCTCTCGGAAACCTGTCCTGCAGGCGTTCCTGAAAAACCCTGTCATTCCTCTCTGTATGAAATGTTTGTTTGTTTTATACTGTGAGTTTATTATTTTGAATGACCAGAGGGCCGTTTCCTTCCTCTGCATACCCAGAAGGAGTGTCCTGTGCTGGGGCTGAGCCTGAGGAAAGTCCCAGGATGCATTCAGCGAACAGGCCTCACTCCGATTCCTACAGTTCATCTCTGCTGTAGCTTCACCTGTCTCCCCTTTTTCCTCTTTAGCGTCAGTGAACCTGACAGATGGAGGTGTGGGGAGCTGGTTCTCCCACAGCCAAGGCCAAAACAAAGATTATTGTATCTTCTTTCGAACTTTATGTTTTCCCCCAGCCTCAAAGGAAATCACATGCAATTCAGAGGGACTGTGTGAACAGCAGTGTCAAGTGGCCATAATAAGTATAGTCAAGCGGAGTATCCTGCCCAGAAGCATTTAAAAATGAAGAGAAACTTTTGCTTTTTAAACTTTTCTTTACCTGAGTGTAATGACCACCATATTTCTGAAACTCAAGGTAATTGAAACGCGTTTCTTCCCAAACAGTGTCCTTCTTTTGTTTTCTTTTTGTTCTACCTTTGACCCTGACCTGTGTAACTCCCTGCCGCTGCAGTAGAAATCCCTCAGTATAAAGCACTGCTAGCCTAGCTTATCGTGGCCACTGAGTGAGGAAGTGATGCAGAAGGGCTATGTGCTCGGTCGCTAATGGTGTAGCATGAGCTGCAGTGGCATTGCGCTAATGGTGTAGCATGAGCTGCAGTGTCATTGCACTTATGGTGTAGCATGAGCTGCGGTGGCATTGCACTTATGGTGTAGCATGAGCTGCGGTGGCATTGCGCTAATGGTGTAGCATGAGCTGCAGTGGTATTGCGCTAATGGTGTAGCATGAGCTGCGGTGGCATTGCGCTAATGGTGTAGCATGAGCTGCAGTGACATTGCGCTAATGGTATAGCACGAGCTGCAGTGGCACTGCGGTACCGCAAGGCTTGCTCAGTGGAACACTGCAGGGTATTCTAGGCTTCAGAGATAAAGGGTTGAATTGTATGTTGTTATCACTGCCCATGATGAATTGTGTTTGTGCTGTATGCCGTTCTTATTTTTTCTTATTTTTATAGCATTGAGTTTTCAAGGATGAGTCTGACAATAAGCAGACAGAATCAAAATGGAGTGACACAAATTCCAGTAAGCACACATACAACACATAGAGAAAAGGCTCTGAATCACAAGAAGCTCAGAGTCTGGCCAAAGGCATGATGGGATTTGGAATTGTGTCATCAGAGCAGACATTGAAATTGAAAGGACTCACTCTGCATTCTATGTTCCATCCATTCTTTTAAAAATTCTGTTAAAATCATGTGACCTTCTGTGAAGTTTTTCCCTGACTAAACAACAGCAGCGAAACAAATGTAACATAAAATCAGCCAATGAAAGGTGTTCTTCTTTGTACTTGGGCCAAGTGCTATTGCCTTCATTGTTATTACTTCTAACAAACAGTAATTGGTTGAAAACCACAATGTAATTAGATATGTTGACTTTGTATTAAAGAAAACGTTGTCTGAAAACATGTCTGTGAATTATTCATTCTTTCTATTCTGTTGAAATGAAGAAACTGTAGTGTAGGAATTGTAGCCTTGTTTTCATATATAGACCAGTTACAACCCGAAAGTACACCAGTGTTTCAATAACAAAAAAGAACGAAGTTGGTCGTAACACTAACCCACCACGATCATACAATCACAATCGAATACGACTGAACACACCCGGCTGAGCAGTCTGAAATACAAGAGACAACATTTTATTTATAACAAACAGGCTAAACTAAGTAACATTGCAGCAGGTTAAAAGTATAACGCACATAAATAATAACATACACAAGTTATCACTGTGTCCTTACGCAGTTTTAAACTGTGGTCACGCCATCTGAACTTAGGAAAATCACGGTCTCGTTGTCTACACTTAAATCCTTTGTGCGCAATTTCATTGAGTTTTACGGTAAGCCGCTTATAACGAAACTGCATGAGGGGATGGGGGTTCAAAACACACATTTGGTTCAAAATATTTACATTCCAAGCCAAATGGGTTCTATAACTTTATTCGATATGATCTTATCAGGTCTAATGACATTAAAAATGTATCAACTCATTAAAAAGTTTTTAAGCTTGCATATTCTGAATAGCAAAGCTCATAACATTCATAAAATGTTTGCCACGGGCCCTGGGAGAACAGGGTTCAAGTCCCAGCTCCGGTCCTTCTATCTATGCTTCCTCTTCGAAGTAACCCGCTCAGCTTTCCTACTGTCTCAATAACAAGAAATTACATAAGGGGGCTGGCTTGGCCAAAAAACTATAAAATAAAGAAATCTATTGGTTATTGGCAACCACTACTAGATCCTTGAGGAACACCTCCCCAGGTATTCCCGCAGTGAGTTCTGTGCATTTTTACCGTAGCAATTTGGAATTATGGGATGCCAAAGTCATCCAATATGCACATTCAGATGTATAGGTGCCACTTTTCAAAAGGCCATAAATTTGTCAAATCAGATTGTTATGGTCATCAACTAGTGGGTCCTCAAAGAACACCTTCCCAGGTATTCCCACAGTGATCTTGGTGCAGTTTTACTGTAGCAATTTGGAATTATGGGATGCCAAAGTCATCCAGTATGCACATTCATCTGTGTAGGTGCCACTTTTTTAGAAGTCCATAAATTTGTCAAATTAAATTGTTATGGGCAAACACTACTGTATCCTTGAAGAGCACCTTCCCAGGTATTCCCACAGTGAGGTTGGTGCATTTTTACTGTAGCAATTTGGAAGTACGCTTGAGGTTTCTGTCACCTGCGGCCTTTTCATACAGTATGACACATTCTGGAACATCATTATCAAGCAGTTATATAAAATTCTATTTTTATTCCCACGCTCGCCTCCTCAATATTTGACAAAACATTAGGAGACGTGAAAAATTTCAGTTGCTTGAAGATAAAAAAGTGGCAAAATGGAGAGCTTATGGTACACACGTATGCGTACAGGTGCAGGTGCGCGTGTTATCATTAAATTTTATCATTGGGCACATTAGAAAAGTTTCTGACTTGTTACATTGTTGACTATCTTTGTACCTACTGCTAGATGGACACAAGCTTGCTGAAACAGCTACTTCAGATAGCTGTTATACTTTGCCATGTTTTAGTTAAGTTTAGTTTATAATTATTTAATTATACCCACTGAGGCTGGACCAGTTGTTGCCTCACTAATGGGGGGGGGCGGTTGTGTGTGTATGTGGTGATTTGGAGGTTGGGTGTGTATACGCATGTGTGTAATATGTCAGTGTTATACTTTGCGCATCCGCTAGGCGGGTTCGAGTGACTTAAATTTCGTCATCAGAGGGTGTACATGGGGCTCTGTGCTTATTTGTCTGTGTGGAAAAGAACGGGAACCAATGGAACGCGTCCTCCAAGTGGACTAGAAAGGAGTATAATAAGAACAACTAAGCTCTGGAATGGTTGAGGGTTTATGTGCAGGTGTTTTATGGTGCTTGTGTGGCTAGTCTGTGCATGTGTGTCCATGGTAGGATAGAAGGCATGTGTGTGTGGGTTTTGTGTGTGGGTTTATGTGTGTGTGTGTGTGGTGGTTTTTGTGGAGATGTATAGCAAATGGTTACTTAGCCACCATGTTCCTGGTTTTTGTAAGATTCACCATCGCTGCCCGTTTGAATAGTTACATAAGGGTAGCTTTTGCTACTCTCATTTAGTGCTTTATTTCTTGTGAAATATGTTTCATCATAATAATTTTAACACAAATCACCTGATCCTATTATCCCTCTCCACTTTCTCATAGCAGCCTCTTTTGTAGCTGACACTGTTAATTATACTTAATATGGCTAATTTTTGCAAATGAGGAGCATCCCCTGTATCTGGTTATTACTGGAATTCAAACTAATCAATTTTTCAAATTAAAGGCCCCTGTCCCGAGAAGCCCAGTGACAATGTTGAATTTAATGCTGATGTAGTTAATGCTGACATTGACACAGGTCACAAGGGAGTGCGGTGATGGCTAGATTACAGCCAAAGTCTGCAAAAACAGAGCTGCTCTTCACAAGACTACACTCTGTGCCAGGAACAGCCATGCCTTACCAAAAAGGAAATGTGACTCTTTCTCGGGATCACATGGGGGAGTAGTGACACTAGGAGCATGGTGACACAGGGTGCGTGGTGACACGGGGGGGGTGATGACATTGGGGGTGTGGTGACATGGGGGGGCGTGGTGACACAGGGAGAGTGGTGGACACAGGGGGCATGGTGACACAGGGGGAGAAGTGACACGGGGGACTGGTGACACAGGGGGCGTGGTGACACAGGGGGCATGGTGACACAGGGGTGACACAGGGAGAGTGGTGACACAGGGGGCATGGTGACACAGGGGTGACACAGGGAGAGTGGTGACACAAGGGGCATGGTGACACAGGGGAAGTGGTGACACAGGGGGTGTGGTGACACAGGGGGCGTGGTGACACAGGGGTGACACAGGGAGAGTGGTGACACGGGGGCGTGGTGACACAGGGGGCGTGGTGACACAGGGAGAGTGGTGACACAGGGGGCATGGTGACACAGGGGGTGTGGTAACACAGGGAGAGTGGTGACACGGGGCATGGTGACACAGGGGGTGTGGTGACACAGGGGGCATGGTAACACAGGGAGAGTGGTGACACTGGGGGCATGGTGACACAGGATACATTTTCAAAATACATGGTCAGCCAAAACAGGTTCTGTATTACAGCCTCACATCACTGGGAAAGAGTAAAAAAAAAAAAAGGCCCACCACTTCCTGAGGCTAAGATACTCACAAAATGAGAATAACATTACATAAATACCATACTGACCTATGAACATGCACAGTCACACTTTAACGTGCAATGACTCCAGCTGCTATATAGCGACCTGGTTTGCCAGCGTGAAACATCCCATCCAGCAACACAAACAGATACTGAGACTAGCAGAATTTTTAAGGACCATGGACACACAAACCTAAAAGGTCAAAACAAAAAGCATATATTGAACAGTACCTTCACAGAGGACATGCTAGTTGCACCATTTACCCCAAAACAGTGAGACCTGGCTCACTCCCAAGAGCAGTGGAAAAACAAGGGCACAGAAAATCAGACAAAACTAGAAATATCACATAGCTCCTGTGCTGGGACCAACTACGGGATCAAAACAAGCCAAAGTGAGGACAGAAAAAAACAAGGAGTCACCTTTGGGTAAAAACCAAAGGAAGAAGAGCAGTGATGCACGGCCATCCTGGGTGAGTGTGAGAAGGCAGTTTGATCCAACTTGTGCTGAATCAATACACTCCAAAGGGTTTGTATTTTATTAACCTTTGTCACAAAATGACAGAATAAAAGGACCTACTGTACTTGCAGCGGACTTGTTTTAGAGGGTTGCGAATTCAAGTGGATTTCCTGTGATTACCCATTTTACCCAGCAGGAGCTAAAAGGCTGGAGGAGTCGACCATGGAGCCATAGCTCCCGTGTCATCACTAGGGGCAGACTCAGGTTTTCCACAAAGACACGTTTTTCCATCTCATTAATGATCCTTGGCTTGAAGGAGAGGGTAGAATTTCGAACGTATTGAATTCGTGACATACGTATCGGTGGAATCACACTGAAAACTCCATGCTGTGTTTCTTTTACCGCAATGCCTTCTGCTTTTGTGCGGCAAGTACAACCTGCAACAGCTTGTGCCCTTGTTACATCACTACATTGCGGGGGTGATACCGAAGACAAAAGACAACGCCGCTCACAGGGACGTGGGAGTCAGTGGCGTCTCCATGCAGAACATGGTTACTGATTGAGTGACACATAAAAAATAGCATATCATTAACTGATCTGTCTCAAGTAAACTTAGCTAAATATGACGCTAATTTTTTTCTACACTGGTACCCATTGGAAATTAGCGGTGAGTAACTTCCACATTTGACAGATTGTTTGACTGGACTTTAAATTCCCTTTGTCTACGTTCCCTTTTAAGCTTGTGGTCTTCACGTTGGGATATCAGCAGCTCCTTTTGTTGTTCAAAAGTCAGACCAACGCTACAATCGGCAAGGGGAAATCTCTATGTATGAGGGTATGAATTTCCATTTCAACTAAACTGACCTTTATGATTTTGACATTTTATTTATTTATACGGTTTGTGACCAATTTCAGTACACTAATGCTGCTTAGCAATCTCCACTAAATAGCAGTCGGTGGAGATAATTGTAATTCCTCCCACATTTTCACCATTTTGGATGCACTTTCATTCCTACTGTTTGGAATGAGTCATGAGAAATGTGAAAAAATTAATTTTTCAGAGTCTGACGCGGCTCTTTGACCCTCTCCAGAACCTCTGCAATGAATGACACTTTAATGACAGTTAATGACATTTCCCTGCAATCAAAACAAACAGCATGGAAATCCGTAGCAACAGGAGTCCGTTTGTGAATGTCAGTAACCTTTGATCAAATAGAACATGAAAGGAATTTTTGTTCCATATGATACATTTTAAAAATCCCTGGTCTGACCTCCTCCTTTGCTTCTGCCTGCCTCCCCGCTGCTTGCTCTTCTTGCATTAGTGATGGACCAAAACAGAAAGCTCTGAGGTACTGCAAGTGTATATTCCCTCACACTTCTAGTTCACTTCAGCACTTTGAAGCGATGGATTACCATAAAGATACAGGACAGCTGCTGTATTTTCTACATCCATGAGGTGGCGCCCTTTCTTCTCTGTGTTGGTCACAGTGCAGGTGCAATTCACGAAGTCATGCATCTTAGAACGCACAATCTTTGCACAATCTGCAGTTATCTGGTGGAACTGGGTATTCAGTGAGTACGACTGACCCCAGATCATTCACTGATGTTGTGGCTCAGAGATTTGGGACACCCTCAAGGGAGAAGCCATGTCAACCGTTATTGTGAAACTGCTGGAGTACAGGGCATGGGTAGCCACCATCTAGCACTGGTCCCGGAAAGCTACAGGCGCCACGGGTTTCAGTTTTCTCCTGAAAGTCAAAAACTAAAAGTGAATTTAAAAATACATGTATAACTTTTATCGAAAGAAACTAAGTCTGGTCATTTTTACACACGATTTTTCTGATATACATTCCCCAGACTAAACTATAAACTGAAACTACTACCATAGACGTTTACTGCGCCATCACATTACAGATATGCCATTAAATAAACAATACCCAAGTAATTCAACCGAGTAATGTATCAGAATGCAAACAGACGTGAAAAAAGCTAATCCTATTTCCATATTTTCAGCTAAAACATTTTTCCGTAAATATATTTCTGATTTTCCACGTGACATAGGTTTTTAAATTTGAGGAAGGTATGACACTTGGTTATTTAAATTCATGAAAGAATACTTTTAAACTGACCAAAGAACGTATGTCAAGGTGACTGCCTCACTCGGATTTGAACTTCCCGCTTTTGTTCTTCATTCAGATGCGACCTCTAAGCGAACCAGTGAGTTAGCTCTGCGCCGGGGCGAAAGAGCTAGGAAACGAGTCCAGTTGGGGGAAAGGAGAGAAATGAAAGGAGAGGATCATTGCAAACCATTAAAACAATTATACACAAAGAGTGGGTCGTTCAAGATCGTTAGCGACGCAATCCGAGCGCTCAAAACAGAAGTTATCCCTTCTGCTGATTTTTGGAGCGAATTGCGTTGTGCATAGTGCGGCATCCAGTTTGTCCGATGTTCGTCTACTGAAAAGCGAAGAGCTGCTGGTTCCTTCAGCACTCGGTGCGGGAACAGTTCCTCTGTCACTATAGACTTGTATCTGCCCAAAGCGGCCAGTCAGAAAGAGCAGATAGTTCGACCAAGCAACGGTAGATAATTTACTGCAGCAATAATCCGACCTCCTCCAGGGCAGCTATAACACATTGCCTGTGTTAACACAACCTAACAAACCGCTGGGAAAGCAGCAATAGGACTACAGTCAGCATGTACCAGGGCCATTCGCAGGTAAGGGATAACTTTTATTTTTCTTTCTTTTTGATCATATGTTTAGGAGTCTGTTGGTCCACATACATTAGCCGACGAAATGAACAACGTGGACGAGTAACTAATAACTAAATGGTTATTATTCCACCAGCCTTGACGTTACGTTTCATATCAAGGGCATTTTATGTGACGATACTGTTTATTTTTACTGAAAATTCTGGTAAAAGAATCTGGTGATGAACAAACAATGATATGAATTTGGAGAAAACAGGGAGAGAGTTCAAGAGCATATTGACAATACATTTTTGTTCACATTGTAGCTATTTGTTGTTGCCAGGTGTTTACATTTTCGTGTTCTATGTGATGAAGGAGTAAAGTAAGATGATTTTTATGACCCCAGAACAGTTAAAACGAATTTCGCAAAATGTAAATAATTTAAAATAGCACCATGTCGACGTTACCGATATTGAACATCGACTACAGCGTGCAATTCAACCTCGCTTGAGTCCCTTGCCTAGAGAGATTCCCCGTGTTTTCTTGTTATCCAAGATTTTTTTTTTTTTTTAATTAAGGGTTTACATCCAAAGGTGAATGTTTATTTGCATAAGGTTTTTAACCGATTTGGAAGGTGAGACAGAGAGAAAGTCGACAAACACCCACTTAGCAAGTCACTGAAAGATAAGGACAAAAAACAACCCTCGGAATACTGAAGTTGTTTAGTTTTAATGGTTCAATATTTCCATAAAAATCTAACGACCTCGTCCAAGAGAGGACACAAGATGAAAAAGTATTTCTCAGAACTAGAGTAACAAACGCGTGATTAAAAAGACATGGAGGAGACATATCACTTTGGAGAGAAACGGCTTCACAACTTCCCCATCCCAGCAGTGCTCATTAGTGCAATTAGATTCCTCATCTGACCGTTTAACTATATACTGAAGTTAATGGCTGGGTGTATTTTTCGTCTACAAAAATTATACATTCACAACAGAGTCATCCTAATGTAGTTTACATTAAAGTCGTATATACATGTAAACGACTACGTATACATGTCTTATGTGTACGTGGTTGTATACATAAGACATGTATACCAGCATTTTCCACAATTAAGTCGTCACATTAATTTGTTCAGACTTTTAACCCTTGAAAATGGAGAATTCCCGAACTGGTCAGTTACGTGTCCTCTTAAAACCAGTATCTTACAGACACACAAGCATAGATTAGCCAAGCCATTGAAGCATACGTTTCTTGAATAGCCTATGTGATAATTATCAGTCTATCGAACGTATCAGTCTTATTTTTCTCTCTGTTTACTACTAACAGCGTACAGGATTTACTGTCAGAAGAAAAGATTAAAAAATGAACTTCACCACTAAATAATCTCAGCGTTATTGCAAGTACCTTGAATACTGTCAGTACTGAATGGATCTGAATGGAATTGTTACTGTCATGGTAACAGCAATGTTGCTATGGTACCCAAACATAAAGGCATTTGTATTAGTTTGTATGAATTATGTATGTGCGGCTAGTGCGTGTTAGTCAATTATCCTTGAAGTATACATTTGAAGTTCTTATCGATTCGGAATGCACACCGTTTCTGTTGATACATTCTTAGAGTGTCTATCTTATCGTGATTATAGAAATGATGTTCATAAACCCAGAGCTACACGCAGCTGTCAATCATTAACTTTGTTAGAACCAATCAGATTTTTCCTCTCCACAGCCAATGAGCTCATTTGTCCAAACCATTGAGTCACTGACACTATATAATAGCTCCTCCCATTTTTTTTACTTTATGAAATCTCACTCCCTCATCACTACTGTGGAAATTGCTGGAATTATCAGTCCTACTGCAGTTATCAAAGCCAGCAGTCCTTTTGATATGTAGCCGTCTCACTATCAGCTCTTAGCCTCAGTGTGAACATGAGTGGCAATGTAGTATGATAGACAGAGCTAGTTTTGTACCTTGTAGGTTGTTTGTTTGATTCCCATTTAGGATACTGCTACCACTGAGCACACCCACTCAGTAAATATCCAGCTGTATAAATTTATAGTGTGTAAAAATTAAAAATGGCATAATATTCTTTGTATAAGACATTAATTAAACTCTCTTCATGGTTAAGCACCAAAAACATCCCCTTTCTGTCTCTCACATGCTTACTGTGCTGTTACCTTATTTATTTGGTCTCTGGGTAAGTTGTTTTCAAATCCAGTGTTGCTACAAAGTGCCCTCTCATTAGTTTGTCAGGATCAGTCCTATGGGACTGTCACAGCGTTAGCCTGACTCTATTTTTAACTTATTGTGTTGGTGTCATTTACAATGATTCTTGAGTGGCACGTCAAAGAACTTCCTCCTGGTCTGTCATGGACTCTCGTCTTTAGAATTATTAGTTGAGCCATCTTACCCAATTTTACTCATTTACCAGGTCTTCCTAGCTTTAGTTGGTATTCAAACTCCCGCCTAATGAATCAGTGTGTGATTAGTTGTGTGTCTGCAGTCTGGAAAAGAAGAGAAATTGTCCTCCCAGAACCAGCAGAATGGTCCCACTGATCAACGAGTTAAGCCAGGGGTTGGGGAAAAGAGGGACAAATCAGAGGAAAATTTTTAGTCTTCACAGTACATCTGCGGTTAAACTCATTCAGTTAGCATAGGGTAGCTCTAACTATTTGTGCAATAAGAAATCAATATTTGACTGCTCATTACATTTGCCACTGTGGTGCCAGGAGAGGTAGAAGGAGGAGCAAGCTCCTCTTCTCTTCCCCCTTGAACTGCTGTCAGTTCCCATGATTCCCTGGGCCAAGAGAAACTGCAGGAGCTCGAACAGCAGCGGCCTCACAAACAGGCAGGCTCACCTGAGAATGATTGCTAATCAGACCAGGTGCTAGCACTTGCCTTCAATGAGGCCACATTGTTTGGTTTTGGTTTATCAGCCCCAAAAAAAGGCCTTTGGACCTCTTTTGTTGCCATTTTTTTGGTTTGTGCATTCTGCTCACTAACTGACACTACCTGGCCACACCACCTAATAAACATTAATTCACCAACATAACAGAACATAACAACCCCAGTGATGTGTCAACTTTCAGGCCACTTGGTCATACCACTTAGGCCACAGGGAACAGTAATTCAATGGATTCCACCTCATTAAACAATAGGGATGTCCTGATCCAATCCACGGCATCAGTACTGGCCCAGAACGCTGGATCGGATATCGGAAGGGAGAAAAAAATATGATCTGATTCGAGCGGCATGTCACGTGATAACAACAGTAGCCAATTAGTCGCATAAGCATGAGAATTAGGTACCTGTAGAATAGTCATGTCAGCAGTGTGGAAGAATTTCACCCCTAAAGAGGAAAAAAATCCAACAGTCGAAAGCAAAATTTGCAATGCAAATGTTTCAAGGGGTGGCGGCGCTGTTGGTCGGTTTAACACCACAAACGTAAGCATCTGGAAAAACACCACACGGAACGGCACCGGGAATTTCTGCAAGCAACGGCTGCAAAGAAGAGCAAAACGCCCCAACAGCAGACATTGCTGGAATCAATAAAAAGGCGAGAGAAACTCCCCCCTGACAGCAACAAGGCGGAATTGATAATGGAGAAACTAGTTCAGTGTATTGTCCTGGACGACCAACCCCTTTCGGTGGTAGAAAATGTGGCGTTTCAATGCTTAAATGAGCACCTCGAGCCTCGCAACGCTTTGCACAGTTGCCATTATATAACATAAAAGGCTTTCCCTCACATGCACAACGAAGTTTGCGATTTCCTCTCCAAACTCTTTAGTTTCACAACAGACATCTGGAGCTCAGACATGAGTCCAGTGTCCTTATTGAGTCTGACCGTGCATTTGACAGACTAGGATTTCACCTTGAAAAAAGCAGTTTCGCATGCCCGAAGTTTAGTGGCTCACACGCGGGATTCCTTTCCATTACGGCAGCCAATGAGGAGAAGCTGTGTGAATGTAAGACCAATAAAAACAGAGTCCATGTAGTTTTAAGGGATAATACAAAGAATATGAAGAAGCCATGAATTCTTCACAAAACTTTGATTCTTGGAAAGGAAGCATTGATTACAGGGGTAGGGAAGATGGAGGAAGTGTTGAAGACTACATCTGAACAACTACAGCCAAGACTCCATGGATGGAGGCCGCTAGCACGAGTACCAGCAGCCTCGGCAGCATCTTCGATGAAATCCCGGAGGAAAGCACGGTATCACCTGGTCCTGAGATAACCACAAGTGCGCAAATTCAAGTGCAGGCCTACCACAGCGAGGCAACTATTCCACGGTCGGACAATCCCTGGCTTCACTGGAAGGTCAACCAACCTTGACTGCCCTCCCTTGCAGCCACGGCAGCTAAATATCGCTGTGCTCCCTGCACAAGTATAGAGAGTGAGAGGCTCTTTAGCACAACCTCAGTTATTATTGATGAAAGACAGAGCAGGCTGACAGCGGAGACCGCTGAAAAGCCAATCTTCCTACAGAAGGATCCGCCCCTCATGGTTATGTGAGCAAACTTAGTATGTTCAAAAGCTTCGTTTCAGAGAAACGTGGAGCGAAGTGATTTTTTCTTTTATTTTTACAATTGTTAAAAATAAAGCAGCTAGCTCAGTAAAGTCAGTCTAAACTGTTAATATTGTTACTGTATTATTTATTTGGAATGTTATACATATTTCTTTAAGTTATGTTTTACGGTGCCATTTTGTTTTTACCGCTGTGATTTGCACATAGCTGCACTGGAAGGGATATTTGTATTTGTTTTTTTTTTACATTGCTGAATGCTGAATGTCGCTTTAAGTACTGCAGTTCCTGTTTTTTTGTGTTTGAATAAAGGGTGGTAGTCTTTCAACTGTTGTTGTGGGCTATGTACTAGGGAAGTATTCGTTTGTTCTCCATTTGAGTGAGATGTTTTTAGGTGGCTAATTGGCCATCATGAGCAAAGTGCTTCCATTTTTTATTATTATTATTTGTTCAAGAGTAAAACAAAGTATCCGATTGATATTGGTATCAGCAGACAACCAAAGCTGCGGTGTTGGTATCGGAAGTGAAAAAGTGGTACTGGGACATCTCTATTAAATACGTAAATTCTATATTTGATTCATTTTAAGTTGTTGTTTTTAGCAATTATAATAATTTACTGTCAGTAATTTATCCTGTTTCCTGTCAGTAATTTATACTGTCAGAGATATTTATCCATAAGGCAAGTAAAATTGCTAGGCTATCAATAGCCAGCTGCTAGCTCTTATTCTCCATTTCCCTAAATTAACTAATAAAAAGAGGGAGACTGGAGGAACGTCTAGCCAGCAAATACATGAGATCTAACATGGCCAGTGAGGCTATCGATAGCCAGCTATTACTATCATTTTTCATCTCCGATAAACACATGGGAAATGTCCTCCAATTACATCTGAACGGGAAGTCTAAAGTCATGAGTGACCAATGAAAACCACAGAAAAAAGGCGTCACTTCCACCTCACCTCTCAGGCACCTTACTTCTCAGGCCAGGGGCCTGACAGGTGAGCCTGCAAATACTCTCTTCGGGGAACATTTAATAGCTATTTTCCCCACTGTGTTATGTACACGACTAACGGCTGAAGATGTAAATGATATGTGTACATTTTTTATTATTCTGAGGTAGAAAAATGGTTGGATAAATTTGTAAGACGTGTTCCAGTAACATCAAATTCAATTTGAGCTCATGGATAACCTTACTTGACATGAAATTCTACCTCCTCCACGGATGTATTTCAATACCCCAGTTAGTCCGTAGTCCATTAGAATCTTCATATTCTGCAGTAAGCATTTTTATACCTTAAAACCTCATGTCCTATTAATAATTACAGAATTACAGGGTATTGGTCCTTCGTCTTGGAAGGCTGGATGGATTGGGCTGGCCCAGTTCACAGACTTTTTGTAAATATTTTAAACCCGGGACCAAAGGTGAACTACACCTGACCTTAGTGACAATAACAGAACTAGACCAGTACCTTTGCATGATTCACTGTTTACACCAAGGCCTTTGGGTAATGTATGGTAGTGTTCTTTTTCAGGTTGGATTCACCCTCAATTGTACCGGAGGCACATGGTTTTAAAGGAATATTTAACCTGAAAATGAAAGTTATTTGCTCATTTTCTTGCAAATGCAATATGCTCCAAAAGTCTTCATTACAAAATGAATGGAAGTCTGTAGTTGAGGTGCATAGAGCTAATCATCCACTTTAAAATATCTATATTGTGGAAAAAAAATGAATCATTTGTGGCAGTTTCATACAGAGGTTTTAGATTCTTGGATCTGTAACCATATCAACAATATGTTCAGTTATTTTATAATCATTGGAAACTTCCCAGCTGAAGTGGCTATCGAGCTTCACAACATGGTTAAGATCGTGCTACACGTGCTAATCCACAGCCGTGTCATCATTGGTGTTTTCTCCAAGTTTTGACTTGGGGGTGAATATGAATGATTAAGTCACTCAGCAGAACTGGGCTGTTCCGATGTGAGGCATGCTAAAATGTAAAATAGTACACATTTGGAGTCATACTTCTGCAAGACACTTTAGTTCTTAAACATCTGCTCACATGGGGAAATTTGCCAGAATGTTGCTTATTTAGGAAAAAAGCACTGAAGGAAAATAGGTGGGAATGTATATGCACTGATGAAATAATGTCTGTACCACTGCATTTTAAAAGAAAAATATAACTCAATTGATAATAAATATAGAATGCAAAAATGAAACTAAAAAATGGCTGAATTAGGACATTGACGAGTAAATAATTAGTTCCAAACTGAACAATTTTTCTTCCATTTTCTTATGGAAGATCTAAGCCGAGGGAAATACATCAAAGCTTAGCTATTTGAATTCTAAACTCTACATCTGAATGTTTTGTATGACATGCTTGGGATTTTATTCAATAAAGACCAATGACACACAAATACCCACACACTCATCACACAAACACACATAGTCACACTCACTCACACACTCACACACACACACACACACACACACACACACACACACACACACACACACACACAGACATCATGCTGCAATGTTACGGATGTAGAGGGGGCTGGGTTAGGCAGCCATCAGGCCAAGCTCAGGGCTTAACCATGGAACATGCACACATTTGCCCTCAGCGGAGAACTGGGAATAACCGCAGGGCAGAGTATTTTATTTTTAGACCCATCACTGCCTTTACTTAACCCAAAGGATTTGGGGGGTACTTCAGGAAAAAAAAAAAAATCTTCTGCCTGGATGACAGAGTGTCCGGCCTGGGACTGGCGGTATCGTCAGAGAGGACGTTAAAGGGGCACTTGAGAATTTACAGGTTCATCGAACCGTTAGGCCTTTTAAATGATTTTGTGCATGTGGTCAGAGGAAAATTGGGTGTTTGCCTCAGCAAAGGGGATTTGCTCTCTGGGAGAACGTAGACAAAATGAAAAAAAAATAAAACCTCGTTGCACTTGGTCATGCTGTCAGCTTGGCTGTGCAGCGAGTGTGCTCATTGTCTCATTAGATTCAGGCCGCTCTGTTTTTTGTGAGGAACCAAGCCCTTTAAAGTACCATTGGTAGCACCCAATGGAATTGCAAATAAAGTACAGAGAACGTGGAGCCGTAATTGTATAATATAAAAGAAGCAAACCATGCAAAGTGATTATTTTGGCTATCTGCCTCCTAGTACACATCAAGCAAAAGGCTTCATATTCATTTAACATGTGGTGAAACTACATTTGAAGGATTAGTTTCAATTTTATTGCATACTGTATATTATCCATGAGCTCTTTCCTTCGCCATTACATGTAAAACATGAATTAGCGATGCTATATCATTAGGCCATGGCGGGGGCACAGGTGTAGGAAAAGACTCAGATGCCGACCCGTCTCCCTGTCTGCAGGGATGTTAGTGGACCGGACCGTAACGGTCTCTCAGCAATGGCGGGACAGATGCCACATGACACAGCGTTTTTGGGTACGCCTTAAGGCTATATGTGACTGTTGAGTCACACTGGTGACAACGTCCCTTTACCTAACTCAGAACTTCCCTTTACCTGATACAAAATATGATAAATCTAAAACAGCAGATGATTTTTCATGTGTATGTGTGTGTGTGTATGTAGGTGTGTGTGTATGTGTGTATGTGTGTGTATGTATGTGTGTGTGTGTGTATGTGTGTATATTTGGATCACTCTATCTGCTGATATCTCATATTAAGTTACTGTTCTCCCGTAAATGGCAGCCATTCTGGAAAAGGAAAAGGTTTTGATATGGAAGCTGGTTCGCCACAATTCTAGCTCCTTAGCACAGAAGCACAGCTACCACTTAATGAATTACCCTAAATCTCTCGGTCCATCTCATGTATATTACTGTGCATTATCTTGCAGAAGCTGTTTAAGGGTAAATTACAAAAATTATAATCTTGAAATGATGCATGAATTAAAAATATAACATTCCCTCTGGTCTCTGTAAATTGATTGTGTGGGCACCAAGTTAGCACCCATCTTTGATCTGACTCAAGTGCTGCTTTGGGTGGATTCACACATCAGAGCTCCATGTCATCCTGTCTGACAGAGCTCTGCTCTTTGTCTTTTCACAGGAGAGGTAAACAATTGGTTTGGTTAAATTTCGTTCATTCATTCATTCATTCATTCATTCACTCACTCACTCACTCACTCACTCACTCACTCACTCACTCACTCACTCACTCACTCACTCACTCACTCACTCACTCACTCACACATACATACATAAATTCATTCCCTTTTGATCCTGTCATGTTTCTTATGTTCTGATGTCCTAGAACCGTGGTTCTTAAAGTCAGTCCTGAGAACCAATGTGTATGTTGGCTTTCATTATAGCCAGTTATCCATTATTGGTCCCAAAATATGTGTTTATGTTCAACCACAATTGTAGCTTTGACTTGTTGTTATTTGCTGTGGAATTGAAGTCTACATTTCCTGCAAATGGTTTTGTTTCAGTGGCCTGGGTGTCCACAGTTACAACAATTAAGATTGTATTGATTTCACCAACCAGTCTATAATTTGATTAATTAAAACGTTTTAAAATATTTCTAAGGGAAATATTTATATATTAAGTTGTCATATATCATATTACAGAAAATGAAAGCCTGAGATACATTCGTTTACTTCTAGCTACACATAATATGTGTAATATGGTTTATGATTAAGATATTGTAAGTGTTGACATTAAGAAGAATTAAAAGCTTGTTATGATTGAGAGTGATTTGTGGTAACCAGCTCACCCAGTGGGTCATCAGGACCAAGTTTTGGAACCGCTGTCCTAGACTTAACGTTTGTTAAGGTTGTGAACTCCATCTGTAACTTGTATGTTGAATTTAGTCTTTGTCGAAGTGTCATAACTAACATATATATAATACAACTTCTAATCAAACAACCTATCTAATAAAATAATATTTTATAATTTTTTATGAAATCAGTTCAGCGTTATTTTATGTATTGAATTGTTGAAGAGCTTCAGTAATTAGCTGAATTCACTGATGGATCCACACTATTGTTATTTTCATACATTTTTTACCTCTCTGACAAAAGCATTTTAGTCCCTTATGATTTTTTGAGCCACTGAATTGCTGATAAAAAAAAGAAATAAAAAACACCTTGTTTCCCTGGCCTTATTGGTGTCAATCAGGCAGTTTGCCAGGACTGGTGGGGGATCGGACTTCCCAGTCATCAATATGCAGAGCCTTAGTTTGATTGACAGTTGTTTTCAAACTCCTCCCACTTCACGCACATAACCCACAACAATGGCAAGATGAAAGGAATCTGACGGCTTTGTGCTGCATTCAGGAGTTCCATTAAATTCCTCATTAGGCTGTTTACTCACTTCAAAAGGTATCATGAAACGATGCCAGGAGTTCTCCATCACATGAGTTTCCCTCCCTCCGTCAGGCGCGCTGCCCCACTTTCTCCGATATGCTTGTGCTTCTGGAGCTGTTCTTCTTTGCATCCAACATTTTCATCCTGGCTGTTATTTTACGGGTTTGGAGAATACGTTTCCAGTTTCGAAATTGGCTTATTCTGAGTTATTTTTGTATCTCTTCTGGAACGTGTTCAAGTGCTGTGTAGTACTATGCCCGTAAATGGCGCTATGAAAAATGAAGATCGATTCATTGCTAATTGTAATATGTGCTCTTTGTTTAACACTGTTCCCTTATTACTGATTGTAAGTAAAAGTAAGGTTTCTATTGGCTGGCCTTAGGGGAACTGTCCTGACACCAGTCATTGTTGATTTCCCTATTGTAGGGGAGAGACTCTAGGGCCGCAGATAAGACTGTTGCCATGGTGCTGAAGGAGATGCCAAGCAAAGCCTCTTCAGAAGGAAACCCTCTCCTCACTGTGACAACAAAGGTGGGCGGAGCCTATGCAGTTACCTAACAGGAAGTACTTCCTCATTGGTGTCAACAAGATCAGTTAAAGACACCTGCTCTTTTACCATTTAGTGAAGAAACTATGAAATATCACAAGGTTTTTTGCAAGCTGCTTTGAGGTATAATATTTAGATACGGGCTAAGGACCACAGACCTGCGCTTAAGTGCATTTTCTAAGCAAGTCTCTCACCCTTGCAGTAATGAGTTAAGTGAAAAATACACTTAAGCGCATGTTGGTGTGCAGCCCTTAGTGTGCAATTTTGACAATTTGGAAAATGTTGCATGCAAGAAAGGAACATCTTTGAACAGTCACATAATGGTTTCAGTCCCCACTGTCAGCATAATACCAGTGACATCTCTGCACACCCAACAAAATATGCTGTCACCAAAATATGCTATCTTTCCCAGCATAAACATGAAAATGATTTTTTTTTTTTTTCCATTTTCCACTTCTGGTTTTAAGTTGTAACAATAGTGACATATTTCAAATTTCCCTCCATTTTTATTTCAGTTGCACTGCAAAGAACGTTTTTCTTCAAATTTTTGCCAACTGTGCATTCAGCGGCTACAGAGTGACCAGAAGTCATTCATTTTCAAAGGAAGTCAGTGACACAAAGCTACAGCAGCTCAAGCTACAGCCAGCGGAAAAACACTGACATACAAGACTTCAAATCTGAGATAAAACCTAACTTTATTCATGTTACGATGATGAGGTCACACATTCAACCAGTCGCAAGAGAGAAATATTGCTCTATGGTTTCCATCAGTGCGCAAAGTCAATGTTGACAGTTCCATCACATTATACTACTGCAGGAATAAGGAAACTTTGCTGGCAGTGTAGCTTGTCAAGCTTGTCAAGGTGAATGCACTGTAAGGTGATTCCATTTTCTGCTTTGGGGCAGTGTAGTTTTTGTGTCACCATAATTGGACAGTTATGATGTCACATAGCCATGCAAGGGTTCATGGGCTTTCATTGCCTTTGTGACATCATCTACATAGGTCAGACAGAGGTCAGACAAAGCTAAAGGTCAGACTTTACATCTCTTAAGCAGGAAAACTTCATATTTCATTCCTAAAATGGAACTCCTGACTGCATGTGATTACATTTTGGTAAATTAATATAGTGCCCACTTCTGCCTAGTAGCTGTAAGTCAGAATACTCCATGCTTTTTGCATCAGCAGTTTGTTGCATGTCTTTGATATACCCATACCAATTACAGATGTATTTGAATACCAATTTTCTAAGTCTGATTTTTCATTTTTCACTTGAAATTGCTTGTTTTCAATGCCTCTCTTTCCTCTAAATGATTTCACATACACCTGACTACTTTTTCAAAAAGTATTTCATTCATATTTTTGTTGGTTTTAATACTTTCTTCTGATTCAAGAACCAGAATCTTGGTCTCCATCCGATAGTTCTGTTTACTTCATATCGTCCGATTCCTCTATATATTAATTTAGACAGTTTTTTCTTGTGTTGTCATAAAAATATTTCAATTTCAACTTTGAGGTAAATGGTACTGAAGATTGCCTAAATGCCATGATTACTTGGTGTCTTGTCTGTTCAACATAATATACAAAGTATACAAAATGCAGGGGGTCCTCGACTTACGAACGAGTTCCGTTCCTACAACTTGTCATAAGCCGATTTTCGACTTAAATCGGAATTTATACTTAAATTATACCTAAATTAACCCCTTAAGTCACTCACACTGTACACACAACACATGAAGGACATGTAAAATACAGTAATTAAATGAAACAGTAGTAAAAAAAAAAAAAAAAAAAAAAGAGAGAGAACAATTCCTTACCTTTATTTCTGAGGTCGTATTTACGAATCAAACCGCTTAGGTCGAAACTAGGTTTTTTAAGTAATGTATGGGAGTGCGTCGTAACCACAAAACGATGTAACTCGAGACCGTCGTAACCCGAGGACCTCCTGTACAAAAGGATGGTAAAGAACGTTGTTAAGACCTCTTAAAATACTTTTGAATAGAGTAAATACAAATGGTTATGACAATATGAGTTGGGAGAAACAAGTGAGAAAATTAAGGTCTTACTGCAAAATTACTTTTTCAGGTAATGTGGTAGTGTAGCACACTACTTTTTAATTCATACAATAAACGTTACGTCACATTTTTAAAAATGAAAACATGTTGCTCAGCCAAATCCTCTGCATTTTAGCAGAAATTTGGTATTCCATTAGCTAAAGTGATCTAAAAATCCCGCTTACCTCAGCCAACGATCCCACAGTATATTAGTTAGTTTCTCTGTTCTTAAAAACCGTTATGTTTATGTTCCAAAATGTTTTATATACTTATGGTTAAAAGTAGTGACAAAATAGGGCACAGACTTCCCACTGTCTAACCATATTACTATTCAAAGCTGAAACAGTTGAGCCAGAGATTAAAAAAGATAAATCATAATAAACACAAGATAAAATTGAATACAAAAAAATAAATGTCTTTTCTTTTCACTGTGACTCCTCACACACACTATGAATAAACTTGTAGAACCATGACCAAGAGCTCAATCTTGCAAAACCAAATCAGACTGTTTACCATAGTAGCATGGACTAACAACCAATTTAGTTATTTGTAAATGCATGACTATGTGTTATTTTAATTTTGGTTTTTGGTGGAGTGGTAAAACAGTAGACGTGATTGTTCAATTGCATACCAAGTGAATGGTTGAGTATTTATTTAGGTTACTTGTAAATTTAACATAGATGTGTTCTTCTGTTACTATGGCTACCTTTGAAACTATCATGAGCTGCTAAAATGAAGGAGATTAATTCCATAAAAGGGGAATAATCTGGCTCTGACCTGACCCAGGAGGAAATTTCAGTGTTAGAATAACACAATAATAAGGCCTTACTTTTTAAAAGCATTAGTAATGTGCAATATATCATGGTTTTTAATTAAGGCCCCCAACTCTGGTCATAATTTCTTTGCTCTTTTTGGATGCTTCATTCAGTTTGCTTAGCAAATTTGTGCAGGCTGTATTTTGCCTGTCAGCTGTGTTTGAGCCTGTTTATAACGTTGACAGAGAAACATTCGATACTGCAGATGAGTCAGGTACAGCTACCCGTAGGACCGCGTGATGAGGAAAGCTGGCCGAGCAGCTCATTTCTGTGCCTCTCTAGTCAATACTCTCTAATCCATCTGCACAGAGCTGCTCCTAACCTGAATCTCCCAACCCTGAAAAAAAGTGTTTGAGTAGACTGTCACCACAGTGAGCAGGAACGCTATTGACCCAGAATTTTCCAGAAAAAAACATATTTTAAAAGCTTTAAAAGTCAGTATAGTCAGTACTGGCAGTGTCGGTAAATGTGTACTAAAGGGAAGTTGGCTAACCTTACCTGTGTAGCTCGATGCTGAAACTCTGAACACAGTCATTAACTTCCTGTTAAAATAGTCTGCAATTGGTAATCATTAAAATGGTGGATAAAATTGAATGATGAAAGGTTGTCCTTCATTTTTGTCCATTGTGCTGACAGGAAGCTATGCAGGCCGAGCCTCAGAGTGAATAAACAAAGCTGGTGATGTGTAAGAGGTGGAGCACCTGTGGATTCACTTCCTGTGGTTTTACTTCCTGTGCACAAGGGTCAGTGACCTTGACCTTTGTACCTGCTTTACATGTCAGCAAGCCACTCATAAACTGGCACAAAAAGTGGCTAATGTTTAATGAAGTGAATGGAGAAAATCACCCTTTTAGTTTATTGGGACCAGAAGTGCAGATAATGTTGATTTGTTAACCTTGTTTAAAAAGGTTAGGTAAGGTTATACAGGCATACAGATAATTAAGGTCAGTCAGCATGCACTGTAGCGATGAAATGAAAGCAAGATGCAAGATATCCCCTTTCGAAGCGTATGTTGACTACTACAACAAAAATTGGCATTGCACAGACTAAATAATTAGACTCTCAGCATTTTCTGTGCTAAAAATATGAAATATTACAGCTGACTGGCAGTTTTGTGCTGACATCTGAGAGCGGAAATACACAGGGTGGCTGCTCACATACAGTTCCCGTCACATCGGTATGACCTGATTTCAAAGGCATTTCTAAATTATGCATTACAATTATGAAACAGTCTGCATTGTCATTATGCAATGATCTTTAACTTTATCTGCAAATGGTGACAAATATAGCGAGGATATATGAAATAAATGTGCATTCATTTGAATCCATTAAGTCAGTAGAACCAACATCATCCTTGTAAATAACGAAAGATGACTTCTCAACAAAAAAAACAAGTATTAATATAGAACACCAACATATTGAGATTAAATTCAGTAAATCTGAGTTCAAAAGTTCAAGAACTACTAAGTAAGCACAGCAGCAGGATGGAGTTAGAGCATTAACATGATAACAGCTGGGTGGAGTAACAGCATTAGCATGACAACAGCAGGGAGGAGGAGCAGCATTGGCACGATAACAGCAGGATGGAGTAACAGCATTAGAATGATAACAGCAGGGTGGAGGAGCAGCGTTAGCACAATAACAACAGGGTGGAGGAGCAGCATTAGCACGATAACAGCAGGGTGGAGGAGCAGCGTTAGCAGGATAACAACAGGGTAGAGTAACAGCATTAGCACGATAACAGCAGGGTGGAGGAGCAGCGTTAGCATGATAACAGCAGGGTGGAGGAGCAGCAGCATTAGCACGATAACAGCAGGGTGGAGTAACAGCATTAGCATGATAACAGCAGGGTGGAGGAGCAGCAGCATTAGCACGATAACAGCAGGGTGGAGTAACAGCATTAGCATGATAACAGCAGGGTGGAGGAGCAGCATTAGCACGATAACAACAGGGTGGAGGAGCAGCATTCGCATGATAACAGCAGGGTGGAGGAGCAGCATTAGCACGATAACAGCAGGGTGGAGGAGCAGCATTAGCATGATAACAGCAGGGTGGAGGAGCAGCATTAGCACGATAACAGCAGGGTGAAGGAGCAGCATTACCACTGGTAACAACAGGGTGGAGAAGCAGCATTAGCACAATAACAGCAGTGTGGAGAAGCAGCATTAGCATGATAACAGCGGGGTGGACTAGCAGCAGGGTGGAGTATAAATTACAGCACAAGTACTATTAATAACATTTGTACTGGCAGTCTTGGAAGAGATGCTTACCATTTTTAATGTGTGTTTATTATTTGATTGCTTTCAGACAATCCTAGCTAGCAAGCTAATCCTTGCTGCTTACTTGTATTTAGACTCCCAACCTGTTATCATCCATAAAATCCATCTTGATACCATTCACCACTTTCAGAGGTTTTCTAGCCTCCAGATTCATTGGGCTGCTATCTTTCCATAGATATCCTGACTACACTCTGATTCCAAATGTAACCTGACAATAAATTATACTTTTTCCCCCCACTTGTTGAATGGAGGACTGCTGATGAAAAGTGGTTATAAATAACCAGAAATAAAAGGTGATATGCCATACATACACCTCATACTGCATGAATGCATATTTTGATTTCTCAAATCCAAATTGCTTGAGTATTTTGATTTCACTGTCCACTGTCTTTAAAAATAGATATTTCATATTATTATTTAAATTACTTTTGTTCTTATTATTTCCAGCTGGTGAGTGAGCAGCAAGAGAGTCGGCCCCTTCTGAGCCCTTCCATTGATGACTTCTTGTCCGCGAGCACGTGTGATGTCATCACATGTGATGTCATCACCCGCCCAGTGACATCCAACACAGCAGGTACCTGCTACCATCATTTTCCATTCATCTAGTGTGTCTTTCACGTTATGGTGGAGTCTTATTTCATTTTCTTTACATATAGACTGTTTCAAATTTAAGTTCTATTTCTGATGAACAATGTCAAGGATCTTAGTAAATTGAATATATATTCTATTATTGGATTTTTTCTTGTTAATATGTTTTAATTGTGATTGTAGTGAGCAGGAGAGATTTTTGAAGTGGGGGGGACCAAAATGTGAGCAAAAGATCTCAACTTTTAAACTTATACAATGTATATATATATATTCTTTCTCAAAAGTGTGGGGGACAGACCAGGGTCCCTATGCAACTGGGGGGGATGTATCCCCCTGTCTCCCCCCACCATCCCGCTCCTGTGTAGATCCCTCTGGAGGGAAGCGCTCCTGAAAAAATTGCTCATAACTTCCACTTAATCATTTTTCAATGTCCATTTGGGGAATTAAATATGTTTACAGAGACTTTGCTGACAGCTCATTTATTAAAATATGCTAAAGGGGAGTGAGTAAATGCTAATCCATGATAAAAAGTGTGCTTATGTTAACTCACAACACTGACAAAATAAATAAATAAATAAATAAATAAATAAATAAAGGTACCTACGATGATAAATACAAACACATTTATTTCCATACATTAAAAATGGTCTGTAGTTATTGTTATTATTGTTACTATTAACATAAAAGTATATTATTTTTAGAATATGCAAAGCAACGGGTTACCGGTTTTAATCCCTCTGAAAAGCTGGTCCGAGTGTTTTGTCTGCCAAGGGCAGTGCTGTCATCGCTCACACAGCAGGAGAGCGTGGTGGAGGTGAACACGTTCTCTCCCACACAGTCCTGTCCACGGGTCTGGATCTGGTGGACCTCAGCGAGCCGAACGAGAAGAAGATCCGCAAGGACAGGAAGAGCCCCCTGACCATCCGCGGCGGTAGCCTGAGGGGCCAGCGCAGGAAGAAGCAGGACGAGACGGAGCTGATCCAGGTGGAGCCCAGGCAAACGGCCCACTCAGGTACGGGACGACACCTGTGCAGGCTCCAGAGAGCCAGATGACTCATTCAGAAGGATGAGGTGGTTTGAGTTTTGTTGCGTAATGGTTGTCAGCTTCTGGTTTGTACATTTTCTTTTTTTACCCCGATTTTTTCCTGTTTTTCCCAACCCGGACTTGTTGACCCCACTGCAGCATTCGCTCTGACGGCTTTGGGAGAAGAGGCCGAGCACGTGGCTCCTCTGATTCACGTGACGACAGTCTCGCTGCTCTTCACATTGCGGCCGCACCACTAATTTCACACTGCCTATGACGCTGGAGGATGACTAAGTCAGCGTACCGTCACTTCGTGCCACCACAGGTGCCCAGCATGACAGAGGGGGCACTATAGCAATGAGACCAACAAACGTTAGCCAGCTTACCCAGTATCGAATCCAAGGCGAGGCTGGCCAATTGTTGCCTTGCCGAAAGGGGCCTCTGACCATAGCCGGCAATGACGAGACCGAGGATCGAACCCACGACCTCAGGGTCCCCAGGCAACAATTTATCCTGAGAGCCACCCAGAGGCATTTTCTTATTTGCAATAAACTTGAACATATGTATATGTTCATATGTAAAAAGCTTTTTCAGGAAGTTCAGAACCTGTCCATAGGTCTTTGCATTTATATAAACAATTACGGGAAACAAATGACTAGTCTTGCTCTGAGTCTGCAAAACGTCTTTCTAATTTTGAATCAGCATGTCTTGAGTTGTACGTACCACCAGCCAAGTACTGTGCAGCAAATAGACTAACCCATCTCCCATTTCCTAATCGTTCCCAGTAAATATTCCCTGTGTCCTGGACAAATGGGAGGAGAGCCTGTACCCGGAGCTAAGTGGAAGCGGGAAATGGAAGCTCAAAAGGAAGTGCTCCTCTGCTCATTCCTCCAGTGAATTTCTATGGTGGGTATCTTCCTTTCCCACAATTCCTGTCAGAAAGCATGAAGACACCAAGCTACAATATTCAATAAAAGCTACATTCAGAGCCTAATTTACTAAAGCATTCAGTACATGTAACACTGTACTGCAAAAAGACATGATTGGTTGACGTAGTTCATTTTCTCCAATCACAAAGCAATTCAGGGATGAAGAAATTGAGTCAAAACATACTCAAGTCTTCTAAGGGTGTATGCTGTAGAATACAATTTTAGAATAAATTCTCTCTAGCAAAATAATCTAAAACAGAAAATACTTAAAGAAACTCATGCTGTAATGTAAAATATGTTTTTATTAAATTGCATTTGCCCTTAAAGAGACGAAGAGATTGCATCTGAGCTTTAGTATGCTTTATTCATACTTAGCAAAGAGGCTAAGAGTGGGTATAATTAGTGGGTACAATTTTTCGGGTCAGGTTCTGTAAGCAATACGAGGGAGCAAAGACAAAGACTAGTTAAGGATAAATTTGGACACAATATCAGGAAGTGTTGTGTTACACAGAGATTTGTCAGTGCTCGGAACAGCTTGTCGGGTCCTTCAGCAGAAGCAAAGATCCTTAAAGTCTCCTTAGATGATAGAGTAGCCTAGCTAGGCTGGATCACCTTGTCGTTATGTTTTCTTATGTTCAATCATGTCTGTTTGTGATGTCACATAGCTACTGTGTCTTCCTCTTTATGTAGGTCAACAGAGTACGGTTCTGATTTTGGCACAAAAAAACCGTTTGAAGTCCGTACACATGTTGAAGTTGAAGCCATACCCTTATCTCAGGTAAAATACCTTCGAGTTCCTTTTCGTCTTGAATTTCTGACACATTTATGATCAGGAATGAACAGTACAACACCGCTCTTAAGGTATCAGTCCCAAAAAGAACTTGATAGAAACAGCTTCACGGCATGGCAGCTGAAATTGGCAAAACAACAGATCACCACACGTGCTGTTCATATTTTGGTAAATGGTGCCCCCAAGTGAGGAAATTGCCATCGCAGGAGGTAGAGCAACATAGCCAAGGTTTCATTTCCTGTATGAGAAAACAGATGAAAATCTGATGAAAAAACGAAGAGATATGTACAAATCAATTTACACAAATAAGAATGCAAATTTCTGGGGAAACTGACCAACCTAATGAAACAAACATAACCATGAGACACCACCATTTACCAAAGTATAACAGTAATGTCATGCAAACTGTATTTTATGTCTAAGCTTACAATTATGAGCCTTGATAAGCCCCCCTGTACTGCTGTGTGAGATTATATGACCAGAGAGAGGCAGAGAGGCGGGGTTTAGCTAACTGTGTATGTGTCTGGGCAGGGTCACATGACTGAAGAGCGAAGATGGAGAGCCCCCTACCTGCCTCGAAACCATTCCCTGGAGGAGGAATTCGAGCAAGCCAAAGCAGCCGTCGAGGTGAGTTAAGGACTGAAGCCAGTTACGGGACAGATAGAGCTGTACGGCCATCTATCGGTGTCAAAGAATATGTTTACAAAATGTGGCTTAGGCCAGTTCTGTCAACTGTCAAAGAATATGTTTACAAAATGTGGCTTAGGCCAGTTCTGTCAACTGTCAAAGAATATGTTTACAAAATGTGGCTTAGGCCAGTTCTGTCAACTGTCAAAGAATATGTTTACAAAATGTGGCTTAGGCCAGTTCTGTCAACTGTCAAAGAATATGTTTACAAAATGTGGCTTAGGCCAGTTCTGTCAACTGTCAAAGAATATGTTTACAAAATGTGGCTTAAGCCAGTTCACCAGCTGAATATTTGAGCCCTCAGAGCTCATGTTGTTTGAAGCCGTTGTCAGAAGTAAAGCATACAGACCATCACAGTCGCGATGCAGTGTCAGGAACCTTACCAGTCCGAGCTTGAAAGCCTGGTCCATGCATGAATCAAGAGCACATTTCCTTCTTCGCTCTCAGCAGTGAGGCGGGGAAATGGTTTACAAGAGTAATCAATCAACCATTTGCAGCAGTTACATCTATACAATCTTATTGCATATCGTATATTTAAGTAAAAGATTGCATTTCATCAACTCAACTTGCAACCGAGGGAGATAAAGCCAGTGGCAGAGTGACAGTTTAAGATAGGACTACAACGCTGTAAAGAATCTGCTGAGGAAATAAACAACAACAACAACAACAACAACAACCCCATCACAAATAAGATGCAGGGGGTCCTCGACTTACGAACTAGTTCCGTTCCTACAACTTGTCGTAAGCCGATTTTCGACATCAGTTGCAATTTATACCTAAATTAACACCTTAAGTCACTCACACTATACACACAACACATGAAGGACATATAAAATATAGTAATGAAATGAAACAGTAGTTAAAAAAAAAAAAAAAAGAGGGAACAATTTCTTATCTTTGTTTCTGTGCTCGTATTTACGAACCAAACCTCTTAGGTTGAAACTAGGTGTTTTAAGTAATTTATGG
The DNA here is from genome assembly GCA_019788955.1 of Albula glossodonta. Classification (NCBI taxonomy): domain Eukaryota; kingdom Metazoa; phylum Chordata; class Actinopteri; order Albuliformes; family Albulidae; genus Albula; species Albula glossodonta. The sequence continues at coordinate 164,139 of JAFBMS010000769.1, forward strand.
GAGTGCGTCGTAACCACGAAACGTTGTAACTCGAGACCGTCGTAACCCGAGGACCTCCTGTACTTTCATTATGGCCTCTATTACTGCTGGTGTGATGAAGTGGAGGAGGTTCTGAACAGAGTTGCTAGATATCTAGTTAGATAAAGAAATTGTTGAAAGATGTATGAAGAGAAGTTGTTTTGTTGTCTGTCAAAGTGTGAGTCTGCACAGATTTTGCATGCTGTGTCTAAATGTTATCTGTAGTTGTCCTACCTTCATAGTGTGGTCCAAAGTAATCGTCTTTTGAGGGTCCTTTTCCGTTACAACCTTCAGGGGCAGCGGCATGGTAAGGACACAGAAAGCTGCCTTGGGGCTGGCACACAAACAGCATTTCAAGAGCACGGTGAAACAGTACAGGTCATTTAAATCCACCTTGCTGTCCAAATAATAAATGATTCCGTGTTCTGGGAAACTGTGATGCGTTCTTTGGGAGGTTTTCTCATAGAGGCATATAGCAACATTCCACGTAATCTTTTTTACGTTTGAATGAAAATTAAATTAAAATAGGCTTTAGTGTATATAAGGATATGAGGTATTTTGTTGTAGAAACAAAGAACTTGTTTTCTTGTCTCCAACAGAAGATCCTCATGGACAATTATGTTGAATATAAACAGAAAAACACACCTTAATATCAGCAGTTCAATCTCTCGAGGGTTTTCATAATTAGCATAACAAAAACATGAGTTTGAGTTTGCAACGGGAGTTTTCACCATTAAAATACAGTTTTGTTTTTTTTTTTAATTAAAAATGGCTAAACTCATAGTTTTGTGCAAGGACCTGAAGAAAATTAACACGAGTCAATTAATCACTTGATACTGATATGTGGATATTTTTAGTAATAAGTACAGAGCAGAGTGAAATATATACAGTAGGTTTTAATTACATTGGGTACATTGACTGCTAATGGATGCGGGAGATATGCTCTTGGTAAACTCATGCAGAAGGGCACCCAAAGGACAAGATGGGAAACTGAATCTTAATTTAGAAACCTCAAAGCAAAGTTGGGGTGAATTAATTTTCAGCCCCTTTCAATCATTTTCAGTCTCCTTAAAAGTATAAAAGTGCCATGTACTTAATTTCCCATCATGCTTTGCATCTCTGGCGTCCCACCTCCTCCCCATCACTGCCTTTCCTAACCTAACTTCCTTCCCACAGGGGGGGTCCTCTTCTCCTCCAAAACAACTCCACTTCTTTACTCCCTTCGAACCCCAAGCCCAAAACCAGAACAATATTCTTGTGCCGAACCATTTTTGTTAAATCCTTCTCTACCCACTGTTGTTTGAAAATGTTTTCTACTGAATAGTGAATATAGTTTATGCTCCCTTTTCCTACAGAATGTACACATGTTAAATAGAATTTCAAAGTCCAAAGTCCTGCTATAGACGTTGGTTCACCCATTCCACAGACCAGAATGCACACTGCCTCTCTATCTTGGAAGCATTATGGCCAGAGATAAGACAGTTAAATGTAGGGGCGGGCTGAGTATTCCCATAAAATGAGTGACAGATGCGTTTACCATACAACCATTGGGAGATATGGCAAAGCATCGAGCCTCGTCTGCTTCCCATAAGGAAATTGGTGTAAATAGCGGCTGTCTTTGTTTTTGATTGCTTCATTGCTCCTCTAGTGTATTTGAGTAATCAAATAAAATTTCCGCAGGTAAATGCACCCAAAGCCTCCATACAAAATTTGTATCTTTCACTTAGGCTCAATTTTTCAAAGGTGATATCACATTTTTGCTATTAGCCTGTTAGCCAGTCAGCTATCCCAGCATCTTATTACTAACGTACCATTATTTATTGTTTCCAAATGAAGCCAAAATAAAAACTTTTCACATGCAGCTATTAAACTATGACTAGCTGGATTAAACTTAATCACTGCTGTAGAAAAAAAGAATAATCTTGACAGTTATCTTGACAGCATATCTTAAGTAAAAAATAAACGAGAACGCTGGCTTTTCCCTGCATAATTTTACCAAACCTGTATGGAGGCTTCGCATGACATATTTCTTTGGGCTAACAGTATGTATCAGGTCGTGAAAGTGAACGTACTTTGAGATAACACCATTTATATTTGCGTCACTGGCTACAGTGGGCTACACGTTTTAAAGAATCTGTACGCTTTAGAAGCCTTATTTTTCTCAAACCTGTGCTTTTGTGTTCATCTGGTTCATCAGGGGGTCATTCTATTTATATTTAGAGCTGATAAATAAGACAGGTATCGTTAAAAAATGGAGTTTTTCCTCTTTAACGGTAGGTGAATGTCAATCTGTGCCTTGGGGGCAAAGTGACATAATGATAGAGTGAGTCTCAGTTTTGGCCGTAATTCAACTGGAGAATAGAGAACTTCTCAACTGTGAGATTAATGTTATACATTAATTCTTGTTGTCTGTCATTATAATTAAGAGGTTGAATGTAATTTGTTCATTTTGCATGCTAGCACAATGTTTCTAGCTCACTGGTCTCAGGCTGTCTCTTCCTCAGTTAATACGGTATTTTCAGCCAACCTAATCTTTTCTAGTCCCATAATCGTCATTACGATCATAGGAATTACCATACAGATACAAATATGATTATAAATATTGCAAGGTCTTAGTTAAGACATCTTTAAAAAAAAAAAAAAAAAAATTGGAAATTTTTTCCCCCTTTTTCCCAAATCGAACTAAATCAAAGTAGTTGATCTCCGACTTCGGGAGGATAGCGCCATGAGAATGTGACTCCTCTGACGGCGCCTCTCGCTTCTTCCCATATGTTTGGACCACTGAAATAGACCCCGAGTGTATTTACCTGAATCAAAACCGATGACAGTAAGTCAGTGGTTCTTAACCTTGTTGGAAGTACTGCACCCCACCAGTTTCATATGCGCATTCACCGAACCCTTCTTAATTGGAAAAATAAAATATGATTTTTTCAAATTCAAAATATAGGTATATTTACTGGTGCACAAAATGAACCGTGCATCAACATCACTGTGTTCAAAGAACAAAACCATCAAAACATGATTTTCACACAAAAACAAAAAGGGGGCGTGTCATCACGAATCACATGAGTCGGGTGTGTGTCTTGACTCACCGAACTCCTGGGGTTCGATCGAACCCAGGTTAAGAACCAGTGCACTAAATGTATCCGATCCACTTCCAGTCTAAGACTAACTCAGAAACGAATTGTTTCAACCTGGTGTTGTATGTCTCCGCTAGTCAGATACGAAGTTCTGGGATAAGATGCAGGCTGAGTGGGAGGAGCTTGTAAGAAGGAACTGGCTGGAGGATGTGGATGGAGAAGGCCAAGATCTCCTCGACACATCACTGAGCGAGAAGGTACCAAAGCAGTTTGAGCAGAGGTGGAAAAACCTGCAGTAAAACCAGCTGATGCTAATTTGCATAACTATTCATACAGGGCAACCAATTAGCAAAATAAGATGCTTTAGTACCTGGGTTGGGTAGTACAATGTAGTACTTGTTCTTATCAACATTTATTTCCTTAACTTTGATTCCCAGTTAAATACAAGTGTTCATTTTTACCCTCACCAATGCCGTTTGGCAAGTTCAGCCATCATAAGAATTTACTTGAAGGAAAAACATAATGTTTTAATTTGGTTAGGCACATGATTAAATCCCTGTGTTTCTACACACTTAATTTATTCAGGGTGATACTTATTGAAGCAGTTCTGGTGAAATATCTTGCTCAAAAGTACGATGGAAGTACATCATCAGGGAATCAAACCTATAGACTCTAAGTAGCAAATCCAGCTCCCGTACCATTATACTGCATGGCCAACACCAGGTGCTGTGTGTGAGCGCACCTAGGGCTGTTTTTACCAGCAATCATACCTGCTGGATAGCTGGATGACCTATTTCTGGTTCCAAATTTTGTGTAGACATTGTGTGGTAAAGATATAATGGCCATGATAGAGCAGTGATTTATGAACTCTTTATGAAATTATGTTTTATTTAGGGTATGTGTACTCTGTGATTGCATTATTTCCCTCACCTGAAATGGGTTAGGGAGAATTTCTGAAATTCAGAATTTGCAGAGAATTTCTGAAATTCAGACTTTCAGAATTTCAAGTTCTGAATTTCAGGGGAAATTCTGAATTTCAGAACTCATTGAGGTTTAATTATATTGCCAAAATATGTGCTGTATTGATGTCCAGAAAAATTAATTCTTATCATTTTCAAGTAGGTATTTAAGTGTACTTTGCACCAGGTTCACAGGCTCAATCTCTCCTATTCTATTTGCCTCAGGGTTACTGTTTTCACACGGAAAACCCATACAGAGACTGGCCTGATGCCTTCCAGGAGGGTCAAAGCAGATCCCAGGAGGGAGATCTGCAGACTGCTGTGCTGCTACTGGAGGCTGCCCTCCTGCAGGACCCACAGGACTCTGAGGTGAGAGACTCGCTGAGAGACTGAGAGAGAATCGCTGCAAAACTGTGAGAGACTCACTGAGAGACTGTGAGACTCGCTGAGAGACTGTAAGAGACTCACTGCGAGACGGAGAGACTCGCTGAGGGACTGAGGGCCAAATTTACGAAAGGATTGTGACTGCTTTTCAAGGCGTAAAAGCAGCTGTGAAAAAGTCTCGGTATTTACATGTGAATTACTAAACAGTCGCAATTTATTAACCAAGAAGAGAAACCAGTGAGTCAGTTAGTACAAATTGTACAAAGAGTTGGTCAAATTGTTCTTAATATTTTGGTGTTTGCGACCACAAAAGTGTCTCTATATAGCAAATATTTTTGCGCTGCGACTATTCCTTAGTAAATTTGGCCCTGAGAGACTCATTGAGAGACTGTGAGAAAGAATGTGATGTGCACGGAAAGACAGTACTGGTTGGTTTCTCTACACTTGGTGAGTAAAAGGAGGACACAATTCGTGTTTTTCATCAGAAACGTAATTAATGGGAGCAGCAACTTTCCGAAAACAACCGCACATATTCCCTCACTGAAATTTGTACGTGATGCACACAGAAACACCAGCTTTGATCAGTACAAGGATAAGATGTCAGGACTGAAAGCAAATTCTGGGAACGTTTCCAGGTCCTCGCACAACTTGAGAGGGAATTCACAATTTTTTGGACACGGTTTTCAGTCAAGCCATCAGAGGTGCTGGAGGAATTTCAATTTGAAGTGATTGAGTTGCAGTGTGGCATGCTGTTGAAGGACAAATTCTCCAATGCATGTATAGGTTTCTCTTATTAGTGTCTGGGATTGAGGTACCCCAGAATGACAGCTTTTGCCTCAAAAATGCTATCCATGTTCGGGACTACGACTACTACAAATCAAACCTGCCCTCTCAAATCACAAACAGTCACCTGAAAGAAGTAATGAAAGTTGCCACAGCACAATCCTTCACTCTGAAAGATGATTGTCAGGTGTGGGACGAGCGATGCCAAATGTCAGGGTACAGCAGTAAATAAAACTAATATGAATACAGTACATATGAATTCATCAATGGTATTCTGAGGCCGTTTGTTGGTTATGTATGTTTGCTCTGGATATGCCTACTTAAATGTACATACGATGTAATAGGTAATCTTGTGTTATATTGACCACTGTTAGTGTGACGTGATTGTTGAATTCAGTTAGACCATTTTATGTGTGCCCTTGAGCAACTTTTCTCAAACTCCTTTGTCCTGGGACCCAGACATGTTAGACTTTGGGGTTACAAGACAGATAGATAGATAGATAGATATTATTATTATTATTATTAGTGGCCTATGTGCCCATAGAACACTATTGACAATAATTATATCAAGAAACCTACAACAGAAGTGCTTTGGCTGAACATAAAATCACTGCCAAAAATAGTGATTGTTTTTTAGTACTTCAGGTTGATTCACGAATTCATACCTTTTCCTTTTAAAGAAATCCTCTGATTTGTCTTTTAGACATGTATGTTTTGTCCCTAAATGCCGGCGCAATTTTGATGGTTTCATAGCCTAGTTGCTTAGCATGTTTTGGCAAACGACACAGACTGGCTTTGGGGGAAAGCTATCGCTGGAAATGAAACCAAATTTAGCATATGATTAGTTGTACTTATGAGTAAATGAGCTATGTTTTTTGCCTTTGGTTCTTCGTTTAAGTTAGCATTGTTAGATGCTGGTTGTTTCCTAAAACAGGAATATAGACTTGTTTGCGTGGAACATTCCATGGCTAAATGATCAAGTAGCATGCGATTGAGTGAGTTCTCTTGGGCCTCAATGCTTAACATTTTAGAATCTTGAATAAAATGTTACTATTTCAGTTCAGTCAAGGGGATGGGGACCTGGAGAGTGACAGAAGCACTGAGCATAATTTGACTGGCACAGCGGCAGACCAGCAGTTTCTTATCCTATTATCTATTATCTATCCTATTATCCCATTTTTTTCCGGTACAAAGCCTTAGCTAACATGAGTCTGTGAGTCCTTTGAATTTTTTGACTGTTAAAAGAGCCTTATTATAATTAATCTATTCATAGAATTCAGATAATTCTATGAATAGATAATTAATTTAATCATTCGAGAAGTCGTGCTAATAATGCTAGCACCTCTATGGCATTTTCTATTATAAGTTAGGATTGAGCTAATTGTTTTCTAAGTTTCTAAGCATGTACGTGCTATTCCTCAGTTGTAATGGAGGATTTCATCATGAACGAAATAGATACTGACATCCACTCAGTGCAGTTCTGTACTGACAGAACATTACTAACAGAGTGGCAGAAATCGAAAATCCACTCGTCCAGAGCATTGGCATTAGTGTAGCACAGGTAACAGCTCACCATTCCATGGGACCTGAAGAATGTTCCACAGCTGCTTTGAGGGACACCGACTGGTTCTCAGGCCCAGCCTTCTTGACACAGGTCATCGATCCTCCTGGATTCTTCAACCCACCGTACTGAACTCACATTGGTGTTGCCTGCAGAATCCTGGAAGCGATGCTGCTTAACAAGGATTATCCTTGCCTTTCACATGAGATCATTGTTACACTAATGGCTTAGGTCATGGTTAGCATAAATGCAAGACCCCTATTGCCTGTGGCTGTAGACCCAGAGATCCCTTTGTCAGCTTCGGCACATGGTTCAGTTTCAGCTTTGTCTGTTATATTTGTTTGTTTTAAAGTATGAAACATTTTGGCCCTGATGTGGCGCCATAATTATTGTCCTGATGTGTTCTGATGTTTTGTGTATTGTCTTATTGCGTTATTTGTTGGAGCACTTTGTGCTGTCCTCCATGAAAGGTGGCATACCAATTAAACTTCTAAATATTATCATGCTTATCATAATGACAACACAGACACTTGAACCTTCACAAAATTCAGTTACAAACAGTTTTGGCTGGTGTCCAAGTCTCTGTGAAAAAACAGTCATAGCGTTGTGCTGATTCCATCCACCTGCAGCATATGACTGATTGAGTTCAAGTCTTGCTGTCTCCCTAGGCCTGGTTAGTGCTGGGTACCACGCATGCTGAGAATGAAAACGAACAGGCAGCCATTGTGTCCCTGCACAGGTAAGAATCAGCTTCCTGAGCCCGCTGTGATTTCCGCCCCATCACCTCTTATGTAAGGAAATGTTTAATTCTGGTATCAGTATCATTAATAAAAGATCTCCTGACTTAAGAACCAACTAAGGTACCGAGGACTGCTCCAAAAAATCATAAATATAATGTTGAGTTTTGAATAGGGATAGGCTCAAACTACAGCCCTGACTTACTCCATGCCCCTCGGTAAAGAGATATTTTTCTGCCCATTTTATGCCACACTTGTTTCCTATGTTCTGTGATTTGATTATGTCAACTGTTTTGTTTTTGCTATTTTTTACTCCCTACACCGCTTGCAAGAACTTTGTATTGTAAGCCTATATGGCAAATTGAATCAAAAGCTTTTTGAAAATCTATCAATTTTGGATTCAAGTGACATACTATTCTGTTATGTGGGGTGTCAATATAATTAGGAGCGCAATTATTTTACATTACAGTCATTTAGCTGACGCTTTTATCCAAAGCAATTAGGCTAACCAAGGGCCAGTCCCCCCCTGGGAGCAATGTGGGGTTAAGGGCCTTGCTCAGGGGCCCAACAGCAATGGTGTTCTTACTGTGGCTGGACTGGGGCTTGAACTGCTAACCCCAGGGGTCCCAGGTATTACCTTAGACACTAGACTATAGGATGCTTATTCGGTAAGAATCTAATCTGAGTTTTATCAAGACATTTTATTTATGAAAGAGGTCAGGAAATCTTTTCTTATTGAACCTACATCGATCCTTCCCTAGATTACTAAAATGCCTTTTGGGGTCCAATTAATTTCCGCCTGCGAATAGTCTTGTCTCTCTTGGTCTGTTTGCAGGTGTCTGGAGCTGCAGCCGGGTAACCTGCAGGCCCTGATGGCTCTTGCCGTGAGTCTGACCAATGCAGGGCTGCAGAGGGAGGCCTGCAGGGCGCTGTACAGCTGGATACAGCACAACCCCTACTATAAACACCTCCTGAAAGACACGCCACCCACACCTCAGCCCTGCTATAAGCAGCTCCTACAGGATAACCCCTGCTACAAGCAGTTACTTCAGGATAACTCCTGCTATAAGCAACTTCTGCTGGACAGTATACCCGCTGCCCAGCTACGGGTGCCCCATTCCCCAGCCCAGGGCAGGTACGGCCCCCCACCCCCCCAAAAAAAAATGTTTTAGGGCCAGTTCAGAAATGCAGGAATGCCGCTGAGAAGCGTTTTTGGAACTCATTTCATTCATTGTGAACTTCGGGGTCTGGAAAGTTCTGCTGATGGGTAAAGTAGTCTCTAAGATTCAATGGCGATTTTTTTCTCAGATCTGACGATCGCGTGAGTGTTCAAGTTTATTTGTGAATGTGACCCAAACCAGATACTAGTTTGAACGGTCAGTGACCCATGAGTACAAACAGAGTCTGTTACCTTGGTGATAATCGAAACCCCAGTGTTGGTGCTGCCCCATATTTTGGAGGGTGTGGTGATTGCGGAGTTTGTCCATGACCAAGAATGGCGGGGCCAGTATACTGCAGGCCTCTGTGAAAACAAGTTTCAGCAAAATATTTCGATGTCAAACTTTCCAAAATCTGTCCCAATGCCTGTCTACGCCTGATGCGACAAAACATACATTTGAGATGGCAATCCCTCCTCAAAAAAGATTAGCGGTTGGGCTTTATTGCCTGGCGACCGGAGACAGTGCTCTTTGTAAACTGCTGATAACTGAGCCAAGAGTGCTTCCATAAGGAAATAGCCTGCGGGAAGTCATGTGTGGCTTCCATGCAAAATGGGGATTCCCACAGTGCACTGGGGCGATCGACAGGAGTCACATACCGGTCTGTGCATGACAATCCCAGTGATTATTTTAATCACAAGGGATGGCATTCTAATGTTATGCAGGGAGTCGATGTTCACCTTTTTAGGAAAGGTTAAGCGCATTACATCCGAGTATCCCAGTCCCAGTATTGGAGGTTATTTCAGAAGGCATGTGTGAAAAACATGCAGTATGGTGGGTCACAGAGCAGGACTAGGAAACACTGCATTAAGTATGAAAGATAACTCTGCTGGAATTATAAAGCCAATAAATATTAAATCTATTTTTCTCCATCTCAACAGCTGCCCTAACATCAATATTGGGTGACCTGGAAACATTCACCATGCTGGAGTTCTTAGAAACTCAGGCATTTAGGCAATGACAAAGCAGTAGGAGCTTCTCCCACAAGCTTTTTTTCTTCATTGCAAAACAGACCGCCACACATATATTGTAATTACACCAGTGTCTAGACTTGCTCTGATATGGTCACTGTGTGGTTGAATGGTCGAAGGCCTGCTCTGATATGGTCACTGTGTGGTTGAATGGTTGAAGGCCTGCTCTGATATGGTCACTGTGTGGTTGAATGGTTGAAGGCCTGCTCTGATATGGTCACTGTGTGGTTGAATGGTTGAAGGCCTGCTCTGATATGGTCACTGTGTGGTTGAATGGTTGAAGGCCTGCTCTGATATGGTCACTGTGTGGTTGAATGGTCGAAGGCCTGCTCTGATATGGTCACTGTGTGGTTGAATGGTTGCAGACCTGCTCTGATACGGTCACTGTTCTACCGTTCTAATGAAGTCCACGTCTCCATGTCGGTCTGCCTGATGTGTCAGTTCCCTGCTTGCGGAGGTGACGGACCTGTTCCTGGAGGTGGCGCAGCAGAACCCAGAGCGGATCGATCCGGACCTGCAGACCGGCCTGGGCGTCCTGTTCAATCTAAGCTCCGAATTCGACAAGGCTGTGGAGGCCTTTACCGAAGCCCTGTCAGTACGACCGCAGGTACCACACACACACACACACACACACACACACACACACACACACACACACACACACACACACACACACTTGTGTGACATCCACATTGAGGACCAAGTAAAATGACCGGATAACTAAGCAGCGCTGCTAACACTTATAATTTCTTAAATAGACAAAGGTAGACAGAATTTATTAACCATGAAGTGAAGACTGTCTTGTTTCTGGGCAGTGTCTGAGGGGGATTTTCTGATTGACTACAGTTTATGGAGGGAAAGTTGGTCGGTTTCTGGGCAAGGCAAGAGGGGTTGTTAAAGTGGATGTGGCCAGCTTTTGCACTGAAATGACCTCTGTGTTACGCATCCGTGTTAGTTTTGATGATGTTCAACTAGTGAGAATTACTTTCACGGCAGTGAGAAGACAAAAAGGAAAAAAACTTCAGTCTTGACGTTTTGACGATTTGTTGCTTTACAGCTTCAACCTATGTAATCCTAACTGTGGAAATGTGTAAGGAAATAAAAAAAGAACTGACTGATAAGGTGCTGGATCTAAAAAAGGATAAATCAATGACAAAAAGGTTGGCCAACATTAGCATTATAATGTATATTAATAGACTCTCAAACAAATAAACAGCACAAACGCATTTCAGCACTGAGTAAGGCTGTGTGCAGAAACGTGTCCATGCTGTTTGTGAGTCACAACAATTCTTATGCAACTGCTGGCCAACTTTAATGAGAATGCGAAAAAACGTTTTTACCCTTTATATCCTAGGATGAAAGACAGTCAATAATAACCTTACAACAAACAATGACCTACACATCGATTAATCTTAATTCCCTAACAGCATACATTACTGTAAATAGGCTGTCTCTCAATTATCTTCACAATATGTTTAAATATACTGCAGTATACTAGACTGCACTTCCGTAATTGTCTTTATTGAAATCATATTTACGTAGACATTAGCCAAAATATAGAAATTTCTTGATACAGACTACATGGAAATAATGCATTCTATTTTAATCAGGAATTTCATATGCAAGGACAAAAACGCATTAATCTCTAAACCCTAATGAACACACAAAATTAGACAGGATCAGTTTGGCAGTCGCATGGCTAAGCTCACAAAATCATCGTGCAATAAAGAGAAGCACAATGTGCAGTGTATAGACATGCAAATTTATAAAAATGTATACCTATACTTTCAATCAGCAAAGTTGTGAGGGCATCCAATAATGCTTAAAATCTTTAAAACCTACTACATCTATCAGTATCTCAGTTGCTGACAGTGTCATGAGATGCTCTAGATTCTGTTAAGGAATTTAAGGTGTGACTCCTCTTCCGCACATCGCTAGACACAGCACTGTGGTCTAACAACTGACAGAAAACACAGGAAGGAGCATTACTAAACGTTAGGAGTCGCTCAGTAACTTTAGCCTACCACCCTTTAGCCAACCCTAGCCTATCTTACCCATTTCAAATAATATACTTACATTTAACGTATTAACCAATATGCGTTCAAACAAACATAAACAAGATTTATACATACTGGAAATGGAAAGATGGAGGGTGCGTAGTTTTTCCCCTTGCGGGCCCCAATGTCTCTTTCCATTTGCAAAGGGCAGTTTATGTTTTGCAGAGCAGCCTTATTTCATGCCCCATGGATTTAGCAAGCTGTTCCAATTCGTGCTATTCGAGATTCGGTAGCTGACAGAGTGGTGACATGGTTCCTCGGCTTTGTTGAAGTTAAGCATTCAGGGTTTTTGATGTTGCACTGAACGCATGTTCACAAAGACAGTCAGTGGGACTGTACCTCCTGTCTTGCAAAGATTTCGGGTTTTTCTGCTTGGCCACCAAACCCGTGTTAACGTTTCATCAGGATGTCAATGGAGAAGGATGGGGATTTTCCTGCCCCGTTATTTTTGTAAGGCTCTCGCTAAGCTTCTACTCCAGTGGTGACTGGTTGTCGTAGACATCTTGTTTTCAAACAGTTTTGGTTCCAGTTTAAGTAGGTTTGCCACAGAAACTGATAAGCCTCCCCTTCACGCCTCTATCACCTGAGCAAGAAGGCTATCGTTCAACTTCTAGTCGGCTGTTGGGCATGCACTAGCTATACCGTTTTGACCCATCCTTCGGTTTTTGTAGATGTTCTTTCAGTAACACGATATCTTCAGTAAGAGAAATTGCCTCTTCCTTATTTCACTTCTTCTGTTCAATTGTCTTGTGAGTACTACATGACACACATGCTCTCCAATTCAGATTGAATTTCCTTTTCTGCCTCCTCATCCGTACTCATCCGACTGTGCCCAACCAGGACATCTGCAGGTGAAGGTTTTTCAAACTCATTTTTGTCAGGGCAGAAACCAGCTGTTACCCTGGCCCTTTTGATAGCCAGTTCAAACATGCATGACTTGCGTGTCATAGAGATACTGTACGGTTTTATCTATCTTTCTGATTTGCACATGTAGCCTGGCTAATTCCCTCATTTTTTTTTAGCAATGCTCCTATATTAATATTTTTCATGGCTACTTTTAGCATACAATGCATCTTCAACTTTACTAATTACTTTATTATTCCATATGTGAAAAGCAACAGAGTCTTAGTGTGTACTGTGAATAATACATTGTTGGGAATCAAATGAGAGGCCTTAGACTGCACCCTCTACCTGGAATTTTTTATTTATCCTTTGAGCTTGTGCATGTTGACTGATGTTTTCAAAGCGTGTTTTCTTTAAGTAAGGCCATACAATGCTGGCAGGGCAGATAATCCTTGATAGAAGAATTGCTTGGAGGTTGTCACCATGTAACGAGCTCTCATCTGCCATCTTCTAGGACTTTAATATTGATCTGATAATCTCCCTTATTATACAACTCTTCTTGTAAAACTTTTCTTTTTTGACCTTTTGTTGAAGCTAAGGGCACAGGGTACATCAGTGTCATTCCCATTGCTTTTTTATCCAGGTGCCTGGCCGTTTTTGCATCGGGTTTCTGGCAGAAAACACAATAATGTTTCTCCTCCCAAACGCTTTTTCCATCTACCGCCTTACTCAACCTGAGAATGATATTCTGAATCACGTAAGGACGCCTTGCCTGCTCTTTGTCTTTAAAAGCACGCCCACCATCAGCGTCACACTGAGCATGCCCAGACGGCTTAGTTGGTGACGAGGCCTGAGGAGGTGTCCTCTTTATGTGGAAAAGAGTCTGGGTCTGAACCGTTATTGGACTCCTCTTCAAATATCGCTCCTAACTGTAGGGAAATGTGATAGTCAAATTTCAATAATCCTAAACATATACCAGCACTACACATTAAATCAGTTGTAATTAATACAAATTATAGTGATCATTTCAATTCCCCATTAGTCACAAAGTTATCCACTTGCAAGGGTATATACTTACATAAAAGCATACTGACTAAAGAAAAAAATGCGTGTAGAAACGCATTCAACGTTGAGCCCTCCCCAAAAAGGTTTTTGGTACCCGATAAACTCAAATCACAGCAAGAAGTTTTGCTTTGCAGGCATAATGAATTTTTTTGCGAGAGCATTGCTTGTCGTTCAATAAGAATGGGAGCCCCTGCTTAGTTTTAATTTCTGAACAATTTGCACGAATGATTTAGTAATCGCTCATTTGTGAGTAGCTTTCTATTACAGTTTCAAAAGTTCCACCCCAACCAATCATTAGTTTCTCACCAAACGCAAGTTAGCACGACAGCCATCAACACCAGCTGGTGATCTTGAAACTAGCGATGGGAACGTTTAAACGATTAAATGTTTAAATGGATATTGGCTATATGTTTACAAACTATGTTTAAGCAATTCAGACAACCATTTCTGAAGCATATTGCTTGCCTTCTCCATCTGGTCTCACTAAAAACTCAAACCTCGAGGTGGTGATATCATTTTGCAACCCTAATTAATTGCACCTGACCACACATCACCCGAAAACTGACATGGCCACTTGGGCTCAACGTTGTATGCTATTTAGAGGGTGGAGGAACAATGCACTAAAATAACTCATTACATCCGTTGCGCCGAGTGTAAGATAGGGCCCTTAGTGTTTCGCACCAACAAAATGACTTTTTTTTTTTTTTTTTTTTTTTAACAGACGTGACCAAATTATGCCTTGTGGGGATCAGTTTCCCGTTTTAAATTTTCTTAAGGACCATTTATACACACGCAAACACACTGTCACGGATCAGGCAGGGATTCAGTCACAGAGAGGAATGATAAAAGGCATTTATCAAGCAGCAAAAAAACAGGTACTCGAAGTTGGGGACAGGCAGGGTCAAACCAGGTAGACACAGGGAAGGTACCGGAACACAGCCCAGAGACAGCTAATAGACAGACAAAGGTCAGAACCAGAAAAACTTGATGGAACAATTCCAAAAACACGACCCAAAAAATGGTACAAGAATCAAAAACAGGCTGACAGAGCACAGAGAAAAGGCGGATTGCAAAACAGGTGAAACACTGAGACAAAACTGGCAAGGAATAAGCAAAGAAACAGAGTATAAATAGACAGGGCTAACAAGCAAACGAGACACAGGTAAACAGCGCGGCAGGTGAAGCAGATAAGCAATTAAACAGACAAGGCAGAGAAACAGCGGGAGGGGAAAACGAACGCTCAACAATGAAAACAAAAGCACATGGCACGAAACAAAAACAAAGCAAGCAAAGCAGACACAGACATGACATACACTGCTTGTTTTTATCCATTACTGGGGACTGACTACCGCCTGAGGACAAGTTGCTGTAATAACTGAAAAATAGTCACTGTCACCATTTTCAGCTTCAATTTAGTACTGATAAAAATTCATATTTGTATCATGAATCAAAATTTATGGTATTTTGAAATTTCAGAATTATCTGTCGTACTGCCTCCGTGCTGCAGCTTGCTGCATTGAGAACTATGTGCTGTACACGCACCGTATACTTAATACGTGCGGTGTAAAATGGCAGTTACAGTGATAGCTGGTGATTTAAAAAAAAACCGAAAGGAGGAGGGCTAAGCAGTAGAGTGTCAAAGATGGCTTACAAAACAGCAAGATTTTAAAGAAAAAAAGGGTAAAAAATATTTAAATGTGTTCAATTGTTTTTTGAAGTACATTGGATTTTTTCCCCAAGAATTATTAGCCTATAAGTTTGATTCAAGATTAGATTGAATCAAACTTGTACTGCTTTCTATTATCAACATTTCAACGCTCTGGTCTTCATCAGGGCAGTAAATATTTATATCCAGCAAGTTAAACACAGCTATGCACCAGATAATAATTATGTCATAGAATTATACAGTCAATTATCATTTCTGAACGTACTCTTTTCATTACCGCCGATCATGTTTAGACTGCTGTGCTGTAAAATGCCTCCAAATGTAAAATATGATAAGCTTGGTTGAAGTAAAAACACATTGTACCTTCCTTGAAAACTAAGAGGTTTGTTCGGCATGACCTCCCCCATGTGAATAGCTGGGTGTAATTTTTAACTTTTCAACGTCATCGCCCTTTGGTCAGTGAGCACACATGGCTGCAGGAAATTGTGTACATCACGGAGCACACTGAAAAACGACCGATAGACCAATAGCACATTATTGTTTGAAAGTGCGGGATGTGTTCGTAAGCAACAATCAACGGGGGAAAAAAATCTCCAGGGTCTGGTGTTTGGGTTGAATAAATGACCCTGGAGATTTTTTTCCGCCGTTGATTGTTGCTTACGAACACATCCCGCACTTTCAAACAAGAATGTGCTATTGGTCTATCGGTCGTTTTCAGTGTACTCTGTGATATTAGGGCCTCACATCCTGAACGTGTGTGGTGTTGTCTCCAGGACTACCTTCTGTGGAACCGGCTGGGGGCCACGCTGGCCAATGGGGGCCGCAGTGAGGAGGCGCTGGAGGCCTACGCCCGGGCCCTGGAGCTGCAGCCTGGCTACATCCGCTCCCGCTACAACCTGGGCATCAGCTATATCAACCTGGGGGAGCACAGGTGGGTGAGAGGGGGGCACAGTGCGGGGGAAAAATGGGCCGCTGTTAGCATTTTAGCTTCATGTTCCAGGCGTATCCACCTCCACCCTTATCTAGAATGACCTACAAAGTTCTCATTTTTATACACTGATAATACACCGTCTCATTAATGCAGCTGGATATTTCCTAAAGCAGTTTAGATGAAGGATACACTGACATTTCCCTAGGTGGGAATTGAACCAACGACCTCTGAGTTAAATATCCTTGTGTCACTTATCCTCCTGTGCCAGGCTTATACCTCCCCTGTGAAGACTATTCGTACGAATACATAAATGCCTAAAATATAAACAAATAAGCTCAGAAGTAGCCCAAACTTTTTAATCGGAACAGAACATTCTTACTTCTAAGTTCATGACCACTGTCATCGCGAATGTTCCTTTAACCTGATTACGCAGAAGCGCCCTCTAGTGGGCCAGCGGGCAGGCCCGTTCTACTCATGAAAATGAATGTGAACTTGCATAAACAGGTTAAAGAAATGCTGAGTGTCCTTTTGAGCACAGTCTTATCAGTTGGTGAGGTGTAGAAAGGTATACTGTGCTACCCAAATACAGCCTGATTTAAGCTCTCCCTCAAAACCTGAGCAGCCAGAGAACAGAACACTAACAGTGACAGTCAGTAAGGGAGAAACGGGTCACTCACTGGTCTCTCCACAAAACTGGCTTGCATGCTAGTGGAAAAATACCTGTGTGGAAAAAACCTCTCCATATCAAATCCCATACAAATTTATTGCAATATTTTATTTCCATATCAATAAAAGTAGCTTGGAAGTTTGCTCAGTGTGGCTCAGTGCAGTGAAAGGCCTTGTCCTATCCCTGATTTTGTATTGTAATGTGTTGCTATTGTCTTTAAACAATCAAAACACATTACCAATAGAGAAGCACACAGCACATTACAAATCGAGCCTAAATACTATCATACAGGCACATCCATACTTGTTCGAATACATCGGAATCACAAGTCAAAGGCCATTCATTATACGTAGAAAAGTGATCTTTGTTTATGCCTGGTGGTAATAAAACTTAGACTGCAGTACATGTATTATGGAAAGAAAATTTTGAAATAAATGCTTTGGTGCATTGTGGTGCTGCATGACGTGTTGCCATCTCCTCTGGCAGGGAGGCAGTGAGCAACTTCCTGACAGCGCTGAACCAGCAGAGAAGGAGCCGCAGTCACCAGCTAATGTCTGCCACCATCTGGGCAGCACTGAGAATTGCGCTCTCTATGATAGACCAGCCGGAGCTGCTGCAGGCAGCCTGCGTGGGTGACCTGGACCTACTCATGAGGGCTTTCAGTGTGGAGGTGTGAGCTTCCCTGAGAGAGGGTCCCTTCAGTGTGCGAGAAATACCCTTTACTGTACCCTTCAGTGTGCAAGCAGGACTCTTAACTATACCCTTCATTGTGAGAGTAGTACCCTTAACTATACCCTCCATTGTGAGAGTAGTACCCTTTACTGTACCCTTCAGTGTGTGAGTAGGACCCTTAACTCTACCCTCCATTGTGAGAGTAGTACCCTTAACTATACCCTTCAGTGTGCGAGTAGTACCCTTTACTGTACCCTTCAGTGTGCGAGTAGGACCCTTTACTGTACCCTTCAGTGTGCGAGTAGGACCCTTAACTATACCCTCCATTGTGAGAGTAGTACCCTTTACTGTACCCTTCAGTGTGCGAGTAGGACCCTTTACTGTACCCTTCAGTGTGCGAGTAGGACCCTTTACTGTACCCTTCAGTGTGTGAGTAGGACCCTTCACCATACCCTTCAGTGTATGAGCAGGGGGCCCTTCAGTGTGCAAGAAATGCCCTTTATTGTACTCTTCAGTGTCCAAGAAGTACCCTTTACCATATCCTTCAGCATGCGAGTAGTATCCTTTACTGGGCCCTTTCGTGTGCAGGCATAACCCTTCTTTGTGCAACCACAAATTCTGCTAAGCACTTTGCAGCCTTGCTTTAGCATTTGAAACAAGACTATCGCAACGTTTTTTGCACAATGCTTAGGGACTCTTTGACAGAGCACAGGGACTAAGGGGGACGGTACACGTACAAGGACTTGTACCGTCCACTAAGATACCTAAGAGACTACCTCAGTTCCATTAAACCTTCCTGTACATTTTCAGTAGGCTGCAGAAGTGGAATCCGATGCCTCTAAAACAAGCTGGGGCTTTCACACATCTTCCATAACGGTCCCTTAAGCACTGCAGACACTCAGTTCATCAGAAGAACATTCTATGCAGTAGGAAAGACGACCCGACCTCCTCACGGCCCCTCGAAATGTACATCGCTTTCAGAAGTTCAAGTACGCAGAGCAGAAAAGACTACCTGTTTGAATCCATGCGCGCTGTCGTCATTGCTCCAAAGCTTATCGATTCATTTTCTTCCACCTCAACACAGAAGACATTAAATAATTAGTAATTAATTAGTAAGACATGTGTTCGACAACACAATATCCACATGTGACAATATTTGGTAAACACAGAAAAATACACATCGTACAAGGGAATCAAATGAACTGTCTGAACGTGATTCGGAATTGATGTGAATTTCCAATAAGCAAATGAAACATACATTTAAAAAATAAAAGGAAAAGTGAAGAGAAAACAGAACTCCTTTACGGTATTTGCTTATTCGTTCTGTCTATTCAGGGGTCTGTATAGAATGCCTTAATGTTAATGCCAGTTATTTTGCAGGTTTTGCAGTTATGGGTGGTGTGCTATTGTGTGGTGGACCCCATATGATCCTTCAGTAAATCCTTCAGTGGAACAACCGATCTGATTGAGTGTTCTCCATATCCAATGCTAACTCAGGCGTTATAAGCACAAGCATCTGCACTCATGGTTCAGGGATGTACCCAACCTGCCAGCAATGTCCACCACCATATAGCCCCCTGTTGCCTAAACAAACAGGCTGGGGGCTTTATACAGACAATGACGATAGGTCTAATTACAAGATTCCCATGGAATGGGTTCACGTTGAATGCTGTTTTTAGTGAGCTATTGCTAAGATATTCTACTCAAAGGTGCAAAAGTCTTTAGGAAAAAATATATGGTAATATCAATTTTGACGGGAAGTACTGATAATTATCCAATACCCTCACAGTCACTCAAAATATATTCCACATTCAGAATTGCAAGCAGTGGAAAACAGCCAGAACTCACAGGAGCAACTATTCAAACTGACTGTGTCAGGTCATGGGGTTTGGGATGAACATCTGGTAGGTGATTGATCACTTAGATAATATGATTGGTCAATTAAAATTAGCTTTATTGTGATGTCACAATTGGAGCCAATTGTGACATTAAAATGAGCTTTATTGTGATGTCACAGTTGGAGCCAATTTCACACAGCTTGTAAAACAGCCCAGGGTTTTAAAATGATGACCATTACTATACAAATCTGAGCTTGCGCCACACATTATGCGGGAAGATGTCATTTTGACCGTAAATAGATAAAGAAGCCGTTGTTTGTTGCAGGTTTTTGCACAAAAGAAGAGGAAGTGTTCCGTCTACTCTGGATTGGATCATACTATTTACACAAACTATTTACACATAATAATAACTGGCTGATAGACTTACATGAGCAAAATTATAAGCAGGTAGTTAACAAGTTATAAACTGAAAATTGAATCGTTTTCCTGAGAAATTATTTTGCCATAGGGCATTTTACAATTATATTAATGTTTTCATGCAGATATTTATCCACCATTTAGAAAAGTTTTAAATAAATTAAAAATGAACAAAAAACAAAGTGTACACACCCTACATGTGTAATTAGAGTATACTATAGTACAATATTCCTGAATCACAGTGTACTATATGACCGCTATAGTACTACATATCACCACAGTGCACTATGGTAGCACACACTTCTGCACCAGAGTACACTATACTCTCATATTTTCATAGACCACAGTATAGTATAGTCCTACACATTCCTTTACCATCATGTACTATTGTACCCAAAGTATACCCAAACTATAGTACCATATATTCTATAGTGTACTACATTACTACCTATTCCCAAACTACTGTGAACCATAGAAACACAGAAAATTTTAAAACAACAGTAGTTGTGTGTTAATATTGCTGTATTAGTACCATGGGTTTATTGGTTGTCAAGACATTCTAAAATTACACAAGTCATTGTATGTTCCACACCATTAATCTTAAATCTGTTATGGTTTCTCAATGCTAATGTAAATAAATTCGACTATTATATTTTAAATATGTTAATTGCACATATTAAGGTTTCTGGTATCTGTGAAAATAATCTTTTACAATAAAGATTGTTATATAATCAGACAGCTTCAGTTTGTTCTGGCATGGGTCTGAGTGAACAATATTTTTGTTTTTTAAATTTCCACTGACAATAGTACATCCTTCAGACTGATTAATTGGTAAACGTCCAAGACTTTTTAATACAATGAGTATAATTATTATTATTATGCCATTACATTAAAGTGAATTCATGAAATATTATGATAGCTATGTAATGACATTCACAAGGTTGCCATAAAGTTGGTTTATTTTCTGTTAGCCAAATCCATGGATGAATCACCATCTATATTGGAAGGAGCGAGACACAGCTCTGTGCCGGCCCCAGTTTAACAACACCAAACCACACCAACGGCCCGACTGAAACGAATGTCCGAGATGGACATCAAAGGCCCTTACTTCAGCACAGAGACCAGAGCATCATCAGATTATGGGCGGGGCCAGATGTCAGACTCCGCCCTGTAAACATTGCGATCATTAGTCAGCTGCTATATATTCTTCACATATGGGGATAGCCCATATAGTGGCTAATGGACCAAGATATTCGATGGTTCAAGCCAGAGTAGCAACATAAAAGTCTGTGCAGATTTTGGGCCCTTGAGAGAGGACCTTAACCCCACATGGAGGAGGGCGGGGGGGGGGGGCTGGCCCGTGATTACTCTAATCAACTGCAATTCACTTTGGATAAAGCCACCAGCTAATATCTGAAATCTAACTGTAAAGTAATCATTGTGATCAAACAACATTACAAAACAGCATAGCTTCAGTGGATACCAATTATCAACCACTCAGCTCTGTTTGAGTTTGGGAATTTGTGTATACTATTTAATAATGTCATTATAGTTATTTGTTGCCTTTATGTTTTGAACTTTAATTCTAACAGAAATTTGATTTGTATTACAAATGACTATTCTCTCATAACCAGAGTGGAGAATAGCATGTATTTTACCCTGGCACATGCACACATTGTCCAGCAGATGGTGCTATATTTGGCAGAACTGGCAGGTTGTCTTGTAGGCACTATTGTCCCTGACTTAAGCTTTTTGAGTTGTAAGTCACTGTGAACAAGAGTGTCTGATAAATATCTGATACAACAGAGAAACATTCTCCTTTCACTGTTATTCTTCTAAAGAGCATCTTTTTGGCCGTTTGAGAGAAAGTTTGGCTGTTCAGCAATCTGAGGTGAATCCAAGTTACGTGAAGTAGCCCAACACAGCGACACCATCACAATTATTCATGCGATTTCAATATTAATTTGAAGGTAACTGCAAAGCTAAGGAAATTTCATGAGACTTTTGTCAAGTTTGCTTATTTATTGAACCATCCTGTCAGTTAGCACTGACACACACAGTATTTATGTGTCACAGATATTTCAAAGTATTCCTCTTTATTGGAAAGACAGCCATGGTACAAAGCATTATGGGTATTTCCATCAATTACAGCATACTGTTCTCAACGCACTCGGGAAGAAAAATTAAAAACAGTAGCTACATTTACACAGGTTTCTTCAGCGGCAATAAAAAAGTCAAAATTAAATACTGTCTATGGAAAAACTAAGGTATGAAATTCAAGCGATACAGATTTGGGACATTTCGCAAAATGAAAAAAATACAAGTGTAATAAGGTGAATTATGATCTCTGAATTCTGCCAACTAAAAAAAAATCACAAAAGTTACATTCTAAATACATTGTAAGTGTCCCAAAGCGGAGTGCATCTGCGGACAGAACATATAAATGGCAAAGAAACTATTTTACCAAATTCTCAACCCAGCGGAAGAGACGGAGCCTCACAGAGGAGACTTGCAAGAAGGACAGAATCGAGAGGAAACTAGAAAAATGGAAAAGAGAGGGATGTGACAAATTCACTGTATCATTTCACACTGGTCTGCATAAACCAAGCCAAAAGAAACAGTCAGAAGAGAGAATTGTTTTCCTGCACAGGAAAAAGACAAAATGGTTTTATGTACTATATAAAACATGTCTGCATTGTTTGTACTGACATACGTAAAACAAAAAAAAAAAAAAGAAACAAACTTTAAAGATGATATCACGTTTGACTGTGTACATGTTCTGGGTTGTTTCTGTAAGTATTCAAGTCAGTGTTTATTGAAATTGAGCGGATCCATATTTGGATCCACAGTTGTATTTTGCTGGTTAGAGAGCTGATGGCGTTCTGCGCTCTCACAGTCAACTCTGAGATTATCTGCAGGCAGGACGATGTGAACTGAACAAATTAAAAGTGCTTTTTGTTTGAGGAAAGGACGTTTTTGTAAAAATTATTTAATGAAATTGTCACATCACAGTTAATTGGAGTTCCAGTTCGGATCTTTTCCTTTGGTGTGTTTACAGTCTAAGAATCTTCAATATTACTTTACACACTGGGACTATAATGAATAAACTATAGAGATTTATTAACCCACAGAAAAAAGCGACTGCTTTTCAACAAATGTCATAGTCAATTTCTTTTAATTACGAAAAGTCGTTTTCTATAAAGTGCTTTTGTCTACGAATGAAAACATCACCAGAACAGCAATGTAGATCTATTAACGTAAATCCTTAATGACGTCAAATGTTTCAAATGTTGCTCGACCAAAAACGCAATGGACAGTTCTCCTTCGAATATCTTACATAATCGCACTCACGTTCAATCAAATGTAGAGCCGGGTCAGCGACGAACATTCCAGAACGATCTCATTCGCTTGACCCGACCCTCACCATATCAGTGTTCTGAGCGTGTTTATATCACATCAGTGCAAAGATACACGTTTACGACTTTTCTTCCCACTCCTCCAATTGCCTGTGGATTCATTTCATGTGGATTCATTTCCATTTTATCGCACGTTTCAGGCGTGTATCTTTTTTCTCATCCAGAGACGTTACACGGCGGAGCAAAGAAAATGAGCTACCCATGGTTTTATACTTCGGCCTTATCAAACATTATTTTCCGCATATCCCAACAAGTTATTCCACCTCATACAAGTCTGAGTAGCACTGAAGTCTGTGAGGAGATTAAACTGCTGCATTTTAATGTAATATTAAGCTACCAGTTCCAGGGGCTCATACCATGTTTCTACGGTAATGGAGCTATTGTTATTTTGTTGGGGCAGTGTGTGTGGCGGGGGTGGGGGGGGTTATTTTTAGAGTGACATTCTCAATCTACCACTTCTGCTCCCTTTGGGGGTTGTTTGAGTCAAAAAGGCACCTTCTCTCCGGGCTTCACCCCTACTACAGCGATGGGCTTAGCTGCTGGACAGGCGATGGTAAAAGTACAGATAACCCCAATCTTTAGGAGGTTTCTCTGACAAACAGACTTTGTGGTCATTGTAGATAATCCACCTGGAAAAAAAAACGTCAATGGTGGAAATTACTGCTAATAAACATTTAAAATTAGACACAAACTAATTATAGTTATAATAAATGAGCGTTTTATACATCTACTCCTCTTTTTTACACTGAAGCATGTCTTCAGTGCAGAGAGAAAACATTTCGGTGCACACCATAAGCAAGGTTTACGTATCACTGCCTGCCAAATGAGCACACAGGGATGTTTGCGGAGTTACATGGGAAGTATACTCTTTCTCGAAGTTCATAACTCACCTTCCTTCCTTTTTAATGTGGCAAACATAATGTCCGGATTTTGTTGAAGTCCCCATGTGGCTGATAAAAGCAAGCAGTTCATATCCTGGACAAAGAGAAAGAGTCATGGGTACAGGATCACTCCTGTGGATCTGAGTCATGAGTACGGACTCACTCCTGTGAATCTGAGTCATGAGTCAGTACTCATGACTCAATTCCACAGGAGTGATCCTGAACAAAGAGAAAGAGTCATGAGTACAGAGTCACTCCTGCGAATCTGAGTCATGAGTACAGACTCACTCCTGTGAAACTGAGTCATGAGTACAGACTCACTCCTGTGAATCTGAGTCATGAGTACAGACTCACTCCTGTGAATCTGAGTCATGAGTCATACAGGATTTGTTTATAATTCATATAAACATTCGCTTCCAATTTTTTTTTCTTTTTTTGGGATGCACGTAGCAGCAGACTAAGCTATGTCATGCTTTTTTTGTACTGAGTGTTGATTTCTTCGACTGTCCTATAAATACCTGTGTATATGTACACATTTAATTTGAATATATTCACCGGCTAATACCTAGTTTCGCATACCTTATATATTGGAAATACAGTGGAAATACATATATTTCCATATTTTTATGGCCATGAACAGTCAATGCAAATGAGAGTTCATAATAACAGAGGGGGAATTGCATAGCCAATCTGAAATGCATATTTGAGAATTCAATGTAGCTGACGCTTTTACCCAAAGCGACTTACAGTTGATTGGACTAACTAAGGGCCAATCAACCAACCAAGGGAGCAATGTGGGGTTAAGGGCCTTGTTCAGGGGCCCAACAGCAATGGTGTTCTTGCTGTGGCTGGACTGGGACTTGAACCGCCAACCTCAGGGGTCCCAGTCATGTACCTTAGCACCGTCTTTAATGCTATAATTGTAGGTTTAACTATCCGCCGCTAAGTTTCACTGTGTTGCAGTGTGGTTTGGTATGATTTCCCTAACCACCACCAATTCAGTGTTGTGTTTTAGAACGTGATATCAGTGAACCTGGAAGTCTAAACATGGTGTCTTTGTCCATGATGAGTCCAGACTACTGATCTCTATGTAATCAATGACTTTAGTTGCAGACAGATATGGGTTGGCTGTTGTTAGAGAGAGAGCGTTGCTGGGATACTCACGGCCTGGTCCGTCTCGGACCGTTGGGCTCAGGCGTTCCTGCTGGTTCTGGGGCAGGCCGGAATCCGTTTGGCCGTTGGCGCCGGCGATAGCTTCGTCATCTGGCTCGGTGTCGGCAATGTCCGACGCGGCGTCGCTGTTTTCCTCACTATCAGAGTGGGTGAAGATCCAGTCCAGAGCTCGCTCCAGATTGTTGTTCTGAAAGACATAGAAAACAGTGGGAAAGAGACCCCCATCGGCTACAGCGTGTTTGCAGCAGACTGGAACAACTTCTAAACTTGCAGCTGGATTTAGCGGGCACACTCTTGGCTCTTATTCTCTGTTAAATGCACAGGTTCATTCATTTTCATCACAAAAACGGTTTTTATGAACGAAGAAATTCCCAAAAATGTAAGTTTGTTTTACACTTGGCCCATTGTCCATGAAACTATGACAAACCAGAAGTAAGCTTTAAATTATGAATGATTTCCTTACTCATGATTAAATTGATAACCGCCATGTGTGGAGCACCTTACGACATAATGTCATAAATTTCTACAACTACATATTAAGAATTATCGAATTCATGTTTATTATGAATTCATGAGGAATTTATTAGGAATCGTTACAATCTACCGAACGTTTTACAACCACAGAAACATGCATTTTCAACATCATTAGCTTTAGTTAAACTCAAACAGATCAGACTAGAAACCTGACTTCATTTTAGCGCAACAGACATGGAAAGGTTGGTGCTGTTGTCATGCATTCTGTTGCTATGAGATGCCTCATTCTGTTGCTACAAACACTCCTGTTAAATTTGGTGTATCTTATAAATAAAATAGATATAAAGACATATTATGACGAGAACAGGCCGTTCGGCCCAACTAAGCTTGCCATTACATTATTTAAAGAGTATCCAAAACTGTGTCAAGTCTGGACTTGAGTACAGCAAGGGTCTGTGCCTCACTACATGACCTGGCAACCTATTCCATGTATTGATCACTCTTTGTGTAAAATAATACTTCCTTATATCAGTGTGGAACTTACTCTTAACTAATTTTAATTTTTGAGATGGCATGAATGAGATTGCCATGATTGAGGAGATTCGTTCTGAATATGGCGTTCTTTACTGTTTGTCTTTACCAGATGAGTTGGCTGAACGCTGTATTATCTGTGACTCTAGCCAATGCCCTGCTCATCACCCACAGCAGGTGACAGAAGAAATGAACACATGTAGCTATTACGATGAGCTCTCAACACCACTTTGCGGCCATTTTAATGTCTCTTTTTTTAATGTAGCAACTCAAGCAATCTGATAATGACAAAAGCTGTGTTTTACGCACAGGGCTGCCCTAGCACAGAGCAGCCGCGGACCCGTATACGCGGGCCTGGCCGCGCAGACTCACGGTGGATCGGAGGGCGCGGATACTCTGCTGACGGGCGAAGCCCATGGAGGTGAGTATGGCCACGCTCTCCTCGGGGGGTTGGCTCTCCATGAAGGACGGCAGGGTGGGGAAGGCCGGACTAACCCCAGCGAAGGAGTCCATCGCTAGCGGCTCCGCAAAGTCTGAGGGGAAAAACGACAGAATGATTCTAAAATCCGATAAGTGCGATTGCTCCCCGCAGCTGTAAGGTTACCCAGCTTCACACATTGTCAAAACTTTTTCCAGTCAAACACAGAGCTCTAAGGACATCCCTGACCAAACAAATACAGGGAAAATACACTTTCAACTAAGTTTCCGTTGAGTAACCCTGCAGCTGCCAAATCAACTGACATGCATATATTGTGTACAGTAAAGAGCTTGCATTAATAGTTTAACCTTTGTAAAATGGAACACCTGTCCACTGCATTGTATCAATTCTTAATAGTTTCACAACAGAAACACAGGTTCCACAAAAATCCACACCAGGCACCAGAGTGACAAAATAAGTGAAATAAATATATACAATACAAAAACAACAAAACGCAATAAATCACACACACAAAAAATCCACCCACAGCTACTCTCTGTTCACAATAAAACCACTCTCCTATCTCCACCCAGAGGAACAGAAATGGGGCTCTTTTATATCCTAAGCACCCCCCCCCACCACCCCAGAACATCCTAACCATTACCTTAAAATTAAACACATTATACAGGCAACTGTGATGGTATCACACATGTTCATTATACTGCAGAAAATTCATTAGCCATACAATCTGCTAATTTACAATTTCTTTTCTGGAAACTGAATTATTTTCACTTTACAATAAAAACGTTGGTTTGGTTTGACCCAATACTGGGAGAACCACGCATGTGTAACTCGGGACGGGCACTTAGCCAGCCCGAGTTGCCGTGGTTCCGTTTGGGTCGGATGACGTGAGGTTGGTCGGTTGGCAAACACCGGACTGTGAATGGACAGGAGACGGCAGAGTCAAATGACGGATCAGGAAGTGACGGATCAAGGAGTGAGTCAGACACTCACCGGGCTCCTCCATGTGGGCTATGATCCAGCTGAAGGCCATTTCCGTGCCCATACTGCCAGTGTAGTATACGGCCTTGCGGCAAGCCTCCATGGGGAAGCCCATCTCTGCTAGCTGCAGTACAGACGACTCGTCTATATCTGAAGCTGAGAGAAGCATAAGCAAGAGCATCAGCTTCAGCCAGCTCCATTAAAGCACATCTACTTGTAAAAGTAATTCGTGCTATCCCGACGCATCTCCTCAGACAGAAAAAATGCTACGTTCGCCAAAACGATTGTATCAATTCGCAACGATTGCCATCGTTCGTCCAATAACTTGAAATAGAGATAGGCATCTGTTGCGTAGCCAAAATAACCATAGAGAAATTTACCCACAATAAACCAAAACAAAAACCAACCACTTATATTCAGAAAACCAAATGGGTGCACATTTTAGTTATTGCCATTTGATATTTTTACTCTTTACTGAACTTTCATAGTGGTGATGTATGCCAGAAAACTCATACAGGTTGAATATCCCTTATCCGAAATGCCTGGGACCAGAAGTGTTTCGGATCGGCCCTGAAAAAACCATAGTGGTCGACCCCTAGCTACTTCATACAATTTAAACCCATTTTAGATGAGAATTCCCACTTTCTCTCAGCCAAATATATCTTCTATTGACACAAAACTGAAAGAATTTCACAAATATTCTATCTTTTAAGGCTTTTGCCAGGTTTTAACATCAACTTAAACTTTGATTTTGGTGGAGAAAATAAGAATTTAATGACTGGACTAGAAAAATACTTACAATCCAGAAAGTTCATCGAGCTACCTGTGAATAAAACATTGAAAGAAAGAGAAGAAGAGATTTAGCATGGTGATATAGAGAATGATAAAATGTATAGATTATACAGATAGATATAACCCCCACTTTCATAAACCATTTAAAGGCTATAACATTTTGATATATTTTATTACATATTCATGAGTCTATGAATATGTAATAAAGGTGGGGGCGGGGCTATGAATAGGGTGGGTTTAGGACAGTGGGCGGGGTTATGAATGGGGCGGGACTTGGATATAGTTGCTGAATTATAAAGCAGGTGGATTCGTACCTCTGTTGTTCTCAGGAATCACGACGGGGGGTGAAAGATCCGGAAGCTCCATCTCTCCGGCCTGCAGCCCTGTGGCTCTCAGGCGAGACAGGTCCAGAAAGTCCGGCATGTCTACAGACACGTCTGTGCACAAAAGCAAACACGCCACATCGAGGCTCAAATAGTTTTATGGGTTGCACAATAAATAATGAAACATTTCAATGACTCAATGACTTCATCTTTACTTTTCGGTTTCAGTCATGATACGGATTTATAAGCTCTCTGTGTAAAATAATACTTGCGGTTAACAGTACAGAATTTAACAGCCTTACCTAATTCCCAACTATGCTCATTTTGTAGTTACCTCGGTGAGCCCTTCTATGAATGTGAAAACTTCACATTCTCCTTTTGTTTCCTTTTGCTAACCCTGAGTATGTTAAGTGTCCTATATCCTTTATTATGACTTTTAAGCCTCCTGCCAGGAACCTATTGCCCTTTTTAGTCACTCAGGTTGTAAACACCCTTGCGTTGCTATGGAGTTGCCAGTCACATGACAGCAGTTAACCTCCTGCACCTTAATGCAGCCATGTTACGGTATGATTAATGACACTCACCTATTTTCTTGGGAATCCAGTCTGTGCCGAAGGTGAATTTCTTAATTTGTACGACCATATAGTCCGGAAATGAGGCAAAGCGGCACGTCCTTTGAAATAATGAAAAGAGATGAGAATCACTCCTCCAGTTTTGGTATTTCAGGCTTATTGAAATACATTACAATACGCTTTCTAGAGAAACTGTGTTTACATTCAGACAGAGTTGCCATTTTAAGAACAAAAACTAAACGCGCCAATGTCCAATTACCATACAAGCAAAGTACAACATCTTAAGATTTTTTTCTCCTAAATTGGTGAATTTATCATTCCGTACCTTTCGTTTTGAAAATGAGTGAAAATCTGATTTTCTGTTTTTGCTTTGCTCCATATTAAGGAAATATTGAGACCATATATTTCAGTACAGGAGCTGAAACGTTAGCCGGGCTACACTGAGTTACATCCTGTGTCATGAATTTCATCACGTGAGGGCACTATTGACTAAATATAAAATATATATAACAGTACTCTCAAAGAAAATATATACCTTCTTTGATCCATACAATATCTTCAAAATTCTTTTTGAATTACCAATTGCATCCTGGGAAAATCGATAATACCTAAAAACACTGAGCCTCATATGATTGCCAGCGCTCCATATGTAGGCCGAGACCAGGGCCGTGCTTACTTGACTCCGGCTGATTTAGCCTGAAGCGCAGAGCTCCAGAAGTCGGGGACGTTTTCAGGCTCGGTGAAGGCCTGAAGGCAGGCAGTGAAGGGGATCCTAGCCCACACTGGAGCTGGGGGAGCAGCCATGTTCTCTTCTGCCTCCCTGCGAGCTGCTTCATACGCCAGCAACTCCTCTGTCACCAAAACATGGCCATCGAAAAAGTCAGTATCCATGTTAACTCTTCAACAGCACTTTTTATTTACTTCGTTCCATCAGCTAAGATCATGCAATACAGCCCTCGTCTATATCCTGGTCTGCACACTTACAACCAACGGTCAGAGCTCCCCGGTTCCGGGATTGTTTAGCTGAGAATATAAGGGCTGAAGACAGTTTCCTCATTTAAAGACACATTTTTAAGTTGAAACTGACTTTTAATACTATGGAACATGTTTTAGATTTATATCTGTTTTATCTTGTACTTATATTGTATTTTGCTAGACTTTACTTATTATGTTATTCCATTGATGAGCTTTTAATTTCCGATATTTCCCACAATTCTATATCAAATCATCTAAGGAGAGAAGATTTTGACACCACTCATCACTGATCTTTGTGACACTGTGCCAGTGATTTCAAAGATGATGTTTGAGTATTTTATATGAAAACAACGATAAGTTGCAAAGAAAAAAATAAATCAAATTGATCAAACATGAGTATTTTCAGATTGGCAAAAAATATCCAAAGTAATCAATAATGGTTTGAGAATTTAACTGCATATGCGCTTATTAAAAGATGTTAGAAATTGATTGTTTTAATGCGCTGGTTTGAGAAATGCTTTCATTTTGTGAGGTATCCAAGGATTGATTGGATGTCACTGGTTGTCGTTTTGGAATTCTCTGGATCCTAATTATTATTGGACAAATGATGTCATAGTTTTTGAAATATGAAGACTTGTGAAAATGTGACCAAGATGGCCACTTCATGAATTCATTTTTTTCTTTGCAACCAGTCGATATTTTCACATAAAATGCTCAAAATGCTTCACTATGTGGCATCTGGAAAAGTGTCACTAAGATCTGTGATAGGTGGTGTATCGCCCCATTGATTTCACATGGAATGACCCGGAAGCTCTTATGCAGCGAGACTTACACAGCTTCCATTTTCAAACACTATCCATTGATACAGCTGCTCATTTACCGAAGCAGTTCATGTTATGTATCTTTCTCAGAAGTGAAACAGCAAGGTCCCTTGCCTGGGAATCGAACCCGCAACCTCTAAGCTTTATGTCATACAGACGGGGGGGCCTGTATTCACCTTTGTTCGTGGCAGCCTCTATGGGGGCTGGGAGTCGCATGCTGTAGTCCACTCTCTGAGTGTAGCGTACTTTCCTTGACTGGCAGCACTGGGTCCTCTCCTCCATCAGGAACCGGAAGATTCCGCTGGGGTTCTCCGGACCCGAGTTGTCCCTCTGCAGACACACACCAAGCCGTAAGGAGGGGGTGAAAGCACGCAACACAGCCTACGGCTAAGAGCCGGTGCGGGAACAGGAAGTGACAGTGAGAGGGGTGGTTAAACAGGAAGTGATAGTGAGGAAGTGTGGGAAAAGGAGGTGAAGGTGAGAGAGCGAAACAGGAACTAATAGTAAGGGAGGGGAAAACAGTAAGTGATAGTGAAGGAGTGAGTATTAGTGAGAAAGTATTAATGAGAGAGTGAAGAATCAGGAAATGATAGTGTGTCATTCCGTATCAGCTGACCTCGGACCTCCCAGTTCATGTTATGGATTTTCTTGAAAAAATTAATGTGAAAACTTCTATTAAATCCATAGACCCTTGCAAAATCCCACAGCTCTACTCCAAATACTTTTTTAGTTAGGATTTTTGAAGTTTGGCCCGCTAAATTTCATCATTTCTGTATGTGTATTCTAAGCCTCACCAATTGCTTATTTGTCAATGGATTGGGT
Organism: Albula glossodonta; assembly: GCA_019788955.1. Lineage (NCBI taxonomy): Eukaryota > Metazoa > Chordata > Actinopteri > Albuliformes > Albulidae > Albula > Albula glossodonta. The sequence continues at coordinate 196,205 of JAFBMS010000769.1, forward strand.
TGGAATTTGTACTGAACATCCAAGAAGCCCTAAGGAAAATTTGCAACTTATATTCATGTAAACAGTTGTTCCGGAATGTTTTACAGTAATAAAATTAATACAATCTTAAGAATCTTTAATTTTAATGAATCTCCACTAGTTTTCACTAGCTTTCTTGCAACCAAAATATGAGTTCTGCAGTTTGGATGACTATACTGCCAAAAGTGTATTGCACACATTGTGTTGTACAGATTTTAATTTTGCCATCAGTAATGAAACAGGCAACTGTTATATTACACCCAGGATACACCTATATATCATTAAACCACAGTCTAACCCTTTTGACAATTTAGCTTCCGGCTGCACTTAAATTTACCAGCATGTAACTGGCAAAAATCGATATGGACAATCAACGCAATTGCACTGTACACCATAGACCATGGGCTAAGATAATTAAAATATACCCACTCTTTGTCTCTTTAAAATAATATTTAATAAGAATAGACTGAAGTCTTGTTAAGGCCATATGCTATTCTATTTTAAAATAAAAAAAAAAAATAAGCACATTTCCAAAGGATATGTTTGCTTGACTAGTCTGAGCATGTTTCAGAGGCCATGGCGCAGAGGAAGCATGGTGTGACAAGGGTAACAGATATGGAGGCCTAAATTTAACACGGGGGGGGAAAAGTCCCCTCACAGCTTAGAATTTGCCAGCTCCGACTTTCATAGAAAACTACTGCATGGAGCGCCCATGTGACCGTAGTCAGGGCACAAACAACCCATACAGAAAACATATAGCATGTTTGCGGGTGACTTACGATGTTCATACCTGAATCAAGCGCAAAAACAGCTTGTCAAGTAGGAAAGCCGCACTACTGCATTAACAGAAAACTACTGCAAATGTAACTTCTATAGAATGATGAAAATGATGCGTTGTGGACTAGGGAAATGTGTCGCTTTTGTTTAACACACAGAAATGTGGCTAATGACATTTCACTTGACACTCAAATGACGCATACATACACTGTACAAAATATTGTAATGATACTGTGATATTAGTGTTCTCCAAGAAGAGAAGTCTAAGGATAACCTTCAATAAATGTGTATTCAGCCGTTTTAAAAATGCTTCAGGTTTAGGCCCTGCAGAAACACCATATAACATCAGTGTCACAGACTAATGATATTGCTACACTGGGTAAACCTGTCTTTTACAATGTTCAACATAATCGTTGTCATATAAAATACACACTGCTTGGGTTTCAGTAATGCATCTTACAGCGGATTCATATAGGTCAGAATTTGCAATAACAACAGTAAGCACGCAAATACCTGACTACAGAAATTGGTCGGGGTTAATATTTTCACATTTAAAACTCCATTTCCTTGCTTGTGCCGTATATTACATAAATCAGATTAAAAGTAATGAAAATATTAATGTAATTCAATGAATTAAAATACATAAAAAATATATGAATCCATCTACCTCAGCTACTCTGCTGTATGAGCAGATAGCACTGTATGTTTTTATGATACACTTTCCATATCTGATGACTGAAGTTAAAGCCCTTTAAATATAGATGTTAGTCTGATCGACTTTCAAAATAAAAGCGTTCACCACATACTTTAAAATGAGGTAATGTGACTCAGAGGAAACGCTGACTAAACGATCACTGGACGTCATATTTTTTGTGGGGGGTTGGGGGGGGGGGGGCGCTGTTCATTCCAGACTGAATCGTCATCGCTCATGCTCCTATATGAATCCCCTTATATCTCTGGTTTGTGTGGGCTGCATGCGCCCAAATAAGTCAGGTCAGAATCTGAATATTTCCATCATAAATACTTAAACGGAAATAGCACTAAGTGCTCCAATGTTAGAATCCCCCCATGCTTGCTATAGACATATAAACATATTTAAGACTTTCACATCAGCACTATATTTAGACCTATATATTTGAGGGCAGTGTATTTTCGAAGTCTGATCAACATCAGAATGTTCTCCAGAAGGTTTGTATGTTTGAGGTCCTGCTGTAATACGCTAATCAGGTTGCTGTTGTTTCTGTGTTGTTTCTGGTTCTACCTTTTTCCACTGTATCTTTATATTCCATTTGAGTTTATTTTAAATATGACTTAATGAGAAGTTAACTAATCACAGATTGTTTTTCCATCATCATCCTTTTGTTTGCTAAGCAAGCAAATTACGTCCCTCCGTTAATTAACTCTGCTTAAAATTGGACAGCACATTACATTCCTCACCGAAAAAAGACAAATAATTGACGATAAATTTACAAACCTCCACTAGCTGCATCAAGTGTAAGAAGAATTCAAGGGCATCCTGCTGTCTGGTAGAGGAGAACTCGGGGTGGTCTTTACCGACCAGGGCCTTGAACATCCTGGGGGACACCCCCCGCTGCTGTGGCTGAAACGAAAACAGGCTGATATTATTCATGAAAAACTTGGGTTTAGCGCTGACTTACACATCAACAGAGCCCACAACAGCTGTGTGGACAGCTGATTGGACAGAGAGCTCCACAGACTCTGATTCTGATTGGACAGAGAGATTCACATTGTTCAGTGCACTCACAGTGTAGAACACCAAGAAAAGTAGCATTCACCAGTGCCAGTTCAGCCATACCGTTAAAATGAAAGGTCTGTGAAAGGACCATAGAATCAACATTCCATAATTCCGTAATTCATTTCCTGATTTTAAATGCATATTTAGTGACACAGTGACTGAGGTATGCTCCTACTTTTAATCCCTGCTTAGATAGATAAGAAAGACAGAGAGAAAGAAAGACAGACAGAGAGATAGAGAGATAGATAGATAGATAGATAGATAGATAAACACATGCCTCTTTTTCATAGATGATAGTGACACAGCACTTTGAAAAAGTTTTTTTTTCTATTATCATTTTAGTTTATTTGAGGGAATCCGTTATGGAACACCCGTGTCACCCATGTGGAAAAAGTAACTGCCGCTTGAACTTAATAACTGGTTTCATAATCTTCATCAGCAATAACTATAGTGTGATACCAGTCTTTCACATCGCTGTAGAGGAATTTCAAAAAAATAATGGTAGGTTTTTGAACATGAAGTGTTGGATACTCTGTAGACTGTAGGTAAATGGGCTTAATACAGTGCTGAATACTCTGTAGACTGTAGGTAAATGGGCTTGATACATTGCTGGATACTCTGTAGACTGTAGGTAAATGGGCTTTATGCAGTGCTGGATACTCTGTAGACTGTAGGTGAATGGGCTTGATGCAGTGCTGGATACTCAGTAGACTGTAGGTAAATGGGCTTGATGCAGTGCTGGATACTCTGTAGACTGTAGGTAAATGGGCTTGATACAGTGCTGGATACTCTGCAGACTAAAGGTAAATGGGCTTGATGCAGTGCTGGATACTCTGTAGACTGTAGGTAAATGGGCTTGATGCAGTGCTGGATACTCCGTAGACTGTAGGTAAATGGGCTTGATGCAGTGCTGGATACTCTGTAGACTGTAGGTAAATGGGCTTGATGCAGTGCTGGATACTCTGTAGACTGTAGGTAAATGGGCTTGATGCAGTGCTGGATACTCTGTAGACTGTAGGTAAATTGGCTTGATGCAGTGCTGGATACTCCGTAGACTGTAGATAAATGGGCTTGATGCAGTGCTGAATACTCTATAGACTGTAGGTAAATGGGCTTGAGGCAGTGCTGGATACTCCGTAGACTGTAGATAAATGGGCTTGCTGCAGTGCTGGATACTCCGTAGACTGTAGATAAATGGGCTTGATGCAGTGCTGAATACTCTATAGACTGTAGGTAAATGGGCTTGATACATTGCTGGATACTCTGTAGACTGTAGGTAAATGGGCTTTATGCAGTGCTGGATACTCTGTAGACTGTAGGTAAATGGGCTTGATGCAGTGCTGGATACTCTGTAGACTGTAGGTAAATGGGCTTGATGCAGTGCTGGATACTCTGTAGACTGTAGGTAAATGGGCTTGATGCAGTGCTGGATACTCTGTAGACTGTAGATAAATGGGCTTGCTGCAGTGCTGAATACTCTATAGACTGTAGATAAATGGGCTTGCTGCAGTGCTGGATACTCTGTAGACTGTAGGTAAATGGGCTTGAAGCAGTGCTGGATACTCTGTAGATTGTAGGCAAATGGGCTTGATGCAGTGCTGGATACTCTGTAGACTGTAGGTGAATGGGCTTGATACAGTGCTGGATACTCTGCAGACTAAAGGTAAATGGGCTTGATGCAGTGCTGGATACTCTGTAGACTGTAGGTAAATGGGCTTGAGGCAGTGCTGGATACTCTGTAGACTGTAGGTAAATGGGCTTGATGCAGTGCTGGATACTCTATAGACTGTAGGTAAATGGGCTTGATGCAGTGCTGGATACTCCGTAGACTGTAGGTAAATGGGCTTGATACAGTGCTGGATACCCTGTAGACTGTAGGTAAATGGGCTTGATACATTGCTGGATACCCTGTAGACTGTAGGTAAATGGTGACCATAGGCATCTGATTGCTCTTTTCTGACCCTTATACTTTCATATGAATAATGATTCAGAGGACGAAGGGGTTCCCAGTCACAGGATCACTTACCACGTCCAATACCCTTCGTTCCTCTTTCATCACCTGTTCAATGAGCTCCGATTTCACTGGCGGCCTGGAGTACTGACCCGAGAGCAGCGCATGGCCAAGTTTCGCCCTGCGCAGAAGAAGCAAAAACACAAAACAGAAACACAACCCTAAGAACACGAGCGAACACACTCTCAAATTCATTCCCTGCAAGCTTGCATCATGTGATGCTTTCTCTGTCTTACTGAACAGCTTCTGGCTTCATGTTTGTATATACTGTACCATCCACCGGCAGTATCATACCTGATTCCTGGTATGTCAAGACGTGCTTTCGGTTTGCAGATCTTTTTTAAATAACCAGAGAGGAAGTGTCACCTTACATTTTTTTTTTTTTTGCAAAAAATAAATCGCCATGACACATGAAACACAAATCCTTTACTGAAGAGTCGCTATATGTCATAGTAGCATATTTATGGCCTCTTCACGTGTATGAACGTGTTTGTGAAGTTTAGGCTGGTTTGTATGAACATACATTTGCGTGCCGAAGTCCTGTGAGGGGTTGAGGGGTGAGTGGTCGAAAATCCTCTGTAGATTCCCGACGTAACTGCGAGGAAAACAAAAGAGTACGGATCGCACATTAACCATATCTCTGAAATCGCTTTCGCATTTTCATTTTATATATCTACTTTGTTTGTACCATATGCAACCCCATATTGCAACAGCCATAAAGATAATTTTGATTTTGGAATAATTTTCAACTGAAGTTGCTGAGCTGAAATGACATTACATCACACTTAAATATAGTTTGACAAAACATTGCGCGCAAAGAAAATATCACTCTCTCCAGTAAAAAAAAAAAAAAAACATACAAACGTACAGTAGAAAACATAGCCCTGTTTCATCTGTTTCATGGATATTAAAGTCACTGTAGTATCTGTTTACTAAGATCCCAAATAAGGAGTGTTATTTTTGCGTGTGCACCAAAAGTATTTTCATGTGTTATCATTTCATTCTTTCCAGGCGATCAACAGAGAGTCATTATGTAAATGACTGCAAACAGTTGCAAACGGCAATATTTAAATGAGGGGATTTGCTAATTTGGAAAGGAATCTCACCTTTATTTACAACAAACTGTTACACTGGATGTCTCTGATGTGTCCACCATGAGTATGACTGTCAAAAATTATACTCTGACTGAAAAAATCCTTATAGTATTGTTACTAATAATCCATATAGTATAGTATAGTATAGTATAGTTACTTGCTGTACTCTAAGTATGTTCCCTTAAGTCATCTAGTTCTGGCTTGCTCAACGTCCTGAAAATAAATTAGAAAAAGTATGGTGAAGCAGCTTTCATTTTTGTTTCAAGACACAGCTACAGCCACTTTTATGATCTTGCTTTCAGTTCATCCCATTTTTTTATTTTAACACCATTGGGCCTCATTCACCAACCGTTCTTAAGAAGTATTTTCTTCTTAAAACCCAATTACACATTTTTCACGAAGATTCTGACATTCACCATTGTTTTATTTGGGATTTGTTCTTAGGTAAGAACATTCTATGCACATTCAAGAGCACAGTTATGCACATTTGAGTTCCGACATGTTTGTGCAAAATAATTGGTTATTGCATTTTCTTCAATTCTACAGTTGCATATTATTATAGGATTTAAATTACAACAATATTTTTATGATTTATAATCATTTTCAATAAATATATTCATTGTTTTGGGCATATCACAGGCATCCATTAGCCATGCTACCCCGCGAGTCATGGATGGAATAAATCAACTGGCCACACAATACATAAAATTACCCTATATGGGTCTTTACCCTATGCTGGTCTACCAACACCATCAGCGCAATAGACTACGCACACGTGTGCATTAAGACACCCTCTCCAGATCTGTTCCCATATCTCAACCGCAAGCAATATTACTCCAAAAATGTACAACTAATCTGCGACTCCCAGAACCACCCTCTGAATGTGGTCTCCCGCTTACCAGAAGGTGCACACGACTCCTATTTTTTACAAAACAGTTCTGTGGGTATGCGACTTGAGCAACAAGTTGCTGGAGAGGCATGGTTCATTGGTATGTATCTTTGAGAAATTAATTATAAATATCAGCAACAGTAGGCTCTATTCCAGTAATGGCTTGTTTTATTAGGAGATCGAGGATATGCCCTGGCCCCACGGTTAATGACGCCGCTCACCAACCCTCAGACTCACCAGGAGGTGTCCTTCAATCTACAGCACACAACATACTTCCTCCACCTTTGAGCGCACCGTTAGCATCTTAAAAGGATGCTGGATGTGTTTGAACACAGCAGGTGGCAAGCTACTTTACAAACCGGTGAAGGTGTGTATAAAGAGAACAGCTCAAAGATTGTGTTAGATTTTTGAGAGCCTATAAACTACCTCAGCCAAATTTTTTGCACTTTACAATCTTTGGGCATCTTTTCATCGTATTTGGTTTGTAGGATAATCACGGCCTGCTGTGTCTTGCACAACATCACCACGAAACGTGGTGTACCGCTTTCCCATCAGCCACCACAACAACGAGAGGATTTGTGTCCTGACCCACTCCTGGGACCGGACAGCAGACTTGCTGTCCAAGTTCGACAGCAATTAATCGCAATTAAAAGCATGAAAGCTGGTGAAAATAAAGAGTAATAATGAATAGATGTTTGTATACATATATATATATAGAAGTGTGTGAAAGAGATGTGACTGGGGGTTGCAGTTAAACACACATGTGCATGTGTGCGACCTGCTCCATTTTATATACTCACGTCCTCTGGAACTCTGGGATACTGAAGAGCACCTGCATGGTGGTGCCCAGGTAGCAGCTGTTTCCGAGGTTCTTAATGCCTGTGTAGCCAGCGCCGTACACGGCCTTAAGCTTGTGACCGGACTCCTGTGTCATCTCCCATTCCCGCGCCCGCTGCCGAATCTCACTGTCCCTGGGGCCGTTCTGTGACTGTGTGGGACGGAGAACCGTACAAAGAACTGTAACACACCCCTCACCAGCTCAGAACCATAACACACCCCTCACCAGCTCAGAACCATAACACACTCCTCACCAGCTCAGAACCATAACACACCCCTTACCAGCTCAGAACCATAACATACCCCTTACCAGGTCAGAACCATAACACAACCTTCACCACAACAGAACCATACCACACCCTTCTCCAGGTCAGGACCGTAACACACCCCATACCTAGACAGAGAACCATAGCACACCCCTCAACAGGACCGAACCCTAATACACCCCTCATTAGAACAGAACTAGAGCACACCTCTCTCCAAGTCAGAACCATTACACACCCCTCACCAGGTCAGAAACGTAACACACCCCTCACCAGACCAGAACCGTAACACACCCCTCACCAGTTCAGAACCGTAACACACCCCTCACCGGGTCAGAACCGTAACACACCCCTCACCGGGTCAGAACCGTAACACACCCCCCACCAGGTCAGAACCATAACACACTCCTCACCAGGTCAGAAACATAACAGACCCCTCACCAGGTCAGACCTGTAACACACTCCTCACCAGGTCAGAGAACCGAAACACACCCCTCAACAGGACGGAACTATACTAACACCCTTACCCTCCCCAGAGTCTTAATTCACACAACGAGCATGTATAAAACCATAACTTTTAAGTATAGCACCACTTCCTAAACTGAAACAATTGTGTGAAATACTGTTCTTACAAACAAATTTCATATGTTTTCTATATGGTATTTTAGCAGTGCAGTCAACATGCATAGTTAAACGATAGATAACAGATAACTCACCTTTTGAATATGTAATATATCAATTCCAAAATGTGACAAATGATTTGCTAAGTGTGGATCCAGCACTGCTTCTTCTTCATCGAATGAATATACATCTAAAGAGAGAAAAATTCAGTATTTTTTCAAATTTTGAGGATAATTTTTTGCACATATTTGTAGAGAATAACCAGCCAAGAATCTGAGATACCCTTGGAGTATTTATTCACGCGGATGTGTATATGTGTATGTGTGTGTATATATGTGTGTATGTGTATGCGCATTTCTGTGGGTGTGTGCGTGTGTGAGTATGCGCATGTGTGTATACATCCCTACAACTTAAAGTTGTGTTGATGAAAAATGCAATAAATAATTCCAAATTAGAATTCAAATCATGCCTTTGCTTAATCCAGTGTTGCATTAAGTAACTGTATGCTACCAACCAGAAGGAAAATTTTGAATAAGCAGCATTTTTCCAGTAAAATTTTGGTGCATCCATATGTAGAACACGGTGAAATACATATTGAAACTATATTATGTTTATTTAACAAAACTACCAGATTGCTTCCTCACTGCTTTTCCTTTCCAAAACTCTTGAACATGCTGTTTCTAACCAACTATCCTATTGCTTTTTCCAGAACAATCTGCTGGACCCCCACCAGTCTGGCTCCAGACCAGGTCACTTGACTGAGATCGCACTCCTCTCAGTCAGTGAGCCTTTTCACACCACACGGGCGGCCTCTCCTTTCTCGGTCCTGATTCTTCCGGACCTATCCATTGCCTTCAGCGCAGTTGACCACTCTTTCCTCCAGTCCTCCTTGGCAGTAATGGAGATCCATTAATAGTAGTGACCTGATTTTGCTGTTGTGGTTGTTCTGGTTGTTGCCGCTGTTACTGGTGTGTTTTTTTTTTGTTTCTTCAACAGGTCATTCACAGGGTTTAAGTCTACACTTATGCTACCCCCACTGGCACTTGGGACTGTTACTCCACTGTAGGACTTTTAGCACTCTCATTCCCGACTTATGCACTTTGAGTTGAAAGTCGCTCTGGATGAGAGTGTCTACAAAATGCCTGTTAGAGTTTGAGTATCCCTTATCTGAAATGCCTGGGACCAGAAGTGTTTTGGATTTTTTCGGATTTTGGAATATTTGCATTACAGCCATTCCTCGACATACGTACGAGTTCCGTTCTGACCGACCTGCTGTATCTCGAAATGGACGTAAATCGGACGTATGTTAGCACGACATGTAGAAGTTCACATGCAGCATGCAGAAGAAGTACACAATGCGGGGATATCGTCTGATGGTCACTACCGTAGCCATGCAGCTGCTTGCACTGGCGAACATTCAACCCAGCGTAATTTTTATATTTACATATATTTTTTCTTTATTTTTTAAAATGTATACAGGTATGTATTGCTTGAAGTCCATGATATGTTCCGTAAAATAGGATGTTATGTAATGTGTGATATTGCATATATGGGATACTGTAGTGTCGTATACCTGTATTGACTAAATAGCCAAGATACTGTACACATACAGTCATGTATTTCAGCTAATGTATCTGGCAAGGTAATATATGGGTTAAATAGGTTACATCCGCTACGTCCCATTCTCTGATTGGTATTTCTGAACTCTATTAGACTTATTGTTTAAACTTGAAAGTTGTATTTCAGCTCGGATTAGCATATTTAACGTGCATCGGTGATTTAATAAAGCTGCCGGTATTCTTTCTGGTCTGGTATTGCTGTTTTAGCAAGGTCTGGCACTATGGAACTATTAATCTGGTGAATGCTCCTATGTGCCCCCAAACTGTCACGCAGTGTGGACAGAACCATCTGCTTATCGATTGCGATGTACTGCACCGATTGATGGTGCAGGTTCGGTGCAGTGAGGCCCACCTGCTCCGTCTGGAGTGAGGGTGTCCAGCCTGACCGCCAGCGGGAAGCCGTACTCCCTGTAATGCTCAACTGCGTGACCGTTGCCTCCTGTGCCGTCACAGAACCACTTCCCACAATGCACCGCTCCATCCGTGAGGTTCAGCCACAGGTTCTCCCTCATCTCACATCTGCGACACTTCCAGCCACTGCGCGGCATAAGCATCCAGTTAGTAACTGATATTGTACGATAACTGACATCATCCAATTAAAACGTCACAATGTGACATCATTTAAAAGCGACCAGTTAAAATTTTACACTGTGACATGATTGACAGCATCCAATCAGTGGCTTACAGTGTGACATAACTGATTGCATCCAATCAACATTTCACATTGTGACATCATTGAAGGTATCCAATCAAAACCATACTGTGTGGCATCACTGAGTGAATCCAATGAACGGCTAACAGTTTGACATCATTCAGAGTATCCAATAAAACCATAAATTGTATCATCATTTAAAACACTGTATCATTTCCTCTGGGTAAGAGCTGAGGATAAATAGCTAAATGTACGAGAATTAGTTGATAACTCTGTTTACATTTCATTCCAGGTACAGTTTGTGTAGCGCCCTGCAGAGTTCTGTAGAGTAATAAGAGCGTTTGTCATATGCTGCACTACAAATGAAAACACTGGACATTTTCCATTTAGCAAGGCTACTTAACCTATGTTAACCTGTAAAGTCCAACTGCACAATGGTGTGTAAAGTGTAAGTATTGTTACATACTCTGGATAAGAGCATATGCTAAATATGTAAACGTAAAATGTACTGTATATGCATTAACCTGGAGTATGTACCTGTGTGAATTACTTGTTTACCTATGTAAATTACCTGTTTACCTGTATTTATCACCTGTATATTTGTGTATTAGCTGGGAGGAGTATGTACCTGTGTGAATTACTTGTGTACCTATGTACATTACCTGTATACCTGCGTGTATCACCTGTATATTTGTGCATTACCTGGGGGGGATATGCACCCCGTTGTCTTCCTGTCGCAGAGTCCTGGCATGTCGTGACACCTGGATCTCGTCCTCCCAGGATAAGACCTCCACTTTCTTATACGGTGAGGTGGCGTTGAGGACAGCATCGCATGCTATGGTCACCTGAGGCGGGCGACGGGGACGTGTTAGAATTAGCGGCCTCTCTGCCACCTGTCCTGCCTCAGGCACAGCTGGGTGCCTAACAGCTTTAGAACAGGTCTGCTGGTGCCACAAGCAGGTAATACTGAGGGAATTCTTTAGGTATACTCTGGGAATACTCAGGAAATACTCATGGAACACTAAGGGCATACACAATGTATTGGGAATACAGAATTGATTAAATATATTAGGGGAAAGCTTGCTTGCAGCTAATCGAGGTCGATAAGTTAACTAGCCAAATAATGATCCTATTCACAGTCCTGTGTGACCTTTTCATACCGTCACGGCATTTTCCCAGAATTCCAAGCAAAATAAAATCTGAATCTTAAATAAAGCTGCAAGAGGTCCTATCATTGCACATTATTTCCCAAAGTCATTGTGTTGATGTTGGGGAAAAAATGGTTGACCATTTTCCAGAATTTTCATGTCATAGAATCTCCATGGAGTCAATCAAAATTTTGAGTTTAGATGTAGATGGAAATAATATACTGCCCTATATTATCAAACACAAAGAGTCTCATGAATTACATATGATTCAATTATGAAAGTTTAAATTACAGCATTATTTTCTTTGAATGTGTTATATTATATTCTGGACAAACATGTCCTTGAGAATGGGAACTTTGAACTAAAATACAGAACATTTTATGCCCAAAAAGACACTAAAGACAGGTTTGATTCAATCAAATACACATCCTTAATAAGACTGTGTGCGTTTGACTGGATATAGCCAACTATATTTTGCAATGTAGTGGAATACTGCAATTGTATTGTCTCCTTTAGTGGCCAAGAAGGTAGAAACATCGATATTTAGTCAGCTGAACAAAAGACAGGGCTGTGCAGTCCTGGTCCTGTAGGGTCAGAAATGCTTGGTTTTTAGATTAGATTTTTCACTTTTTTTGATAGTGACAGAGGAGATAGATGGATGGGAAGGGAGAGGGGGCATGACATACAGCAAGGGGCCCAGGCTGGATTTGAACCCAGGCCACTGCTGTTGGGCCCTTGGCTTTATGTGACAGGTGCTCTTCCAGATGAGCTACTGGGGCGTGCCACTAGAGACGTTTCTGATTACTATTTAACTGGAATTTGAGCAGTTATTAAGCAACGAATCCTGAATATTTGGAGCCTGAAGAGTGAAACTCTTCCTCCAACTCCTACTCCAGCTCACAGTCCTAAAGCCCAACAATTAATAGTGTAGTCAGGGGTTACAATGGAAGAAAAATAAAAATTAAAGACACCAGAAAGGTTGGTGTAACCCCAGGCCCAGCGTCATTCTCTCACTGACCAGTGCAGGTAGTTCCTCGATGTTTGGTAACGGAATCTCGTGGTGCGCCGGGAATATGACGAGCTTGGCTTCATCCTCACATTCATAGTCTTCTCCGTTGAAGTCACGGTTTAGTTCTGTACGTTCAAAACCGAGAGCAGAAGGGTCATCACAGGAGCAACATTGAATGTTTGTGAATGAGTCCATGCTTCATGCAGTACTGCATACTCAATAGACTACAGGCAAAAAGATTATTTAACGTGTCTGAAACTGATACCGAAAAATTTCCGTACATTTAATTACTGCATAGAATTTCACCTTAAGAAAGAATCAGCAATTCAGAGTTGTCCTTTGACAAAAACTATAAAACACTGAAAAACATTACCCAGAAGAATATACCAATACCATTCGGTAATCAATGCGTAAGATGAATTGATACATTACTGAGCAATTAGCCCGCTAACTCCCAACCCTGGTCCATCGTAACCCAGGTGCATGCTGGTATTTGTTCCTTGTTTTGAGTAATTGTGGCTGATGTAAACAAGATGTCAGATCCATTAGCACCTTATAATAGACAAATCGTAACAAAATGTACATTTGAGTCCCCCCTTCCCATTTTCCAGGTGCCTGAACTCCTTGTTTTCTACAAATGGTATGGATTCAGATGTCACCGTCAATATTAAAAAACTTCCCAGGTATCAGTTGTAGGTCTATCAATTAATCAATTAAAATGTAACCCTTTATGAAGGAATAATTTGCCCAGAAGCGAGTAAGTCATTCAACAGACTGCATAAACAGCATATATAACATTGTATATTCTATAAAATCAAGCTGCACCCCTCTATAAAGTAGACAGGTATCTCCAGCATGCAAATGTAATCATGTCAGTATTATCTTAAGAAAAAATGTTGAACAAAGATTTGTGCTCCGGAGCAGGGTCATGCCAAACTTTCATTTATGAGAGCATGGGTGGACACACTCTGCCCCAGAGGGCTGGTGTGTACGCAGGATTTTTTTTCTCCCAGCTACCCTCCCTCAATTACCCTGCCCTAAAAACTCAGACTCAGTTTACTTATTAGCTGCATATATCAATGAAACATTTCACATGTGGATGTGGGAACAGTTTTTGACCATCTTTGACGATCTTATTCAGATATACAGCTTAAATTAAGCATATTTAATTGGAGCTAATTAGGCAATTAACAGCTGACATCACACTGAAATCCAAAAGCAGTCACAGCCGTCCTTGCTCACCCCGGTATTGCAGGTTAAATTCAAACGGTGCAAATGAGGAACAACTTACACATGCAGAGGACCTTACAGTAAAGTAAGTAATGATCACTACATCAACATCGAAACAAGAAATGACACTCAAAGCCTTCAATATATATGTACAGGAGGTCCTCGGGTTACGACGGTCATTTCGTGGTTACGACGCACTCCCATAAATTACTTTAGAAACATAGTTTCGATTTAATCGGTTTGGTTTGTAAATACGACCACAGAAATAAAGGTAAGGAATTGCTCTCTCTCTTCTTTTTACTCCTGTTTTTTACTGTATTTTATATGTCCTTCATGTGTTGTGTGTACAGTGTGAGTGACTTAAGGTGTTAATTTAGGTATAATTTAGGTATAAATTCCGACTTACATCGAAAATCGGCTTACGACACGTTGTAGGAACGGAACTCGTTCGTAAGTCGAGGACCCCCTGTATACAGCTACTGTTTGGTGAAAACCAATCCCCTGCAAGGTTATTGATGAAAACTAATACCTAAGTATACTGATGGAGCGTAAAGAATTTTAAAAACCAGGACAACCTGACTACATTCTTTAAATGTAAAATAACAGAATTACATTTCTTGAATGGCAAATAACCAGACCATTGTATACGGGGGAGGGGCTGACACTCTACTTAGTAATGGGGGCGGGGCTGATAAACCTCTGAGTTATGGATGGGCAGGGGGCAAACTGAGCTTGTTGTAAGCAAGGATGAATGCCACCTGGTCTGTCCACCATGTCACCCCAACAGCAGATGTGTGTCTGTCTGCTGGAAAGGGCAAGGGGGGCAGGTTCAGGGGTGAGGGGGGGCATTGTGGTCAGTTTGTGGAGCTTGGACGGGCTCTTGACAGAGCAGAGCAGCTGACGGTAGCGAGGCGACAGGCGAGCCAGCTGTAAACTAAGCCCCGGCGCAGAGCGCGAGAGTGGCCTGTACATGTGGTGCTTCAGATTTAGCCTGGGTCTGAACTCCATACACAAATACACAGGCTAAACTTAGCGCTGGGGCAGGCCAGCGGCCGCTCGCCATGGGAACCAGGGTCCAACACAGCTGCCATGTGACCAGCTGCCCTTTTGTGTACAAACAGTGCTGCACAGAGTCAAACTTTATACTGATTTCAGCCAACCTATTCATAGGACACCATTATGGGACTCAACCTTTCACAGAGGTACTTTGGAAAATAACAATTATTTTAATCTTTTATGGCTATGAACGGTCACCAAATAAACAGCACTCAAAAGAACAAAAGGGAAGGGGGTGGGGGAATTTCATAACCAATCAGAAATGATTGTTTGAGAAGCAAACCTGGTTTAAGAGACAAAAAGAACACTGTCACACATATGATTCTGGAACTCCATTTCTCATTATGCTGTCTTTGAAGGGCTTTTATTATGAAATGAATTTGCTGAACTGTGGTGCTGGGACAGCAGGATTCCCCGGCCCTGGTCCAGGTCCAGGTAAGAGACGCTGTCGAGGGGCCAAAGGGGCTTCAGAAAGAGGTGTAAAAAATCAGAACGGTGGGTTACTGTGACAGACAGCTCCACATTTCTCCATTCCGCCCAGCTGCTGCGCTTCCACACTAAACCGACACATGAAAAACAAGCGGTATTTCATGTCTTCTCATTAATTAGAAAGCATTTGCAATTAAAATATTAAAGGGAGTCGACAACGGACGCTTCTCACTCACCACTAAGATCAAACTATTATCAAAGAATATAACTATGATATTACTGCATTAGAATTGTACAGGTCAAGCAGCAGCCAACAGATTTTTGGATTTCTGATGGAAGTACACAAGTTTTGAATATTGCATAGCTGTATTCATATACTTGTCACTTCATCTGTTGGTGACCTTGACAAGTTAAAAATAGCTTCCAAAATGAATTGTATGTTTTGCACATTTCTTGTCTCTAAGGCTACACTTGCCTCCTCCAGGGTAATTCTGTGCTTCAGTTTCAAGCTATTGACGTTTCATAGTGCTGCTCTTGATAAAGGTAGGTGCCAAGGAACTCTACTATAATGTAGTTTAATGTAAATAAATCCCTGAGTAAACCAGCTCCATGGTATGTAGGCAAAAAGCACAAAGAAGGGCAACTAAACTAGATCCTGGAAATAAATTCATGAAATGAGAAACTTGGTTAGAGATTTAATTATTTTAAACAGACTGCATCAGACGTTCCAGGTTGAGTTTGCGCAGCAGAATGAGGGGGCAAGCTGGTTCAGTGGGGGTAAATTCTGTACTAATATCAGGAAGTATTATTTTATCTTGTATTTATCCTTTATTTAAACAGTAGAGGTCAACTGACAATGAATTAGTGAGGATAGGAATCACAAGTGATTCGATAGCCCATTGGATGGAGCGGTTATTGAAGCGGCCAGATGTAAACATACAGTTGCTATGGAGATTTGAGCACGATCCTGGGGTTAACACCCCTACCTTTTCAAAATGCACCATGACATCAGTAACGACCACTGAGAGTCAGACCCAGTTCAACGTTAACCAGCGTGACCTGCACCATAATGTGCTATTTTTAGTTTTTATCCTAAAGTCAATGAATCCAATTCAGACCCAGTAATCAGACTGATAAAACGCTGAGTCACAATGACACTTTGTGGCCCTCCGGGCCCAGGGTCGGTCGCCTCTCCTCTCGACGTTAGGTATACGATGAGCCTCACCAGAATGAATGGCCTGCCTTTGTTAGTATGTTTTCTATGGTTTTACTGTCTCATATACCCACAAAACAAACTAAACTACTGTCTCCTATACCCACAGAAAAAACCACACGACTGACTCAAATACCCACAGAATAAACCACATGACCGTCTCAGATACCCACTGAACAAACTACACTACTGTTTCATATGCCCACACAGCTAACTAAACAACTGTCTCATACACCCACAGAGTAAACTTCAGTACTGCACACAGGCATACTATCTCTATCTTTCAGTGGAGAAATCCATAGTTCGATCTTTACAGTGGTGTGACTTTCACCTAAAAAAACTTTCCCGTTCCTCCTCCTGGATACAGCCCCTCCTGCAGCTCCAGTGGCTTTCTGTAAAAAAAGGGCAAACAGCAGCGGAACGTTACAGAGCGTTACAGAGCATTACAGAGCATTACAGTTCGTAACACATTCCACATCGTGCACGATATTCTCTGAAACGTGATGTTTACGCTAAGCGAAAAACGATATAGTACACAGCAGAGTTTCATTCAGCTCCATCACACTACCAAACACATTTCAAGCATTCTTCACTGCAAGTCCCCAATTTCCATTAATATTCTACACAAAGATATCGCTCATTCACATGATTCATGATGCTGTATATTATGGAAATATTCAGGGGAATTAGGGGCATTTCGTGGTTACAGGGATTATTTACCAGCATGCATCAGCCATCCTATGGCAGAAATGGCTAAACCAGCACAAACAGTGGGTCCCCAGGACCAGCGCTTTAGGGGATGCAGAAGCACTGCCTTAGAGAATATATGGTCTTCCCCCTGGCACTACCAAGAAATGTTGTGTAGCTAAAAATGGGTTTTTTACATCTGTTTAACTACTGACAACACAAGTAAACTTTCAATCACCGGATCAATGAATTACCACAATAAATGAAAAAAAAAAAAAACAGTGGTCAAACATCAATACAATACTCACAAAATTACAGAAAGTCATATATATTTTCATATATTCATTCACAGCAGTACTGTGGTTCCATCAGTTTTATGAAAGTGTTTTTTTTTTTTTTTTTTTTTAAATAGTGGTCTTTTGACACCAGCATGGCATCCTACATTAAGAACCATAACACACCTGTAGGTCCTCGGTCGCCGACAGGTGCTGCTGTTCCATTAGTCAAAACATGAATCAGTTAAGTTCTCCCGTGCTTTACGCTCATTGGGTTATTAGCATTGTTCTTTTCTGCTCTCCATTGCCTATGCTATCAATGTATTCAGCATCCAGAAACAGTTTGGTTTACTGATGGTAAAAACTGTGATGTCCACAACACGTCATATACTCCCCCCAAAAATAATTATTTGGCAAACATAAAATCACTCTGTGCTTTTTGACCCCTCTCTATGCGCCGTAGTTACTCTCATTATGGTATGTTAAAGCATATAGGTAATGCTAATTTAGATATACATATGCAGTTGCTTCTGGTATATGTATGGCCCTTTCCATTCCTCCTAATAATGTCAAGTGGCTAGCCCGCGTATTTTTAACAGCAGTCTGAAAAGTGCCTCCGTCTACGTTTCTGCTGCCGCACCAGCCTGTTCCAGTGCCCCACTGATCCGCCTCTCACGTTTTTATGGCCCGAGCCCCTGAGTGAAGACTGTGGTCCGCGCTACGGGGCAGCTCTCCTTCACTAAGGCTGGGATTTTACTAAAAGCCTGTGTTTATAGCTTGTGTCATCTCTGTCTTTTTCTCTGTCTCCTCCTCCTGTGTAATGGTATCTGCTGGCGCAGGTGACATTCTGAATAATATAAATGCAACATGGGATATAAATCAATATACAACTGGGTATACTGACGATAATCTAAAAATTCACAGAATTCCGGAAGTTTTATTTACTGTAGTTTTATCGTAGTGCCTTTTAGTCTGTAAAAACATTTGAAGTTTTAAGGTGATAATGTATGACATTTTACCAAAATACCCAGAAATCACCTTTTAATTTCATGAGCGCTTTAATTTCAAGAACATTCCAGTCAGTCTTTCATTAACTCGTTCATTAACATGATCAGTCATTCATTAACTTAAGTTCCACCTGTATTTAGAGGCATTGCACGTGTTAAAAATGCCATCTAAGGAGAACCCCAGCGGCTGTATTTTTGCCCCCCTATGGTGTACGCCCAGCTGGTCAGCAAATTCACACTTTCCACTGTGAGCACATGGAAGCACATGTTGGGACATGACTGTACTCAATGGAGTCTATTTTGCCACGCACTCAGCTTGACTTCCACCCTTTTATGACCTCATACTTGTATTGTGACATCATACCTTTAAGTCCAGGAAGATTGATAGTTCAAACCTCTGTGTAGCCACAGTAAGATCACTGCAGTTGTTGGGCCCTTAAGCAAGGACCTCAACCCTAAATTGCTCCCAGGGGGATTGGCCCCTGGTTTGTGAAATAAACTGTAAGCCATGCTGGATAAAAGTGTCAGTTGAACACGGAGGTGAACTCGGCTTCAATTAAAGTCCTACCATGTATTTGTTCTGCCCATTCACTAAAACCAGGTGAGTTCACTAATTAGCTCATCTACCTGGCTGAAGAGCTGTGCTGATTAGAATCAGCTGGTTTAGTGAATGGGCAGAACAAACACAGAGTATGACTTTTACTTTTTGAAGTCGGAGTTGTTCACCCCTGGTTGAATACCTGTTATATAAAGTAATGAATGAATCATTCTTTTTGAACGACGCTTTTGGTGAGCTGTTCATGTCAGCACAGTCACATTAAAGGGGAACTGACATTATTATTACATAAGTACTGCTAATGCATTTGACTGGTACTGTTCATCCATCACACAGCACGTCTCAGTTTTTTAAGAGTACTGCTAGATACTGCTACAGTTATTATACTTGATTTATATCTAGCTAGCTAGTTTGCCAATTCAAACTGAAAGGTAATGCTCTAATGCTATATATTGATTCAAATGAAAGCTCTGTCCTGTTAGGCCTTGCTGCAGCATTTGAAACACTTAATCATTCTATGCTAATAAAATGAAATAATTGCTCTTTTTATGATAATTCACAGACTCGGACATCAGGCTGGCACCTCCTGAGACTGAACTAAACTGATTCTCTTATTACTTGCCAAAACATTCTGTCTCCACATGTGATTTTGTATCAAACATGTTGTGGCGTTCCTCAAGGGTCTGCTCTTGGGCCAGTTTTGCTTTCCATCTGCGTACCTCCACATGACCAAATTATCTGCAACCATACCCTTTCACTTTTATGCTGATCAGTTACACCTGTCAATCAATCTACATTCATTTATTACATTTTCTGTCATCTGTTATTGTTTAATGAAAGTTCAAATGAAAATGATTTTGAGTGTGATACATTCGCCATCCCTCAGACTTGGCTCATTCAATCAACCACAGGGGTGGTAAAAGTACTTAGTTATTATGCTTGAGTTGACGATACACAAGTCGCTAAATTGGCAACACTGCTTCTGTGGATTTGCAGCAGTGTTGCCTCCAGTATCAATAACCTACAATATCTGATGAAGTCTAGATGTGGATTAAATAAATTCTATATAAGACAATATTAACTCATGAAACATGCCAAAATGTGACAGTATTCCAACAACAGTAACATGTTGTGCTGCTTCTGTAATTGTTTCACAGCACATTTTCTTGTTTGGTTCAGAACAGTTTTAGACCTTTCGAAAGACCAATTCCATATCATGTATTCTGTAATGGTGCTAATCATGTTCACCCCATGATGCACGATGTCTTTCCAGGGGAGGTCTGTCTCACAGTGCCCCCTCCAGTCCCCCGCTGGTTTGGGAGGTGTGACACCGGTACGATCCATATGCCATGGCCTTCTCAGCCGCCACGCCTGAACCCAGCTCAGCCTTTAGGGACGACTCTGGAGCGACACCCGACACCGCATGTGTGCACTTCCGTCCGCTAAGTGTGAGTTTATCGATTTTTAGTGGAAAAGTGGTGTCCCGTTCCTCCTGCAGAATTTCGGTCAGGTGCATACAGGCCATTTTGGTCATATAGAGTGGCCTGAAAATATGTTAAGTGATTTTTGCAACTCAAGACTTAAAGCCTATTGACCATTAATAATAATAATAATAATAATAATACCATTTCCATGAATGTACTCTAAATGTGTTCTGACTAAAGCCTTGTATAACATTCATATATATGGTATTCATCCTTTGAATTATATTCAAAATAGTTTTGTAATAAAATATCCCAGGACTCTGATGGCTACAAGGCAATGGCTACATCCTTATAAATTAATGTATTTAATTAATTGATAAAATCAAATAAATTGTGTCCCTCCCAAATAATTAATTCTGAAATTCTTATTTCCCACCTGCAGGATTTAGCTACATTGAGCGTTAAGTTCCTGGTTTCTGTCCACTCCTGGATTTACGTTTCACACTTCCCAGATTAGATTTCAGCTTTCCTCTCAAAGAATTCAAAGCTTTCCTTCTTGAGGAATGATTTCAACAAAAACAGTTAAATATTAGAATAACAGCATTCCGGTTTTGCCCTACCTCTTTAATGGTGCGCTTCAAGTGCATGTACACACTCTGTCCCGTTTTTCGGTAATGTCTTTCCACGTGTTCCCTCCCGAAGCCGAGAAATGTGCTCATGCACACGTACAGCCCGCCCTCTGACTCCTGCAAACAAAAAGCAACACAAACCATCACAGTGGGCACGGGTGAGTTTGGCTCAAGAACCAAACTCGCGCAGAAAGGGAGCAAACAGCAATCTGAATTATAGTTACTAACAGTATTTTTCATTCTTGGATGCATCACACGTTTACAGCATTTTCAAACCTTGGAGTGTCGGATTCTGGGCCTTTGCACAACCATGAGGGCCCATAACAGAGTCCAGAGTGTGTCAAACATTTTGTTTGGGCCACAACTATAAAAAACTGCTGTATCAAGATCATCATCAACTTTCCAAATAAACCATTAATCAGTAAGTACTTGGTACTACTCAACTTCATGCAGGCTGGAATACAAATCAGAACTGGAAAATTTTTCCAGTGTTTCCTCTGTCATAAGTGTAGAGAAGGGTAAACCTTCCAAACAAAAACAGCCAGCAAAATCTACCTCCAGAAATGACCAATAGTCTTGCGGGTAGCCAATGGAACGGAGACTAGCTGTGCTTACATCACAATAGATCACAGGTCTTCCGCATTCCACTGGAGAGACTGCTTTCCACATCCCCTCCTGGTCTTCCTGAAAAGCCATGGTCTAGCTAGCTATGGTGATGTCGGGTGACTAGTTTGCAAATATTACCTAATGTTACAATAGCATATGTAACAGTATTCCAATGAGAAACCTGAGCTAGCGCTAAAAAAAAAAAACATTACTCATTTGTTATCTGAAACTCATGGTCCAAGTAGTCTACTTTTCCAGTTTGTTTTAAGTATGCTAATAGTATCAGTATCTGTTCATGCAGTGCAGGAAGTCAACATGTAATGCCCATATTTGGGAAAATCCTGCCCTTGGAACAGGAAACCATTCTGCCCCCTGGTCTCCAAGATAAGAAAAAGTGTTTAACTCCCAAATATGTGACATAAATACATGTTTACCATTCTAATTAAAAGGTTTGATACATTTCTTCTTTGCGTAACTCCCGCAGCTTAGCAGCTTGTTTCAATTCCAAAGATAGCCATAGTACCACTGTGGAAACAGGAAATATCCAAAATATGACACATAACCTGGGTGTTCGCTTTTTGGGCATATAACCAGATCTTTTCTGGTAAGAGTATTTCCAAGTGTGTTGGACATGCAGTTGCCGTATTTTGCTCACAGCACATGACTGAAGAGTGACAACGTCTGCTTTCAAGAAAGGATTATACAAATTGATATATGACAATTGGTCACAATTCTACAGGTTCATTCATACTGTGCAAATCTCAAGTACTGCATAAAATGCAGAATATTTGGTTGCGTAATAATTACTAATTTTAAAAATGTAATGTTACATAAAAAATGCGATAATAGTATTCATGATACACATTTAAAAATGACTGTGCCATATTACTATGTTAACTATTATTACTATGTGGATTTACAGTTACAACTGAGCCCCAACTTTGACAAAAGCTCATGCATGATTGTATATGTGGAGCGAAAGGTGGTTCAAGTACAAACTATAGTTCTCGGATACAAGGTTTTCCTTCATTGATGCGTAATACATTTTGAAATTGGAATTACTAAACATCCTAACAAACATTTTACAAAATATGTAAATTGGGAGAATGAAAACCATTAGACATATGGCTCAAAACTTGGAACATTCAAAAACATCTCTAATTTACACAGATACAATGCTGTGTTCAGCACTGCAATGGCATCCCAAACCACTGTACATGTAACTGTCAGTTCTTTGTCCATTGGACAATTATGATAAATGATGGTGTAAAACAAAACAATTTCCCACAATTCACCACTCAGCTCAGTTTACACATGTAATGCGATACACTTAAAAAGACAAATTTCCTGTAAACATTTTGGATAACAGACTGAAATTACAAAAATAGTCTCGTTTAACCAAAACTTAAACAGGTTTATCATGTGGCCTATTCAACTATCAATACATTGAGTGGCTTCCCGTTTACCTCAAGTACCTGATGGTAACTATATTTATCATTTGACAGTCCACGCAAAGTGGTCATATTTCTCCTTTCCCTCACTAATGGATTGTTACCCTTGACAGGTCAGACTGAACCATGCCTATTGCAACATCAACCGCAACCGTTTGAGGCAGGGCCGCTTGTTACTGTTGCTGCGAATCCCTTTCAGGAATGTAAACAAACAGCACCTGCTGGAGTCATGCAGAGTCGCACCATGCCCCGCGCACGGCTACGATATCCCTCTCGCTCGGTGCATTTTCCCGGGATAACAAATGGAGTCGTAGTGCGGCAGCAGGAAGTGTCGTTCAACTGAAGTCATGCGTTTTACGACAACCTTGTTGGAGGATAGATACCTGCAGTTACTGACAATGCCTGTGTCGTTACGTTATTTTTTTCCTGTGTTTTTAAATGCATCTTTCTTGATGACACAGATGCTTTTTAAAAGCCAAACAAGGGACGAAAAATGTAAATTAATGTGAGCTGTACACAAAAAAAAAAAATATTCTTGGTATCAGTCTGTACAACTCATAAATATTAATGCCTGGAAGTGATGGGTTGCTATTTGTTTAATATTTTTCTTAGTGTCAGCTCTAAAATTTATTTATAAATCCAATAAAAGTTTTGTATATAAGAGATGAATTAAATCAATAACATTTATTTTTTCTGAATGTACGAGAGGTTTTGAAATCTATATTCTGATCTACATGCTATTCGATGTACTAAATCAAGGAGATGACTTGGTAACTATTAAAGGCCAAATGGACCAAAATACATGGAAGTGTGACATCTTAGGTGTAACATCTTCAGACATATTTTGTGTTGTGACGTGTGTCATGCTGGGAGTTCCTCTATCTCAAAGCCTTAATGTGAGGGGAATATTCGTAAACATTTTGACCAGCTGTTTCTAAACAGTGTCAGGGTTAAATAGCTTCTCGAACCTTGTTATTGTATCAGTGTCATTAGCTGCTCAAAGCTGCATGGTGACAAACAGAGCACAACAAAGGTTTCCTGTTTCATCCATTTTATCTCCAGCAATGACGCACCACCATGCAAAGAATAATTCGAAGACATTTTCTCATCCACACAAATTTTTCAGTTAAACTATAGCATTTAACGGAAGTTACTTGCTTCATTGAGTCTTCACATATGTTCATATTTGTTGCAACATATAACAAACAAATGTACTCAAATTACATTGGCATGTAACATGAATCCAACGAATATGTCATTTCCGCTGTTATAGTCCAGTATGGTAATCTTTCAAAAGAGAATGTAGTCAAATCAAATCAACCTACACTACATTTTCAGTCAAACATATTATAACAATTTATCAGATTAAAGATACATTTAAAATTAGTTTATAAAAGTGAGGACATTACTGTCCCAGGGGTCTCTCTTCCTCTGTTCCACTCTTATATACGGGCTAATTTTCACCACTTTTATTTACTACATTTTAGTAAAGTCAAAGTCTGGCAGATGTTGCGGGTAGTTTGAACTGATCCAAAATTGTTTGCATGACAAAACTACAAAGCTTGACAATGAACGTCTCGCCCTTATGATCTATTTCCAAGGCAACGAGTGAAGTCTGGCAAAGAGACAAAATGTAATCCAATTCAAGAAGAACACAAGAAGTATATATAATGACATGACCAGGCCATTCATCCAAACTAGGGTTCTATATACCTGTAACCTATAGAGTTTCTAGAACTTGATGCCTGAGTCTAGTTGAGGGTCTCAGTCTCAACGACTTGTGACAAACCCATCCCAAAAACTGACAACTATTTGCACAAAACAGTATTTCCTGACATCAGGATGGATTTTTCTTTAAATTCGTTTCTGTCTATGCTACCTTCTACTGCAGGCTGAATATACAACCTACAACATCGTTTGCAGTTTGCATTGTTGAATCCTTTTATATGTTTATAATTCTCTATTAAATCCCTCTTTGGCTCCTTTCACTGAGACTTAATAAGTTGAGTTCCTTCACTCGTTCCAGATAGCTATTAAGTCTTATACCTGGAGCCGGTTTAGTTGCCTGTCTTTTTACTTTTTCAAGAGCCTATTTGGATTCACTTCCAAATATTCATTAAAAAATATTTTTGTTGAGAGAATGAACATTTTTTGTCACCGTTCACATAAGAAATCACTGTGAAATCAATGTAGCCACCGCATGTGATTTTTTTCTTATTTTCGCTCCTTTTTCCCACCCTGAACACGGCCAAACTGTTAGGCCCCCCAGTGCAACCTGCTCTCACAGGTGCAGGAGGAGGATTCCGTGGGATGCGGTTTCTCTGACTCACGCTACAACTGGCTACGCTGCAGGTGCTCCACCAATCACATACCGCCTATTGCCATGGAGGACAATCAGTGTATGTTCGGTTTGTGCACCTGCAGGCGCCCAGCTGATCGGAAGCAGTCGTTAGAGAGTGATGAACTAACGAACTTCAACCAGTCTACACCCCTGCCTCAAGCGACAATTGGCTCGAGGTTGGGGTCCAAAACCGAACCACAGAGAATGATTAAAAAGGACTCATGCTTATCTGGGATCTTGCATTTAGGTTCAAACCGTAAATAACTTGGTCCCCCACATCCATTGCCACTGCAAGTCAACCAGTAAATAATCTATTTTTGATGTTTCTATTAATATTAGGAATTTAGGGGTGCCAAATATAGGTTTGGAGGTGTGGTATAATTGGGAGGAAGCTGGCCTGGGGACTTTCTAGTGAATTTTCAACAGTTGTCCTTTCTAAAAACTGCTAAAGTAGCCTGGCATGAAACAACAATGCTTTTCAAAGCTCTGATAGGTTGCCATGTAACCGTATAAACTACCAGTGACCATAAGATGAGTTAGCTTTCCAATGCTACATGTCAGCAATTCTCAAACCCTTCTCAAAACGTAATATCCTCCAGTTAGGAAGTATATGGGTCCAATACCTGCTTGTGTCAAGCCGCACCCAAAGTCTTTCAGAACATCCTGCCGTTTCAATAAGACTTCTGAACTTTCCTCTGGGTAAATAATACTTTTGAACTTCCTGTAGGTTCAATAAGACCTATGAACGCTCTGGTGTATTATGAACACATTCATTAAATCACACACAATAAAGCTACATTTTTCAATTATATTATTATTTATTTTCACCTTTCCTGTATGCTTTATCAACTACTGTGATTCATACAATACCACATCATGCAAAAATTTGCATGGAAATATGCCTGTTGTCATCATCACTAACAAGCAACCTCTACTCACACCTTCAATAGCCGGTTGCAGCTTATCACACATTCTGTTCTTATTTATATTGTTTAAATTTCATTTTCAACCAACAGAGCCTTTAAAGTACTTAATTGACCCAACAGAATAATTGGTATTGAAACACAATATTCTAATAAAGGTCTGTGAATTTCAACGGTCACCAGAGACCCGGTCTGGATAAACATCCAATCAGAATACAGGATTTGTGAGCAATACATGGCAAGCACCCTCCAGTCCCAGCCTTTATGCTGCAGAACACTTACTCTGAAGAGAAATAGTTTTTCTAATTTTTGAATTATATCCAAAACTTTTTACATGCAAATGTACACATGTTATCATGTTTTTCATTAGATGACTCATAACACAGTTTTGTACACCAGTTTGTTTCTGTATCAAATAAAAATGGCTAAATAAATAAATAAACAAATAAAAGCAACGTTTGCTAGTTGCATTTTTATATTCAGAGTACAAAAAAAAAGTAACTTGTTCATGATGCAATGAGCCCGAACAGAAAGCCTTACCTGAATAAAATAATATTTTTATCTACAAAACACCTCTAAGACAGGAGAACATAAACGGTTCAAAAATCAATTTATAGTACATGAAAAACACAAATATAGATCAGAATATAGATCAAACATAGATCAGAACTGACCAGCTGTTAAAGAGTCATTGCTGTACATTTACAACTTGAACCTGAAAATTAGACGCGAGTACATTGAAAGCTATATGAAACTGCGGTGCAAATCTGGTCTAAACATTGTTGTTCGCATGCCTAGGGGGTTTATCCAGAGCCTAGGAGCTGTGACTTGGAAAGCACAACCTCCCTGGCCTTCATTCTTCAGCCAAGACAACAAACAGCAACGATGGTGCCAAAGGACGATGGGTTTGATACAGCTCAGTTATCCATTCTGGTGCTAAACCAAGAAATGCTGCGTAAGGAATTTACGACATGTGCACAGAATTTATTAGTCGACCTCGAGCTTGACAGAAATGTTGTCAAAGAATATTTCGTATTCATGGAAATGGTTACTGAAATGTGTTCTTGTGTATTTAAATGCACACTTTTAAATGAACAAATACGTTATTAGTTTAATCAACCTTATTAGATGTGACCTGTAGGATCCTTGTATACTTAAATTGTTTTTACCAGGGACATACAGAAATCAACATCAGTTAAAACAAAAACAAAGTAAAGGTTAAACTTCAATACTAAATCTGGAATATGTATGATATTTTAAAGGTAACCCAATATTTCTTGACACTCTCTTTCAATACATACAGCAACTTAACATCCTGGTGGTTTAAGGCGCTAGTTTCGGTGCAATTGATTAAACGCGGTCACTTGCTACATAGAGTAGAAAGTAAAAAAAAACGACGAGATTCCCTATTTACGCCTTTCGATCAAAAAGAAAAACAACACCCTTACTTACTGAAAATAACTACGAAACAATGTGTTGTGTCTAGTTGGAAGTGCTGGTCAAATAAATTCTGACAACTCCTGAGTAGTTAGGTGTGCGACACACGAGCTGTAGCAGCCATGGGATAAAAATAACCCGTCCTCAGTCCGACATGACGAACTCCACATAGCTGAGTCACTTTTACATTTGCTTCAAGTGATGTTAAGAGACATTTCGGTAGCTCTAACTAAAAAAGAGAAATAAATGCACACAGCATACCGGGATTTTCCTGGCCTCAGGTTCATTTCTGCAAATACTGAACAGTCTGGGCTAATCACCAATGTCTCAAACGTAGGGAAGGTTGAGCAATTGTGAAATGGGACAGCTAATTTAAGTTTGAAGTTTTATTTTTGACACCAACATCCATAATGTCGCCCCCAGTGGTGGTCAAAAATACTTCAAGTGAAAGAGGCGACGTTTACTCATATTAAAGTGCGTGGTCCGCTCTTTCAGTGTTGAATGTCTTGATTCCATACCCACGCATCTCCATGCAAGTCGTTTATAATCTTTCTGTTACATTTCAGTGTAAATAACAAAAAATTTGCATTTGACATACTGTTTAAGGACGACGCCCGTCACCGGGGTCCAAGTTGTTTTAACCTATTTTGCATTTGTTTTAACCTGATTTTCATATTTTGAGCACATTGCCGAGCGTTCACAGTGCATTTAGCTCCGTGAGCCTGGTGAATTATATTGAATTATTTTTTTATTATTATTATATTTCCCTGCCCGTATTTATTGCCTTCTGTCCACGTGTGTTAGTTAGGTCGGCTCACTGATTGGCATGACATGCACACGCACAGGCAAATGACTTACGGGAGAATCGTAGGAAAAGGCACATTCACTCTTGAAGACTTTGTCCCCTGTTCTGGGAACTCGGATGGTGGGCATGTAAGGGACCAGCAACTCTCCAAGGTCTGCAGCCATCTTCGCATTCCTGCTTCCAGTCCCAAACTGTTGCTGCCCCAGAGCGCAACGGGGACAGTCGGAGCGGAAAGTAAAGCATACGATGCTATTTATAAATCATATTCCAAAGACATTCTAGTTGGACCCCGGGAAAGTGACGCTTGAAAACATGGGGGAGGGGGAGGGCAATTTCGAGTTTGAATTTCCAGTTGCAATTTCTAATTTCAATAGGGTGGCAGCAGTTCTGTTGAAATTGTGCTGTTGTCCCTATACTTCTCTAACCGACAGTATCAAACTGATGTCCAGATAACCGTTACCAGAATCGGCTTGCCGTGTTTACGCGTGACGCTGTAGCGGCTGATTAAGATTTGTCAGATTTATCTAATTCTATGTGTAAAATAATAGTTCATGTACCCTTATCCAATGCACTTCTTTAAAAGCAATTATTCAATCTCTGACCCATAAAATAATGTTCTGTACCCTGGTGTTTTGAAAACCTAGCAGTGATGGTAACTAACCTGCTATCCGTTCAGGGAATTTGAGACACCAAGAGCAAACTGTCAAGAGTACACTGTTAAAACAACATGTTTCAATAGATCACTGGGGGTATATTTCAAATGTTTTATTACTTTTTAATTTATATAATTTAAACTCAGTGACGCTTGTCCTTGTTCATATGCTTGCTATATTTTTTAGGCAAAAAATAAAAACAATCAGGCACCATTTTAAAATAAACCGCTTTAAAACACATCTTTCAGGAAAATTTGTAACTTAATCTGCATATCACACATACTTTTTTGAATTTGATCCAGAATATTCTGTCATAATATATTACCTGGGGGGTAATATAAGATATATGAGCTTTGTATTACTCTACTAATACTTTAGCTATTACTTAATAATTAAGAAGCAGCTATGACATGTGAATATTGTCTATTATTCACAGAAATTTGTCTTTGCATACAAAAAGTGCGTCTTTAAAACAGAAGGACATAATGCAAGACATATTATACACACATGCACATATACGTATTATACACATACACAAATATATTTACGTCATTCATAAAAAACATAGTATACTGTTACCAAAAAGCAGAGTGAAAAGAATAAATACACATTAGAAATACGCATCCTGTTCATTAGCAAAGGCAAGTTCATACTCCACATGGAAGGGTGTGTGGATTGCTGCCATGCCAGCCATGTTCTTTATAGCTTGCCAAACTAGTTTAGTGTTGGATGATATCGGCACTCTCCAGTTTTTCCCCTGTATGTCCGCTTGCCTTCCCTTATCATACTGTTGAGTTGTTTCTGAATCCTCTTCACCCCCGTCATTATTTTTAAATGCAGTTTTGTTTTCCTTTAACACCTTTTTGATGTCCCCTTTTCACTTTCACTCTCTTTGTGGGTATTACCCCATATTACCTTGGCACTTGGGACTTTACCCCTCTCTAGGGTTATCTTTGCACTTCTTGTACTGTTCTTATGCACTTTGCCTTGTAAGTCGCTTTGGATAAGAGCGTCTAACAAATGCCCGTAATGTAATGTAATTCACACAGAAGTTAATGTAGTCCACGGTAGCTGTGACTATGTGGTCAATGTTCTCCCCTTGCGACACCTCCCGCCACAGAGCCTCTACATCGCTGGTGCATATTTTGTTCTTAATTGTGTACTGACGGCACCATCGGTCATTTGCGTACGTGCACACCCCTCCGCCCCTGCTTTTACCTGAGTTTTCATTTCTATCCCACCTGATGAAATGAAATATGACATGTTCTCCATGTCTCTCAGTGCGCATTGATTTTAAGATTCTTCTAATATCATGTTGTGCTACCATTTAGCGGGTCCTTAAATAAAACTGTTAAATAAATGTTAAAAGTTGTTAAATTAATGCATGTTGCCCGTTGACATCACACATTTATGACGTATATGATGTATAAGGGGTACTAAGTCTTTTTTTATGGATGTTGAAGCATTAAAAGTTTTATTAATTTCTTTCTTGCGAGTTGAGTCGTTTTCTAAGAATATAAGACTAACATGATGCAATGTATTTTATTTAGATTGGACCAGGCTTTCTGCTCTCACATTTGTACACTGCTTTTTTATGCAGGTAATTTATTCTGTTCACCGCACTGTCTGTTTTCGTAGTGTATAAATTTACCTTGATGAAACAATTGACAAGTTTGCATTGAGGCTGACGAGCCAGGGATGCCATTACCGTCTGTTAACTGCAGTACATTTTTGTCGCCACTAGAGTGTGACATTTACTCTTTTATGAATGCTGTTTCGAATTAATGTTTTTGAAAACGGGAGACGTAACATTGTAATTTGTATATTATGTATTTGCTCCACATATTTGCATATTACCATCTGACTTATCTGGAAATGAAATTAATGCCACTATACGATCTACACCATACACTCATAATTATAGTCATTGTAATATTATGGTAATTTGAAATGTACCATTATCGTAATCCTAGTCATAGTTACTCAGAGCAGAACGAGAGACAGCTATACGGATGGACCAGGTTTTCTGCTCTCACCGACTCTCACATTTGTACACCATCCAACTCCTCAGTCCCATGTGTGTTACTGGAGGACGTTGCAGGCCGGTGAAATTTGAAGAAGGTCACACATGGATACGGCTACTATACCAAAACCAGTTTATGAGAGCTCAAACATGGTTAAAACATAATGGCCAAACCGTCAAATTCATCAATTAACACGATAAGCAGCTATTGAGTGAGGGCATTTCCTTTGGACCTGTAAGAACTAAAAAAAAAGATTGTATAATCAATCGACAACGGGGGTCTTTGAACTTGGTAAACTTTGTCTTTCGATTCGCCAGTTCTTTGGTAGAAAAAGGATGATATTCAAAGCTTAATTCGTGGGCAAGTGAGCAAGCATTGCCTAGCATTCTGGGCAATATCACTGCTGGAAAAATGAGTTTTGTTGGTTCAAAAGGCTTTAACAAATGAAAATCAACCCTCCACTCGGTTAAACAGGAATGGACTCACCTTTCAGGTAGCGGCCATCTTCCTGCCGGAACTTTTTGGGACTCCATGCAGTAACACTGAAAAAAAAAGTCATATCAAAGTCTGATCGATAGAAATGAACGACTTAATGCGGGGTTGTGATGCGCGTAGGATACGCACCGTGAAAATTCGCTTAAAAGTACAGTCACAATTGGCTTCTAAAATCTGCTTAGCGGCGCGGACTGTTTGGCAGAAACAGACTCCGTCAATTCAGTTAATTCGGGCATGTGCGATTCAATTATGGTTTTCATCAGCAGATGGTAACGGTAGATTGACTAGCTAACTTTATGTCCAACGATAAGATCGATATCGATAGGTATGCTATTTCCGAACAAGGTCATATGCGGCTTTCTTGTTAACATTCTCAACTATTTTAAAATATCTGCCAAACACCATAACGTAATGCCTGTCGTCAAACAGCAGCTCTCTGATTGGCCAGACAGGGGCAGATTGGCGTATTTGCGAGGTCAAAGTTCACCACAATTGAACTCGGGGCGTAAAACAGAGCCCCGCCCCGCATCAACCGCAGGGCATAAATCTGCATCCCGGAAGCGTTCATACTTGACGCCACCTTCCTCATACTTGACTTGAATGGAAATTCATGCGAATATTTCGCGTTGGAAGCCAAGTGTGACCGTAGCTAAAGTCTGAATCCGCGTAGAGGGTATTTTAATGAGCAACGCCCAAATTTCTATGAATCTCCACCCCAAATGCGCAAGTATCCCAATGAATTGGAATAGAAGTTCCGATGGACCACGTAATTTTAGGGTGAATGTCAAAAAAAGCCTCTAAGACACATTTTTTAGGGAAACCTATCATAACGATACATAGTATTTCAAATTACTTTAATGACATAATTAAATGTAGGTCAACAAGTGTATTTAATGAGAGTGATGTAATAAGCCCAATACCAATACAAAGGGATATTTTTTGTACCATAAGTATTTAAAAAATAATATATAGGTATCACATGAAAATTCCCCATTACTCTTTGAAGTGGCAAACCATCTATGGTATCACAGATAATGTACCATTCCCAGCCTACAGAAGAAGCAAGAATGCTAAATACAGATGGGTCTTTTGAATAAGAACATTAAACTGCACATAAAGTATTCTATCATTCATCCACTTCCAATTATTTATTATACACATTTCTGATGTGGTTAGTGAAGATAGAGCTGTTCATTGTTTTTAATTAGACACATACTTTCAAATAAGAATGAAATATTTTCTAATTGTTAATACAAGCTCCTATTATACGTAATATTCCATTCTGCTAACATCAGGTAGACGATATAGGTAAACACAGCTATATTGTCTCGTGTTTGTGTAAAACAGTCACCCCACAAAGACGTCTTCTGCTGACCAAACTTCGATATACAATCCAAATGCAATAAACACAGGAAAAAAAACATACGGATTCAAGAGAAATAATGGTCCAAGTCAAAGTTAGTTCCGTCCTTTGCCTCGCTCCTCCCCGTCGCTTCAACTATATAGACATTCGAGTTATTTCGGGGCGATATCAAATCTTCAAGAAGGCAGCGTACAAATAAAGTTACTTAGGACAGAATATTTAACCAATTGGAACATATCCTTTGGAGGACCAAGAGGAACGCCGTTAACTTACGGCAAGTATCTAATTATCTCAGAGCTAAATTACAGGAACAGAACGTTGTGATATTGTTTGATTATTTTATTATTGGAAATTTCCTTAATGGCTATGTTAAAAGTAATATATTTCAGGGTTCATCAAATCTCGGACCTGTATTTCCACTGTGCATGCACTGGTTGCACATGTAGCTTATTTGAGCCGGGGTATGTTTTCCATGGACTTATTATTGCATGAACTTATTCTGTGAACAGAACGCTCCGCACCAAGGTGTTAACCTGCTGCACTCAGGAGTAGATAAGCAGGAGTAACAAACGTAAAGATAGAAAATACAATCATATTCTGCACAATGTAACAGAAATGATGTATAGCTTTAGCGATTTACAGTAAACACAGTTTTGGCAATGCGGTAAATCAAATAATTTACACAGCCAGTTTGTTGGTTGTGTAAATTGGTTGTAACCTCACTCCGCTGTAAGTAAATAATGCAGCAAACTGGACCTGCTTTGGTCAAACTGGCTAACTGGCATGCGTGTCCAAATGTAGCCTATTGAAGAGCAAGAAGATAGCCTATACAGTAATATTTTTAGAAGCATGTTTTTATCCTGATAAAACACCAATTCCACAGAAAAAAGTTGACAGTTGACAACCCTTATAAGCAAAACAGCAAATTACTGTAAGCTTTACATTCCATGGTCCTTTTAATTACTATTTCCCAGTATCCAAACCTTAACCTATTTTCACAGAAACCTGCTTCAGGAGATTCACTGTATCAGAGTTAATGTAACGGTCATTTTCAGTAGACAGAAATACAAGCCAAAACTGTCACTTTTACAGAACTGGAAAAATAACACTGGATATCTGCTAAACTAACTTTGTATTGCACTTACTATAGTTGAAAACTGCAAACGATCAAATGGGAGTTAACCCCAACATTCACAATACCGAACTCTTTAAAATAGCTTTCTGCTGTATTAAGAATACCTAGAGGCTCTGCTTAAACATTTCTATCTTTGATGGGAGTGGTCTCTTCCAGGATTACCCCTATCCAGTGCCCACATCGCAACTGACTGCGCGATTCTCCGACAGCATAGGCAGGGTGGGTTTGGTGTTGTGTTGGTCGCGTTAAAAGACGCAAGGGGCATATGTTACATGATTTGGAGGAATCAGCTTCCTTCTCCGGCAGGAGCATGTCGCTGCGTTGGGCTAAAATGTTCAGTTGCGTTCAGGGTGGGGCCAAATAATATATGCTACTGCCACTGCAGTCACCAGATCTCACCTCAGATGAAGTTATTCAATAGATTTGTGTGTAAAGTTTACGATAAACACCGATAATTACATAATTAACTTCCTGCTGAGATTACTGTGAAATCATTTCATACAGTGATATGTGTACGCTCTTTTGTAAACCACTGCTGTTTTACTGCAATGTGTACATTGAAACACTGTTGTATATGGTATTGATTAATAAATGATTCAAATAAACCAGCAAGCAGAAGGGGAAAAACGGGGTAAATCGTGCCAGTGGGTAAAACGAGACAATGATTTTTGTCATGCAAAGTGAATTCATCATGATTTAAAAAAAGAGAATTCACCTGATGTCATTACGAGCTTGTGACAGCTGAACCCATATGCATCACCAAGCACAGACCTTTGTAAAAAAGTGGCTTGATATACCCCATTCTCCCTGACATCTATTTATACAACCCACAAGTCTTTTGATGTGTTAACTACACTACTGGGATATAATGACTGTAGTGTAGTCAAATACAGGAGGTCCTCGGGTTACCACGGTCTCGAGTTACGTCGTTTCGTGGTTACGACGCACTCCCATAAATAACTTAAAACACCTATTTTCGACTTAAGCGGTTTGGTTCGTAAATACGACCACAGAAATAAAGATAAGAAATTGTTCACTTTTTTAAAATAAATGTTTCATTTAATTACTGTATTTTATATGTCCTTCATGTGTTGTGTGTACAGTGTGAGTGACTTAAGGTGTTAACTTAGGAATAATTTAAGTATAAATTCCGACTTACGTCGAAAATCGGTTTACGACAAGTCGTAGGAACGGAACTCGTTCGTAAGTCGAGGACCCCCTGTAATTATATATTTAAAAAAAAAACACATTTGAGTGGATAAGATTATGTTTTTGTATATAATGTTGTCCCGTTTGCAGGTGTATCATTCAAACCAGAATACGCTATATACAGAAGCTGTTCACGTTAAGAAAATGGAGCCGGTAAGGACAACCTTGTTCAAGCGGGGGTATTGTGGATCGGTTTACAGAATTCCGAGTCTTATCTACCTGACAGATGATCAGTCGTTCCTAGCCTTCGCAGAAAAACGATCTTCTGAACGGGATGAGGATACAGAAATTTTAGTGATGCGGAAGGGAAAATGGATCCAAGATGCAACATCCAATAATGGGTCAATTCAGGTATTTCTAATACAGACATGCATTTTCATCGCGCTACATCCAAGTATGCTGTACTGACACAAAATATTTGACATTTACCTCACAATTTAAATGTTCAGATGTTTACTCTTCCAATGTTTCAGTATTACGAATGCCGAAGGAAATGCCTTAATGAGTTAATGAATTTAAGTCGAGTGTAATCTGTGTCAATTTTGAAATGTTTTGCAGTGGTTAGACATGGTGGAGCTGACGACTGCAGTACTGGGGTGCAATGGCTGCTGTCCGTGCTGCTACTATCGGCCTATGTGCCCTTGTCCGGTGTATGAGAAGAACACCAGAACCCTTTTTCTTTTTTTCATCTGTATTTGTTACAAGACGTCAGAGTCATGTCAGAAAAGAATGGGCAAGAACAAAGCCAGGCTGTGTCACGTCACCAGCAATGACAATGGTCAGACTTGGAGCGAGGCGACGGACCTAACAGAGAGCGTGATCGGTGATCAAGTTGCTAGCTGGGCGACGTTTGCTGTCGGGCCGGGGCACGGCATTCAGATGACAGATGGGAAGCTCGTAATTCCAGCCTATGCTTACAATATCCAGAAGTCGTGCTTCTGTATCCCTATCTGCTGCAATGTCCTGCCTTATTCGTTCGCCTTCTACAGCGACGACAACGGTATGACATGGAAGGTTGGCGAGCAGATCCATTTGGAGTCGTGTGAGTGTGAAATGGCCGAAATCATCGACCAATGCAGAAAGAGCCACTTGTACTGCAACGCCCGTAACCCCAAAGGCGGATGTAGAGTGGAGGCCCTGTGTGAGAGCAGTGCGAGGAATGCCTTTGGCATGCCACACTTGGCCACAAAGCTGGTGGACACTGGTGGTGGTTGCCAAGGAAGTGTAATTGGCTTCCCTGCTCCAAAGTCCCACCCAGATGAACAAAATGCAGATAACAAGGAAGACAGACCCACATGGCTGCTGTATTCACACCCTACCGACAAGAGTAAGAGAATTAAACTGGGAATTTACCTGAACAGGTCCCCTTTAAATCCACTAGGCTGGGAGGAACCTTGGATCATCCACCATGGCCCCAGTGGCTACTCTGACCTGGCACTTGGGGAGAATTTTGGTTGCCTCATGGAATGCGGGAGCAAGAGCGAACTTGAGGAGATCGCCTTTGTACAATTCTCCATCGAGCAAGTCACTGCAGGAAGAGATGAGCCGAACGTTTGATCAGTCAGGCAGGCGTAAGCACTCTTCCAATGCTGGAAGATTGAGTATTCTTGAAACCAAACCTAGCAAGCAGAACACCCTTTCTGTGTACTGGTGTATGCATGGTTGCTAACACACGCAAATTCTGTTACGCCGATGGACAAGTGCCAGCAAAACAAGTGTTAATGAGAACGCAAACATTGCTTAAAATAGTTCTTACGCATGCATTATGATAAACACTGTGCGCATACAAATGAGGACCATTGTTTTTTCTGTGAGGAAAACTTTGAGAAGCGATCATGGTTGAGTGAATGAATGAATATGTAACATTACAATATACATTGTGTTTGTAGTTATAATTGTATTTGTACTGACTGTCATTTGAGTCATAGTACTAGCCTTTTTCAGTAATCAGTACAGGGAGTCATCGATTTACGAACGAGTTCCGTTCCTACGACTTGTCATAACCCGATTTTCGGAAGTCGGAATTTATACCTAAATTATACCTAAGTTAACACCTTAAGTCACTCACACTGTACACACAACACATGAAGGACATATAAAATACAGTAATTAAATGAAACAGTAATAAAAAAAAGAGAACAATTTCTTATCTTTATTTCTGTGTTCGTATTTACGAACCAAACCGCGTGGGTGGAAACTAGGTTTTTTAAATAATTTATGGAAGTGCGTCGTAACCACGAAACGTCGTAACTCGAGGACTCCCTGTAATACCTAAGCAAGAGCTGTACTAATCAATGCCCTCTCACAGACGTAAGATACCATGAATTATATACAGGTTATACACTGGCAGATAACGGAGTTTCAGAATCAAGCAAAGTCATCTGCTAGTCCCGAATCAAGCTCAATTACCTGCCAATGGATTGAGACAATTTTACCTGTTAAAATAAGACATGTTTTCTCGAAGCTAGCCTGACATACTCATAAACACAATTCTTGGCCAGTTAATTTATTTCAGACCAAGAAAAATAAGATCTATTGTCTATTTTCAAGATTTTTTGGCTTGTTAAGATTTATTTTTTGCAGTGGTTTGTTATTATGGAAAACATTGAAGAACCACTGGTCAGTTTCAATATGTCATATAACTGTAGCTACCTGTTAATACACCATCTTTGTCCTGAAAGTGTCTGTTGTAAGTCTGAGGATATCATATCTACTCTAATAAACGTTTTATGTATAATCATATGAAAACTGTATTTGAGTCTAATTGCTGACCAGAACAATTCACAATTCCATATTATATTTGGGTTTAAGTCATATGTATTACACTGTTTGGACTAGCAGGTACAGTAATTGATTTAATGGCGGTTCAGATTAACTACAATCATAAAATGATATACATCAAAATCCATAACTAATTTTTGCTATCCAAAGTAGCTAAATTAAAGCATTGGTGTACCAGTTAATGGGTTCCTCGAGAGAACCATGACGCAACAAACAATAATTTTTTTCCGGCTTGGGTCTGATTATCAAGAGATGCTAATGAGGTATGTTTAAAATGGTGTATTCTCATTTCAGATCTAACTGGTTTGACTATATTGAGCTGAACTTGAAAATTAAAGTAGACTTACTTTTTTCTCTCGAGAAACGTATGAGACATTTTCATATTCCTTTGTGTAGATAGATAGTGAACTCACTGTGGTCAGGAGAAATACGATTAAGGAATAGGCCTTCACTTGATTGTAAAAATACTTTAAAATGCATTTATTTTTTGCTTTTACACAGCTGAGTTGTAGTTACACTACAAAATTGATATTAGATTTCTAGAAGTAACATTTCTTAAGCCTTATTTAAAACATTAGGAGATAAAAGTGAAGAGTAGACACACACACTTTGTTACAATAGTAACAACTGACCTACGTCACTGTCCTACACGTGCTTTGAGCATGTTCACAGAAATCTCAGCACACCAAAATGACCATTTTGGGTAAAGCAGATTTTCAAACAAATAGTGTATATTACTGAGACAACGTGTGTAGCTAAGGGTGGGTGCGCTGGTTCAGGTGTGCTGGCCGTCGCCACGGGGTGTTGGTCAAAACACAGGCGGATGCAGGAGATCCTGTGTTACTGTCAGATGACACAGGTTTGATAGGTAGGTGGGTAGATGGGAGTGTGTGTGGAGTGTGTGAGTACAAAGAAACTAATATACAAAATCCAATCACTTCAATTGCATCTGCACTATAACACAAGACAGGGATAAATAACAGCATACTACAAATGCAGTCCCCATATTCGGGAATAAGTAACTAATAAACCGTAGCTTTACTATAAATTATATTCCAATCATCGACAGCGCCGTAGTTCGTTCAAATAAATATTCAGTGACTGGCGCAGCTTATTTATATTCATAAAATAATACTTCGCTTGCACCGTCTATTAACAAATAATAATACAATCTAAACAGCTTGAAAGAAACGAACCTAACTGTCAAACGTCCATTACAAGGTGT
The DNA here is from genome assembly GCA_019788955.1 of Albula glossodonta. Taxonomy (NCBI): domain Eukaryota; kingdom Metazoa; phylum Chordata; class Actinopteri; order Albuliformes; family Albulidae; genus Albula; species Albula glossodonta. The sequence goes on from JAFBMS010000769.1 coordinate 235,853, forward strand.
TTAAAAGGCAGATTAAACGGCATTAATATTACGTCCGTGCTCTGCCAAACTAAACAACGCACACAAGAAAACGTAACCAATATTTCTATATGGCATACAAACAAAGGAAAATGGCACTTACTTAAACATCAGTTACGCACACTAACACACTTACCCGTTGCCACACTAAATTAACTTCTAATAAATTCTAACTACTTGGAGATGACTTGCTGGCTTTTTCTGCTGTGTCTTCCCTGTCTACCGCTATCTGCACTCGCTGCATCCGGGCGCGTTGATTGCTAAGGAAGTGGGTGATTGAACAGTAAGTAAAGCTCTGGAGAAATCTGCGTGATAAGAGATACTTTTTCATTCCTAGTGCCTCCTGAATAGCGCGTATTAAAACATTTTATGATGCAGAAAAGGCAGCTCGTCGCATTCACATTCAACTATGCTACGAAAATATGCAATGGTCGGCGTTGCGGCAGAAGGTGGTGAACTGCTGTACCTGGATGCCATCCAGTGGTAGAAAGTTATATTGGCTTCTGCAGTAACTGTGCGAAGGAAGCTTAACCACGAAGCTGGCGTATTTTCTAACCAGTCACATGTGACTGTAAGAGCAGGCATCAACGCAAACCAGTGTTTTAAACGTAAAGTTTAAGCCATTGTACTACTGGGCTGAACGGCAAGAGGAGGTTTGTGTGAAATACATCACACTGACTAAATCTCACCACTGTCAAAGCTTGGACATGCCTGGCACAATGATCAATGGCAGTGATGTTCGTGGCTCCTAGGTGGTACCAAACTGATAAAAAAAAAGGCTACCAGAAGAATACAATGGAAGAAGGAAAGAAAGGGCAGGCCAAATTCAGTTATTTGGAATTGACAGACCATGTGGGACGAGTGTTCTCTGGCAACTGCTACTCTCTGGGAAAAACCCCAGAACCTGATTGTCTTTGCCTTTGACTTAACTGTGACACCAGTCATGTTGAAAATCACTTCCTTTTAATAAATACGCATTTAAGTTTAACCATAACTCTGTTTTTCTTTAATGGAATTCGATGAAAAAAAAGGACATTTGGGACAACATGCAAATTGTCTTTCTCTTTTAACACAAGGAGTCTGGTCGCCAACCAGCATACATAACCAACGGTTGGAAATTTAAACCGTGCTTTGTCTTTGTTTTGTGTAAGTTCGTCTTTGTTGAGTCACCTATCAGTTACGCTACAAGCCTTTTGTTCCTGTTCTGTTTACCTGACCCGATCTGATCTTTGCCTGTTTTCCCGCATTTTGGCTTTCGTATTCGTTCTGTTTCCGTGCTTGCCTGGTTTGAACCTTGCCTGTTTTTATTTCGTTTGTGGATTCTGTTTTTGCTCTGGTTGCTGTGCTCTCCTGGTTTTGACCCTGTGCCTGTTTTTGGACCTGCCCTTTATTTACAATAAACTTCGGTTTATTTTACTCTTGTCTGCGTTTGAATTCATACTGAAGCCTGACATAAATAAAATTTCCACTCAGTGTGTCACAGAGACCATTGCTTCTAACCACCTATTGTATTCAGCAGAGTAAGGGTTATGTTGAAATAACAGAAATTTGTTTCCTATATACATATAGTCAAGTTTATGTCCATGCAAAATATTTTTCCAAAACAAAAGTTTATTGTGAAATAAAAGGTATTTTGAGCCAATACCCAAGTTTTGTGGTTTTGCTTGAAATATCACAAAGATGTTATAGATACAAAATATTAACAGAGTGATTGCAGGTGCCACAAGTACTATATTTTGTCCTGAAAACCTTCTTTCCTAGTCTAAACACCTGAGATAATCGTTTGTGTCGTGACACGCCATCCCATCTGGTCAGTGCCTAGCTGGACCGTTTTTCAACAAGACAATGTGTCACGAACCAGGAAGGACCCAAACGCAAAAGTGCATTGCAGAGATTTATTGGAGCAGAATCCAAAATCGTACTCAAAACAGGCGAAGTCAAAAAACCAGGAAGACACGGCAACAGTACAAAAACACAGTCCAAAAAGAGAGGTCAGAAAGCAGGCAAAGGTATAGCAACAAGAAGACTCAGCAACAGGTACACAATCGGGAGACGAGAATCAAAAACCAGAAAACCGAAAAAACAGGTGATAACGGACAGACAGGCAGGCAGACAGGCAGACAGGCAGGCAGGCATGCAGACAGGACTGGAAGGCTCGTAGCTGCACAGAGGAAAAACAACTGAGACGAACTCGCAACAAGCAACCGAAAGAACAGAGAATAAATACACACGACTTAACAAGCAAACGAGACACAGGTGTACAACAGGGCAGGTGAAACCGTAAATCACGGTAGGTAACAAGGACGGCGGGGAAAGACAATGACAGGAAAACAAACACGCATGGACAGGGAACGAAACAAAAAAAAACACGAAAACAACCGAACAAAGCCGACAGAAAACACAGGAAACCAAAACACAAGTTACACAGTATTACTGACACAATGACCATAAGCACACCTCAGGATAGTATAAAAATTGTCTTGTGGGCCTGCCCTGGTAGCCAATCCGGTAGAGCACGTGTCACATAAGACCAAGGCCCTTCAGCAGCGGCACAGGTTCAAATATATAAACAGGCTGTTGTGGGAAAGAAAATGGAAAGATTTTGACATATTAATAAGTGTCTCGATGGAACGCTCTTTCATTTGACATGCTTCTCGTACATATAAAGCTCTGCCCTCCTGCCAATACAGGCAATCAATAGCTCTAATGTGTCTCGGTTTACTCAACACAGCTAAGACAATTCTCGAGATTTCGATGAGCAAATTTAATGGAGCGAACTTTTAAGATTCACGACTTTATAATCTTGAGTTTAAAGCAACAAACTCTGTGGATATTATCCTGCTTGTGACAGTGACAAGTACTGCCGGTATTTCAGAGCAGATAACGTGGAAGAATTTTTTTTTTTTCTATTCATTTTAAAAGTATATTTTGTCCCCATTTAAGCACTTGTTTCCGTCTGCTGTCCTTGAATCTAAGATGAGGTTGTGTGTGGTTGACCGAAGCTCTGGGATGCAGACCGATAGTTCCCCTCCCTTTTTCCATGTTTGTCTTTCATATTGAAACATGAATTCACATTCATCATAGAAAACTATGGGAATAACCAGTTCGATTGTTTCACAAACTGTGTTGAACGGACGCCAAGAGCCTACAACAGTTTTATCACTTTCAGCAAAAAGCGGCTACTTTGAAGAGTCTACGATTTAAGATCATTTTGACTTGTTGAACACTTATCTTGGTGTCACAATATTTGATTTGTATTATTTCATTGCTTTGAGGCCTTCTTGCAACTGTAAAGCAAATAACATATCTAAAATAGAGAAAATGCATTAAAAAGTAGGCAAATCCAGACTTTTGACTGGTAATGCACGTAACACTTGGCAAGAAGGCAAGTTCAATTCCTGATAAAACGGTTACGAAATGCAGAGGGGAATATCACCACACCCTTGTAATGAAAAGAGAAAACAACAAGAAACGGCAAACAAAACTCCCACAATGACATTTGACAATGACTCACCATCTGCTTGTGTTAAAAGTCCTTAAATTTGGGTGTCAAAACACAACAGCTGGACCATGATATTGACATGTGTGTACAATGGCCGACTGTGTGTAAGCGACCTGTACCTCCTACATCTCCAGTGTAGTGTACGTCTGATGTTACTTGTGTGAAACCGTGTGGCATTGAGCGGTCGGTGTGGGGTGGTAGGAAGACTGGATGGAGATGTGCCACAAAATCGGCATAAGCCGTATTATTGCAAATAAACAAACAAAAATAACCAGAATGAGAATAACTTTCAAAAGAAAAGACACACCGGGTTATTTCAAACAAACTAAGCGCGTCTTTAGCGCTTTTTCGACCCACTGCACGCCTTTTCAGTGTCTGTTCGTATACGGACCTTAAACCTTTACGCGTGCTTGGGAGACTTGTGCGTTTGGGGTGGAGATTCATAAAAATTGGGGCGTTTCTCACTAAAATACCCTCTAGACTTTGACTTATGGTACGGTCACATTTAGCTTCCAATGTGAAATATCTGCGTGCATTCCCATTCAAGTCAATGGAAGTTGGCGTCAACTATCAATGCTTCTGGCGTTGCAGCTGTGCTTGGAATAAAAACCAGCATGTACAGTGGGTCCCCAGGACCGACTTTAGGGAACCACTGGTATGGAACATTTGGCAATAAAGAAAGTTGAATTCCTGATAAAACGGTTACGAACTGCAGAGGGGAATTTCACCACGCCCTTGTAATGAAAATAAAGAAAACAACAGGGGAAACTCCTGATTTTTTTTTGGCATTCGTACGTTGCGCAAAACAGACTTTCTTCCTTCTTGTGAAAAATTTCACAAGAATTTTTCACAAGAATTTGCTAAGGATATGCAAGTTATGTTTGTGCACATTAATTCAAAACTTTATTTCTTTATTTCAGCGTCTGTTGAAAGTGACTTTTTTGCATTTCCTATTTATTTTGTTTCACAACAGTGTTATATTTTTTTCCTTCACAAAAACAAAACATTCATTTAATGGTCAGTCCATAGTCTTCAGTTAGACCATTAGAGAGTATAACCTGTTATTCTCATAGTTACTTATACTAAACTACATTGAAGTTTATTCTAAGTGAAAGTTAAATATATTTGACTGGTTGAGATTGTTTTCTTGTTTCCTGGCATGTTATTAAAATCCAGACCACACAACATTCAGAAGCTGTTCACATTTCGGAAAATCAACCCTGTCAACACAACCTTGTTCAAGTGGGCGGGTTGCAGTCCAGTGTATCTGACAGAAGGTATATCATACCTATCCTTTGCAGAAAAGCGATCTTCCGAAAGAGAAGTAGATGCCGATTCCTATTCATCTTAGCGATACAGAAGAGAGAATAACAGAATAGGCTAATTTAGGTATTTCTATGTATTATGAATTATGAATAGCCTATTCAAGTTGATATTCAAATGTCCTCCACTGAAATGAAAATATTAGACTTGTAACTCATTTTAGATACTCAAATATTAGTTTTCATTTATAGAAAAGTTTAATAGGTTACTTTTAAAACCCATTTTTTTGTTTTCAAAACATTGAAAACCTAATGAAATCCTGTAATGAACTGAAGTTACATTAAATCTTGATTTTTAACTTGTTTTAAAATGTTTTGCCGTGGTCTGATATGAATGGGCTGGAGTTCGAAATTCTCCCTGACTATCGCCTTACGTGGCCTTGCCGGACGTATGAGAAGAAGGCCAAAACCCTTTTCCTCTTTTCACCTCTGTTAAGGACCATGTAGAGTTCCTATCACCAGTATTTGCACGCTTTTCTTTTTTAAATAAAAAGTACAATATCTTCAGAAATAAATTCGAATTATAAAATGTACCAACTTCTTATAATTTGAATATTTTAATAGGATGCCTAAAGTTATTCGACAAAAAAACTTAAACTTGCAGGAAGTGATTTTAAAGAAGAAAAACGAAATATGACATGGTCAGTATTAATGGCACCCTTTCCTAATAATTTGTAACACACCTTTTAACAGCGACAGACTCCAAACGTTTGTGGTAGCCATCTATAAGCTTCTTGCACCTGTCTGCTGGTAGTTTTTCCCACTCCTCCAATGTCAACTGTTCAAGCTCTTGGATAGCTCCCCTACGGCTGATTTCAGCTCTCCCTTTTTGCCCGAAAGGATTGCGGTTTGTCTCGGTAGGTTTTGGCAAAGATCGGTCCTGCCTTCTTATGTCTTTCTTTCAGCAGTGGGGACTTCGCCCATGAAGCCCGCCTTGGTTTAGCGTGTACCCGTATAGTACGGGTTGAATCTATCAGTCAGAGTTGCTCAAAGTCTGCCTTTAGCTTTTTGGATGTTACATGTTGTGTTTTTTTTCAGTTTGCACCAACCTTCGAAGACTTTCCTCACGGATTTTCTTCTTTGGGCCGCATCCTGGGAAGTTCTTGACAGTTCCATGAGCGGTAAACTTCTTATTTACATTGTGCACTGTTGACGTCAAGGACTTTGGAGATGGCGTTGTATGCTGTAACATTCTTGTGTTTGGACGTAAAAGCACTTTTGATGCTCTCAGATGCTCTTGTCTTCACCATTGTGAAAAGGGATCATGGGAAGTAAAGCGGCCTTTTTAAGCGCTAAAACCATCATTCATTGGTTAATTCAAGTCATGCACGCCTTGATAATTTATCACAAGTGACGCTAATTTCTAATTAATCAAAGGTGAGTCTAATCTAGTCTAATCTGTTTAAAATTCCTCAAAAGGGTGCCGATAATTGCATCAGGTCCATATTTCCATTTTTACACTTTTCCTCCTATTGCTTTTTTAAATTGTTATTGTTTTGTCCTTAGCTGTTGCGTTTCGAACATGAGTTTACATAGACCAAAGATGTTTTCACATCTGCAGCTGGACCGGGTCATGGCATTCAGACGAAAAATGGGAGGCTTGTAATCCCAGCCAACACTCATTACAACCAGAAAGAGCCCAACGCTGCTGTGAAATTCTCCCTTGCGGATGTCATCAGCAGATTTCCGCCACAATGATGTCATTGAAAAGAAGACGATAAGAAACTAACGACAGTATTGTAATGTAGTATTGATGAGTAATTAAAAGGTCAGGAATAAATTTCCAACAGCTGAAAACTGAGTATCTTCTAACCCTGGCCCAGTGAGGTAGGAGTCACTGAGGGCTGTTCAAGAGACAAGGGGTAATACTGGATAATTTATATCACATTATATTATAGGCATTTAGCAGACGCCTTTATCCCGAACAATTTACACATGTTATGAAGAAAGAATATCAATGCGTCCAGTAGTATTAGAGCACAGTAGTGATAAACACCTCATCCAGATCAGAGTGCTAGTTTACCATTACGAAAGTATAAACATAGTTTGTAGTTTGTTAATTATTCCATCATATAATCTAGATGCAGTTTGAAATACCATCTACCAAAATTGTAGTGTTTAGTAATGTTTTACTGGCACCCCTTAGTCTGTTATCTTTATCATACAAGACAGGCTTTCAAACAAATATCAGTTGTGTTTCATCGATACGAACTGTATTGAAACACTTTGTCATACATTAAGACAGCTGGTTCATCAATCCAAGCCTGGAATTGTTATGAAAATCAATGCTAGGCTGTATTGTAGCAAAAGGTAATGAACATGGCTCCCCCTAGTGTTGGAAAGTTATATTGGTTGGAGCTGTAATGGCAAGATTGAACCTTAAAATCCATTAAGTAGCAGACACATGTAATTATAGTATTTACTAAAAAACTATATGTGTTCTATAAGTACTAAACTTTGTCTATTCCTCATCTACTATTTACAAACTGAAGTAACCAATACAATTTGTTACAACTGCAATGTTACGCCTATGTTTTGCGCTTCTGTGGTGGCAACACAACTGTCATGCCCCAATTTTATAATTCCTGGGAAAAATCCAGCAACACCTTCATCATCATGAACCATAAGGTGCATGTTTCTCCCCAGAACCAGTACTTCAATTTTGATATGGTACCTGAGTGCCATAAAAATACATCTTTTGTGGATCATATGAAGGACTGTTGGGTGGTTACAAGTTTACCAATACTGTCATGGTGGAAGGCCTGCATAAAAAAATGACCATAATATAATAAAGGAAGGCAGATTTTGGTTACCAGGGTTACAAGGAATATTTTTGTCCCGCAAAAAAGTGTTCTTTCAGGGAGCCCAGCCAGTAGGGCCTCAAAGGGGACATATAAACTGTAAAAAAAGAAAAGACCCCTTTGACAATATGGTCAAGAAAGATATATTTATTACAACTGAGAAACTTGTGGGTCTCCTCTCCAAGTACAGAGACAAAAAGACACCAACTACTGAGTCACACAGACATTTAAACCCAACACCCCAGCTCTGAATTGTGGGCAAATGGCTGAGACCAGATAGTGGGTTGTTGACACCTTTAATCTTTCCTGTTCACGCAAGACCCCCATCAGCACAGAGGACAAGATCTGTACTGAAGCTGGGAAATGATCTTCATACCCTGCTCCCTTAGCACCCCAAAATGATATTATGCTAATCGTCTGCCCTAGCGTTGAGTAGGTCTTATGTAAACAGGAACTTACAACATGAAAAAGACACATGTCATTTCCCAACAAGGTGTGTCTTCATGCCTCTTGGAATACCAATTCATATCAGTCTCATGGCATCTTCCATTCGTTACAGGTGAGTGGAAAAACCCACCAACAGTGACTGGGACGGATGGTGGTGAGAACACAGCGGCCGCATGGCGATCAGGTCACTGTTGAGGCCTGTTGGGGTCACTGACCGACCCCCGTCACCCCAGTCCTACCCCCAGTGCCTATGGCTCTCTGTCTGCCCCTGGCCCATCCTCTATCTAGCGCCCAAAACATGGAGGGCCAACACAGAGTCACACACCAAAATGAAACATGAATTAAAGGAGGAGTATGCGATACAGTAACATCACTTTATTAAAGGCTTGTTAAATATGTATAGGTTATTATAATTACAAAATTCGTACATGCGAAATCAATAGATCAAACGCAGTACAATGCAAGTTTTTCCCTTAACCCACTCAATGTGTTGTCTTCGATGTATTTTATGACATTTTAATAATGCAAAGACAAACTAGTCTCATGGTCTTTTTTGACAATGCTCATGGTTGCTTTCAGAATGTTTCAGACTGTTCTAAGGTTTGCACTGGATTCTGAAGATTCGTCAGTTATGAACTGTATCATTTTCTATCTGAACTATAAAACTGTTTCATCTGCCAAAGACCTGTTTTGAAAATAAGAAAATGCACAAATCATGTGAAGTTAGCAATGGGCTTATTTAAATAAAAAGGCAAATAAAAGCTGTCAGAAGCATGAGCCGAGAAACCAGAGTGTGCTCGTGTGCGGTATTATAGGTCAGAGGTTAAAGGAGGTTCGGAAGTCCCTCTCCCAGTTCCTGTCCTTTGCGCTGTCTCTCCTCTCCGCCCTGCGGCTTAGTGTGGCTGCTCTCTCCGTGCGGCCCCTGGGAGCCCGCTGCACTGCCTGGGTATCCTTGGCCCTGAAGTGCGTGACGCGGGGGCGAGGAGCGGGGCCGTAGCCCAGGCCACGCTGGTCCCTCTTCAGCACGGTGCGCACGGGCTGCTTGGGGCCTGTCCCCGAGGGCCCCAGCCCCGTCCCCGGGTCCCAGCCTGTGCGCAGCATCATTCGGTAGCCTGCGCTGGAGGCGGGGAGGCAGTACTGCGGGGTGGGGGCCGGCCGCCGCAGGCTGAACTGGTGCAGCGTGGAGCTGCGGTGCTTCTGTTCGCTTTCGCTGTATTCGACGCCGCACACCGAGCACCAGCTGGGCTGCGACCCAGAGCCCCTGCAGGAGAGACGGACAGGCAGAGAGGGTGCGTTAACAGTACAGCACACTCCTGGGAGTGTTTCAAGTGTATTCACAGCGACTTAGGCTGGGGAGAAGGTACAGCAGAGTGTCTGCGTTTTGTTTTTGGTTGCTTATATGACAAAATACGTTCAAGTGGAAAGTTTCGCTACTGTTAGCTACTTGCTAGATGGCTCATTTTACTGCTTGTGGACACTGCAGTTATCATAAGGAATTATTTGCATTCCATGAAGTAAATAATCATTCACTCATACTTATTGTCAAGGAGCTCTTGTAGGCCATTCCAAATCAAAAGGAGAGAAGGTTACAACGCAACCTATCACTTTGTGACACCTGATTTTACATTGTGGTTTCACAGATGACGTTTCAGAATTTATTGTGAAAATATTGGTTGCACAGAAAGTGTCCATCTTTCCTTCCATGTGTTGACTAAAGATTTTTAATATTTTCAAGACTATGACTCAGAATTGAACCGGATTTTTTCCCAATTATAATAAAGATCAGGGGAATCCAAAACGATAGCCAAGGACTTTCAATTCTAGCCAAAATTGAAACATTTATCAAAACAGCACATTATATAAATTATCTATTCCTGAAATGTTTTAACAATCTTGTTTTCTATAACCAGTGACGATTGCTGTACAGAAAAATGGCGTATGTAATTCTTCTCAATCTACAGATATAAATATTTAAAAATGGTTCGAATAAAGTATGACTTAATGCTGCAGTACTGACCTGTTTGTGGTTCTGGAAAGGCCTGACTCCCGCTCTGACGGGACCCCATAGCTCTCCAGCTCTCTCACCACTTCATCGTGACCAGCCTGATCAGCCAAATCACGAGCATCCCGACCCTGAGTATCCACCACCCCGACCCAGGCAGCCCCCTTGTGGAGAAGCAGTTTTACTGCGGCACGCTGACCTGCGTAGCTCGCACACATGATAGCAGTCCAGTAATACGAGTCCTGGAAGTTTATATCGCATCCTTTCTTCTCCAATAAGACCCTGAGACCGGCAAGATCCCCCTCCTGGGCACACCTCAGCAGCTTGTGGCCATCCCTCTCGCTGGCAGTGCCGCTGGGTTGGGCCAGCTCTGTCCCCCTGCCCCTGCCCTGCACCTGCTTGGGTCTCCTTCTTTTCTCCCTCTTGCTCTCTCCTGCTGTGCCTCCCTCCTCCAAAATGCTCTGGTAGAAGTTCCTGGCCTCCTCTCCGCTCAGCGCGCTGTCCGGCTGCAGCGGCTGGTTAACCGGGTCGATCCCGGGCCAGCCGTCCGGTTCACGAGCAGCAGTGAAAGTGATCAGGCTGCTCATGGCTGCAAGCGGTGCTCACGCAGCTCTGCTCTCATGTCCGCTCCGAAGCAAACGCCGTCCTGTCACTCCGCAGTTGGGTACCCTTGAGGAACGGAGACGAGCAGTAGCCAAAAGTCACCATCACTAAGAGGTCTGCTGTTTTATAACCAAGGAAGAGAACAGACAACATTTTCACTGGTGTCATGGCAACAATGGCACATTACACACTAAGAGAACTCAGGTAAAGACATAGTTCACAACATTTTTAATTTAAAACGAATAAAGAAAAGCGAAAATAGCCAAATAGGCAGTGGTATGTTCTCTCGATCGTCAAACAGGAAAGCAGTCTGCACAAAACGCATTATTAAAGGGATTTCTGCCGTTAAGTAAGGTTTTTTGATAACGGTGGGTTTCAAGGTATTTTTATCTTACAGCAGAAGGAACACCCTGCAAAATATGATAGTGATAGACTAACTTCATGGTGGCTGTTAAAAACAAATTCTTCCAAGGAAAGTTTAAATTCTCAACGGTGTATTCTTTACACAGATAACGGATGATGACTTACAGGTTGTTATAAAATTATACGGTTGTGGATATTCTAGTATGTTTCAAGCTCCTTACAGTCTTTGCTAAAATCAGATGATAAACCACCATGGTCAACTGATGGCTGTAAAATAAGTTTCTTCTTAGCCACGGAGCTGGTTTAAAAGTAGTTTACGCACCCCCAAAGCTCATACATAGCAATGAAACTAGCTACGGTAGGTCAAAATCTGTCGAGCTTACATGTATTTAACCAACTTTGAAATGCGGAAATGTTGATCTAATTAGTTTGTGTTCGCTGACTAATACGTCGTAACACACCAGAATGTTTTTCTGAAGTCAATTTTGGCTGTGGATCATCTTGGCTCAGCTGTTTTAGAAATCCCGTCTTGGTATTTTTAAATATCCCTGGCACAAGGGGATAGTTCAATGACATTATTTCTGGGAGTTTTATTTGTTTGGTAAACCGAGCGAATCATTCCAGTCATCTGGTATCGTATGTTAGCAAGTATCGATAAAAAAGGTTGGGGTAGACTAAAGATGAAATTGTTACGTTCCCTAAAATGACTGCATCTCTTTGAGAGATTATATGTATGCTAGCTCATAATATTTACATAACTAGCAAGCCAACCAACATTACGTTGTATTTCTCATCGTGAACGTACCTGAAATCGTTCAGAACAATTCAGAATTTGTCGTTGATTATACTACATACGACAACTCGATCAACAAACCAAACAGCTTTTTTAAAACTCATTTAGAGGATGAAGTTCTTCACAAATTCACAAACCTTGCCCGATGCCTGCAAACCTCTGTTCCACTAGCAACAATAAGGATTGTACTTCCGGGTCATGGTTGTCATAATATAAGTCTTCTAGAAAAACGAAGAAATACGGGGTCCAGGTTACTCAGGAACATGTCTAGTATCCAAAACAAGTGAGTTTGACAATGGTGTGATGTCTTATGGTCTGCTGCTGGCCTGGCACCATGTAAACACAGTAAATGCACCTGATTTTATTGCACATTTATTTTGGACTGTATACAAAAAACATAAAACATGTCTCAATGAAAGTGGGGTTGGGAATACTCAGGAACATGTATCCAAAACAAGTGAGTTTTTAAGTGGTCCAGCATGGCACCATGTATTCACTATGAATACATGGTGCCAGCAAATGCCAGCAGCAGTCTGTAAGACATTGGACCACTTAAAAACTCACTTGTTTTGCGTAGCAGACACGTTCCTGAGTATTCCCAACCCCACTTTCATTGAGATATGTATTAATGTTTTCTGTGCAGTCCAATTTTGACACTTCTGTATTTGAGACTTGTATTTTATTAATAGCAGAGGAAAATGCAATATAACTTCCTTTAACATATACTTTAAATTTTAGTTAATATTTTATGTTTAAATGTAATGTTTTACCGTTTTTGTGCAATTTCTTAATTTTATAGAGGACTTCTATTATGACATTCACTACCCGGAAGTAGTTTTCTTATTGCTGCTGGCTGAACACAGGTAAAACAGATTCGGTATTCAATACTCACACGTGAACCGCGATATCACGATATGCCTATAATTTCCAAAACTTGCTTATTGCGCTGCAGACTAAACGCACGTTGTACATTCAGATCCACAGAACATCCCTGGAGCTTTGTATGCAAATACGAGTTGGAGAAGAGGGGAAACTAAAAACAAATATTTTCCCAGCTCCAACGTGACAATGGCCAGCGCCAGAAGGAGAAAGAGATTCAAAGTTGAAGAGGATCCACAAGTTGAAGAGGCACCGCAAGCGGAAGAGGCACCGCAAATTGAAGAGGCACCGTCATCTTTCAAATCCGCTGTGTGGGAACATTTTGGATTCAGCGTTCAATACGATGATGAGGGTAAGAAGACCGCAAAAAAACAAAGTACAGTCTGCAAGCATTGTCATATCACTGTCGCCTACTCAAGTGGAAACACCTCTAACATGATGACTCATTTGCGTCGCCATCACCCGGCCGTATCCCTAGCAGGTCGAGCTGGAGCAAGGACAGTTCACCCCTTAGCAAAAACACAACAGTCTCTCATTGCTGCCACCCAAAAAGAATTTGCGACAAATTCAGAAAAACATAAAGAAATAACGAAAGCAGTTGGAGTGTTCATAGCGAAGAATTTGCAGCCTTATTCGGTGGTTACTGACTCGGGATTTCGTCACCTGATGAAAAAAATTGAACCGCGTTACAATGTCCCCTCCAGCACGTATTTCAGCAGCGAAGTAATTCCCGAACTCTATGAAACATTACGAAGAGAAATCGAAAACGAATTGACACAGACGCCCTATCAGGCTCTCTCCACTGATATTTGGACCTCCAGACCAACTGAAAGCTACCTCACTGTGACGGTTCACTATGTACTGGATTGGGAGGTGAAGAGCTACGTGTTGCAAACTCGTCCCCTGTATGAGAATCATACAAGCGCACACTTAGCCCTTGAATTAATGAATGTTGTGACTGAGTGGAAGCTAGAGAGAAAAAATACCACAATCCCAGTCACTACAGATAACACACAAAACATTTTGAATGCCATCCGTGAAGCTGATGGGTTTGGGCCCCACGTTGGATGTTTTGCACACATCCTGAACCTCGCAGCCAAGAGGGCATTCTCTCTCAAGGCAGTGTCCCGCCTCCTGGGGAAGGTCAGAAAAGTGGTGACTTTTTTTCACGAAAGCACCATCGCTCACCAAGCTTTGGCAGTCAAGCAAGAGATGCTAGACATACCGAAGCACAAATTAATTCATGATGTCACGACCCATTGGATTACCATACATGACATGCTCGAACGTTATGTGGAACAGCAACCAGCCATCTACTCTGCTGTATTGGACAAAGCTGTTAAGAAGTCAGCCAAAGACATAGCCATGCTGACTGACAACGAACTGAAGCTGGCAGAAGAACTCGTTCAGCTTCTCAACCCTCTGAAAACGATGACGACGCTCCTGAGCAGTGAAACGAGCCCCACCTCGTCAATGATTCTCCCTCTAAAGACGATGGCTCTCAAATCCATGGCGCCAGGTCCTGAGGACAGCGCAACCATCAGGGAGGTCAAGGCAGCCTTCACTCAGGACTTAGAGAGAAGATACAAAGACCCAGATCTTCTAGACTACCTTCACAGAGCTACGGCCCTTGATCCAAGGTTTAAATCCCTGCCTTTCCTCCATGAAGCCTGCTTTGACAGAGTCTATAAGGATCTCGTCAATAAAATCGTGGAGCGTGAATTTCAGGTATTTGCTTTATCTTTAAACGATTTTTCATGATATTGTTTTGATCATGTGTGTTAAAATTTGTGATATGTTTTTTGGTGAGATACTGTATATGTCACTCGCACATAACAATAACAATATATTTGCCGTTTTTCTTGCAGTTTGAAGCGGTGCAATGCAAGCGTCCGTCCTCCTCGTCCCCTCCTCAAAAGAAGATCACCATGTCAAACTTATTCGGAGAGCTTTTCAAAGTAGAGGAGCAGGCCAAGCCCTTTTCCAAAATTATTGAGGAGGAGGTCACCTCATACAAGATGGCGGATTGCCTTCATGTGGATGCTGATCCTTTCGCGTGGTGGAAAACAAACCAGTCGAAGTTCCCCTACGTTGCAAAACTCGCCCAACAGTGCCTCAGCGTCCCGGGAACCTCTGTCGCAAGCGAGAGAGTTTTCTCCACCGCGGGGGACATCGTCGGTGCAAGCCGTTCCCGTCTTGCTTCAGAGAACGTTGACATGCTTATGTTTTTACAGAAGAACCTCAACGTAAAGGAATAGTTATGGAGACTTGACGATTACAGGGTTATATCCGCCATTTTTACAGTTCTGAGATATTGAGCTTTAAAGTTTTCTGTTCTTGTTCATGCAATACCAGTATTTCTTAAATTTAGTATTTCATTGACTTGTATTAAAAAAAAAAAAGGGGGGGGGGGGTCACATTTTCAGATAGAACCTTGTAACTTAAAATGTTCCACCAAAGTTCTGCAATATAGTATTAACTAACACCTACAAGTGTATTGGCACACATTAATTGATATGCAAGAGCAGATATACTTTTCTTATTTTTAGAAGTAGTTTTTTTTAAAACAAAGAATATAGACAAACCACATGATATAGGGCTTTTTTTGTGATATCTCTTCAAAAACACAGAATGATTGGTAGAAATGACATTAATATTAATTTAGTGATTAACACACTCTGCAAATTGTTTAGATATAAAATGCAACAGTTTTATCAGTTTAATACGTTGAATTACATTTAAATGTAAAAATGTCTAGTCTTAAGTGTAGTTAAGGTTCCTAGGGTTTGAAATGGAATTGTGGATGTTCCATTGCATCGCATCTATCTTACATCTGCCCAAGCATCTGGCTGCGTAGTTGTGGGTGTGCGTCCATCCCTCCCAGTGCAAGGTGTTAACCTTATTCTGGAGAATGATCTCACAGCAGGTAATGTATGTGACCGTTCTGACACACCACCTGAGGTGGATTCTGCACCTCTGGTGTCAAACGGTCCAGATGAGTGTTCACGAAAGTACCTTGAGATTTATTCCGCGTCTGCAGTTGCTCGGGCTACGTCGAAGCTCTGTTCTACTGATTCTGTAGAGAAAGAAGACCCAGCTGACCTTAACGTCTTATGAATTGAAGTGTGTGATTTTTGGGTGGTGTAGTCACTCTGTGGCTGCGACGTGTGTGATTTGGGGTGATGTAGTGGCTGGAGTGTGTGATTTTGATGTGGTGTTACGATGGGGGTGTGTCATTTTAGGGGGTGTAGTGGCTATGTGGCTGGAGTGTGTGATTTTTAGGGTGGTGTAGTGGCTGTGTGTGCTGCTTTCTTTGGCAGGGGGGATATCTGCCACTCTTCCTACACTGGGTGGGCCATTCAGGGATTGTGGTGTGCGCTCGGCTTCTCAGAGCTGTGGTGTCCAGGTGTAATTGGAACGGACTATATATATATATATATATTCATATATACATGTGTATCATTATTTGACATGGTATGTGCTGTAGAAAGCACAACGGATATTGATTTAAAGTAATGACTGAAGATGGTTCCCAAAGTTGGGTACAGGGACGGATTAAAGGGATTCTTTGGTCTCATTGTTTGTGATTCTAATTCATTTTGTGCACCTTTTCAGCATGTTTAATATCTTTATTTTGTCTTGGTATCTTTACTTTGTCTGTTTTATTTCCTAGTTAGTAGTCAGTAGTTAGTATTTCTTTTTCTTGCAATGAATAAAAACGGAACAATAAACTCTTACAAACTGAGTATTTATTTAAATCGCCATATGAAATACAGATACAACACAGAGTGAACACAACTCCAATGTTAGCGACATTTCGTGAATTAAAGAACAGTTACTACAGTCAAGGCAATAATGCCGCTCTAGATAACCGTATTTGATTTTTATCTTATTAATGGTCGATGACCAGTTCCAGTTCGTGACTGTATGTACCATCTGTCAGACATGTTCAAACTGTATATTTACACAGTAATATAAACATTTATTATGTACCATTGATAACAAAATTACCTGTTAAAACACATGGATAGAGTTTACGATAATTGAAGCATAACTTCCTGACTATACTGTGGTAGCTATCTACTACATTTCAGAACGACTCGCTTCAAGACTAAATTCAGTTTTAATCTGAATTAACATACATGACCAGTGCCCAAAGACAATTTTACGAACAGAACTATGGAGTTACAAACCACTTGTAATAGTTTGCAAAGAAATACCCGAAGGGCCCGCAGAGTTATGTAAGACGGTCTTGTGGAGAAATGAAATCAATATTCGCTACGATAAGAAAGATAGCAAGACATTATGTTGCTATGCTATGGTGGGGATGACCTATGTATAAAACATGCCGTAAATTCTAAACGGTGAAACCAAAATGCCTGTAAAACATGAATGAAGGCACAGAATATGCGCGTCAATCACGTGTAACTGATCACAAATCTAATATTATGTAGTACAGACCCAAATCACCTTACTTTTTTTTTTAAACCATGGGTGGCCAAAAACTTTTTGCCTGTACTGTACATACATCGTATCTTACACATTTGTAAATTTGCTATATGTGTCATCCTTACTCGCTTTCCGCTCTACTTGCTTAGTGTTTTACATGACAATTCCTAAACTGACATCAAACCAGCAGGTTTTGTTACTGATGGGGTACTATTAATTTACCATATGTATTCCTGATATTACACAACTTAACTGAAGGCAATATATCGTATTTTTGAAGGTGCTGATCTCTGCAAATCCATATGTGATATATGAAATGGTTACAAAGTATAGCAATGACATTACACGACCTGCTTTTACAGTTCCAACATTCATACAGATAAAATGTAATAGTATAGCATGCAAAAAAAAAAAATTTCAAGTAAGAAGCTACTATTCACATATACAGGGTATATACTTTCTGTCCTTATATTTGCCTGCATAAAAATCTGTGAAAAATGATTCCTAGTTGCAGCTAAATTTTCAGCAGGATGATTTAGAAAGTGAATCATTTTTTTTTTTTGAAAATCAAGCAGCATATGAAATATGAATATGTGTGAGTAGCGATATGATAAACTATACTCGAAGTGTCAGAATTGTATCTGCTGTTGTAAGAATTTTTAGATTGTAATATCAAATATCAAGCAACATTCTAGGAAAGCTTATCATGTCTCATTTATATACGGGGGGTCCTCGGCTTACGACCGTCTCGAGTTACGACATTTTGTGGTTACGACACACTCCCATAAATTGTTTAAAAAACCTAGTTTCGACATAAGCGGTTTGGTTAGTAAATACGACCACAGAAATAAAGATAAGAAATTGTTCTCTCCTTTTTTTTATTACCGTTTCATTTAATTACTGTATTTTATATGTCGTTCATGTGTTGTGTGCACAGTGTGAGTGACTTAAGGTGTTAACTTTAGGTATAAATTCCGACTTACGTCGAAAATCGACTTACGACAAGTCGTAGGAACGGAACTCGTTCATAAGTCGAGGACCCCCTGTATAGTCAACAGTATTTAAGTCACAGAAATAATTTTTAGCTTGGAAATCATGGAACTTTTCACTTTAAAGTGACACAAACTGAATTCTGTGAACAAATTTTGAGAAACGTTTGAAACATTGCTTCATAAGTGCCTGGAGAAAGTTTCTGCAGAGAGGTTAGCTGTAACTTTCCTTTGGCCATCTGTGATTTCAGAAGATTTCATAGAAACTTCTGTTCAAAGATGTATGTGTGAACTTATGTTTTATATATGTAAGTGACTTGGCATTTGTAAATGTAAAACATATCTTTTGAAAGTAAAAATATGAGTATATAAACGTTTGCCTTTCAGTATAAAATGTACGTTGGCCATGGTAAAGTCTGTGCTTACAATTAATTTCATCATCTACCAAATTCAGGAATTCAGATACTTTTCCTGGGTTATAATTAATTCATAATTCATTTCAACACAATACTCTCTTCTGTGAGGGAAGTGAAACCAATATACAATAGTGAAAATCACATTTGTTCACCATACCAAGTAGCTGAGCACTGTGCAGGCAAAACTTGACCAGTTTTTCATTATTGTGTATTACAAATTTTCCAAGGCTAGTGTATGAAAAACAGGCTATAAACTGAATGACTGTTTTTGACTTTACGCACATGTCTAATTTCTTTTCAAAACTGAAATCCAGTTTCTTCAGTCCCGATTCCAACATGACTCCCAATGTCTCTCTTTCAGCCATTCACTGAAATAGACACAGGACGCGACAAAATGTAATATTTTTAAACTCTCTTTTACAGAAACTGAGGAAAAGTATTCAGCAACTATACAGTAACATGGAAAACAAATCTGTAATTGTGTGTGGGGTGGGGGGGGGGGGAGGTGGGCAATTTCGGGAGACATGACTAACCGCACTGCTGAGGGACCTCCAGGGGTACGTAGTTGCGACGGCACATGTGCACAAAGGCAGCTGCCAGCCTACAGGGGGCGCTGTGAGGAACTGCTGCACAGCTTCGCTTGCACACAGACAGAAACTGTCCTGGATCCACCTGAGGAGAAAGGGAGGAGCCTGAAGTCCATATGACAACTCTACTCAGTAGGTTATGATTTTTTTTATTAAAATATGGCCACATTTTCGCTGCAAATGGATACAATGGGGTGTTAAAATATCCACACAGCATGATTATCTGTGTATTCAAAAGCGTTTGCCAATTAAATAAATATAAATGTAAAATAGGGACATAGTGAGCCTGGTCTGTAAGGAACGTGGCTGAGAGGAGCAGGCCGAACGCACCACTCTGAAGCAGGGCTGGAGGGGAGACTCGGGGCTGGAGAACAGGAGCGCACAGCTGGACTCGTCTGCAGTCTGCCCAGCCCTGGACCCGTTGGAGCACAGCCCTGCTGTGCCGGAGTCACTGCCACACTGAGGGTGTACCTGTACCACACACACACACACACACCCACATATTCACGTATGCATACACACATAAGCACATATTCACATACACAGTCACATATGCAATTACATAAACACACACACACATATATATTTACATATATACTTACACACAATGTATTCACGTATACATAAACACATAAGCGCATATTCACATACACACTCATTCACATATGTAAATACGTACACACACATATACGCATATGAACTTGTGTGTGACAGGCACCAGGCTGCTCATACCTGCCAGCTGTGGATGAAGTGATCCAAGCTGTTGGCCTGGGAGCCGTCAGGTTGGGTCCACTCATTCCCTGCCTCGTTATCATTAGTGCCCAGCAGACCAGCAGAAACCCCTGTGGAGCACACAGGATTACTCCACAGTCAGCCCATAAACATGGCAATCCATACCATAAGAGAGAACTTTTTACAATATTTACTTTTATTGCAATGTTGCCTATAATCTACTGTGTATCAGGAACTGTGTGAATTTGTGGTAACCGACATGTTTAAAATACACAATGATGTCCAGCACCAATTCTAAGTAATTTGCAGATTCTTAAAAATGGGCAATTTACTTAAACCGACTTTCTCCTGAATTTAATATTTTTCTGGTATCGAAAATGTTTACAGCTTGCATGAGTTTACTGTTGTGTTTTGGTAAACAGTGGCTGTAAATTCACAGAGACCTCACCTGAAATGCGATGTATCAACATTTCATTCGCTAAGCTAATGTCAATGATTGAAATTAAAAATGTTCTCCAGTAATTTCATTTATTTTGATATTGCAGTTATATTTTAAACAGATTTTCACCAGTGTTTTAGGTTATGATATGTTTTATTTGATTTTCAAACATTTATTTAAATGAACTGATTCCCGGATTAAATTTTATCTCAAATCTTGTTAGTTTCTGACTGTTATCCCAGTGTATTTGGTCATGTGACTATATATGTTTTATGAACATGATATATTTAAACAAACTGTATAAATATAAAAATAAAACATTAAAGTCATTTTATTTACATCCTTTTTACATGCTTGTGTGATACTGAGAGGAAGGGGGGGTATGGTCGGGAGGGCTCATCTTACCATGCTGCCAGCCATCCAGAGTCAGACTACAGAGAGCCTGTGATTGGTCACATACCACCTGGGTTCCATCCTGATTGGACACTTCAATAAGATGGGATTCTCTTCTGACGGTAACTCCATTCTGGGATATTTGTGCATCTGTCAGATGGCAGTTTACCTCCACCTGTAGAAGACAGACAGAAAATCACATTAGACCTTCCTAAAGCTTTACCCTAAATTTCCCCCCTAGCAAGCAGAATTTAGTAGCCCATTGCAGTGGCCCTCAGTTGTAAGGCTCTCAGTTTAAAAAGTGCTGCTTTAGAAAAAAACAGATTTTTCTCGCAAACTAGCACCAGAATGGTGATGATTCGGATTGAACTTCCTTCAACTAAAGGTGGAAAAGTTTTAAAATAATAGATAAGTCTCATGTTCAGTATACTTAGTATAATAGTCTCGCATTTTTTAAAATCTTCTAATGTATATTTTTATTCAACTCATCACACAGCATTTGACAATATCTGATTTTAACCCACTGGTAAATGAAGAAAAACCATCATGTCTGTACCTGTCCTTCAGACATTAGGCCCACAGTGATATTTCCCATTTGCACCACCAGGGTGCGCTGTGGTGTTGTATCTGGGTTCAGCAGCAAAGTGAAGGATTCCTGGACCACATCATGGGCCAGGATGAGGCCACACTTCTCAGGTATTTCATACAGATGTCCGTCAAAGGACACCACGAACTGGTCAGACACAAATAAGGCCTGATCTGCGAGAGAGAGAGAGAGAGAGGGGGGAGATAGGATGTGGATTTTAACAACACCAAAGATCAGCTGTGACCTGTGAAAAGTCATTTGTTGCTCCAAAATCCTTGAAAAAAGTGTTAAAAGTGGCCCCATCTCAATTCCATACCCACACTGCTTCCTTTCCTGCTCTCTACTCTATAATGTTGCATTGTGGGTTGTGAGGTACAGGAGGGGTTGCTTGGTAAAGTGCGCTGTGGATTCTGTAGAACAGGATGGGAATGGGTTGTGTGGTAAGGTGCATTATGGGGTGTGTAGTACCAAAAGGGAAAGGGTTGCTTGGTAAAGTGCCTTGTGCATGTTGTAATACAGTAGGGGGATGGGTTGTGTGGTAAGGTGCATTATGGGTTGTGTAGTACAAAAAGGGAAAGGGTTTCTTGGTCAGGTGCATTGTGGGTTGTGTAGTACTGATTGTGGGTGCATTGTGGGTTGTGTAGTACTCACAGCGAAAGGGGCTGTCCATGAGCTTCCTCTTTAGCTGGTACAGTTCTGCCGTGGGACTGAGCGAACTGAGGGCCAGGATAGGCTTCAGGAGCCAATCCTCAAGCAGGAACTCTGTCAGCCCCGCCCCCCCGACTTCTGACCATGGTCTCCGTGGTAACGGCACCTGGACTGCCACCTCACAGCGGCTAGACAAACACACAAACACACACCATGCATTAGTATCACCTCACAGCGGACACAAACACACACAAAAACCATGCAACAGCTGAGGAAAGTAATATCGGCCATGATAAAAGGTATCATGATGAAAACGTTGAGAATGTAAATGAAAATCAGAAGGATATTTAACAGCCCAGGATCAGTGCTGATGTGAGCAGGTCCGTACCTCTGGGAGAGCCTGAACAGCAAGGCCAGACGCCTTCTGAGTCCCGTTAGAGCAACTGCAGCTTTGGCCTCTACCCACTGCGCTGTCTGCTGGCTCACCTGACACACACAGACACAGACACAGACACAAATTTCATGAAAATGAATGTCCACATTTTCAAATTCTTCAAATTTCTGAAATCTTCATAGTCTTATTACAAATAATGTCTGGGATTGCCCTACCACATCGAGGATGTTGGTAAATATTCCCAGCACTGTTTTAAATGGCGCCCTCAAGTGGTGGTCCTCCAGTACTTCAGGCAGCGACTCCACCAGGTTCCCTGCCCATGATGTTGTGGTGTGGTGCCAGTCCAGGTGTAACCAGCGCCCTGTCACATCCTGGTACACGCCAGCCAGTGTGTTCAGCGGTCCTGAACGCAGACGTACATCCAGGACACAGTACATTGGAACAACAAAAACCGGCATACAGAAGCACAGAGTTTCTTCAAGCAGCACAAGCACACTGATTGAGCTGGGTAGAGACAGTGCTAATTTAGCAGTGTTGAGTTAGCAGAGTCATCAAAGACAGTGTTAATGTGGTGAAGAGATAGTGTTGAGTAGAAATAGTGTAAGCATAGCAATGTTGGGCAGAGATTGTGTGAATGTAGCAATGTTAGGTAGAGGCAGTGTTAGGTACTGACAGTGTTAGCATAGCAGTGTTGATTTAGCAGTGTTGAGCAGTGACTGTGTTAATGTGGCAGTGTTGGGTAGAGCCAGTGTTAGGTACTGACAGTGTTAGTATAGCAGTGTTGATCGGTGACTGTGTTAATGTGGGAGTGTTGGGTAGAGGCAGTGTTATATACTGACAGTGTTAGTATAGCAGTGTTGATTTAGCAGTGTTGACTCACTCTTGAGCTCCTGCTGGAGCTGCTGGGTGATGTGGTGGAGGAGGTGCAGGTGGAGCGGCAGGGTGTGGGTGAGCGCGTAGCGGAGCGGGCCGCTCCTCCAGCCCAGCCACACCCCCCTCAGCCCCTGGATCAGCAGCACCTCTGCCCTCTGAGCCAAACGCAAGGGCCCCTCACTCAGCTCCTATACACACACACACACACAGGATGTCTTTAGTGACATTACACACACACACACACACACACACACAGGCTGTCTTTAGTGACATTACACAGACACAGACACAGACACACACACACACACAGGCTGCCTTTAGTGTCATTACACACACACATACACACACACACACACACACACACAGGCTGTCTTTAGTGTCATTACACACACACACACACACACACACACACAGGCTGTCTTTAGTGACATTACACAGACACAGACACAGACACACACACACACACAGGCTGCCTTTAGTGTCATTACACACACACACACACACACACACAGGCTGTCTTTAGTGTCATTACACACACACACACACACACACACACACACACACACACACACACAGTCAGTGACACACACACACACAGACACACACACACACACACACACACACTGTCTTTTAGTGAAACACACACACACACACACACTGTCTTTAGTGACATTACACACACACACACTCACATACGCACCCACACACAAACACACACACACACACACACACACACACACACACAGGCTGTCTTTTAGTGACACACACACACACACACACACACACACTGTCTTTAGTGACATTACACGCACACAGGCTGCCTTTAGTGTCATCACACACACACACACACACACACACACACACACACACAGTCTTTAGTGACATTACACACACACACACACAGGCTGTCTTTAGTGACATTACACACACACACACACACACACACACACACAGGCTGTTTTTAGTGACATTACACATACACACTCACACACACAGGCTGTCTTTAGTGACATGACACACAGACACACACACAGTTTCCCTAGTGACATACACACAGACACACAAACATGCACACAGACACACACTCTCCCTAGTGACATACACATATAAACACACATACACACTCACACACCCAGTAGTTAGTAACATTCATGCAAACACACTGCCTTTAATACAACAATACAACAAAGACGTAAATCCAGACAGAAAACCTTGCTGTTGTGATTTTATGTTTCTTGCTTACATCAAAGCTTGACAACAAGATTATTTTTCTTAATTCAGTATAATGTTCTTTGTTTCATTCTATTAAAAAAAGTAGGAATTTTATCATTAAGGAAACATTATTTTTGTATACTGCACAGTAAATGGATACACCAACAAGTCAACAGCTTCATGCAGCATAAGTTAACCTTAGGCTCTTCACTGACCTGACAACTGAATTCCAGTAGGAGGCGCTGCAGGGTATGTATTCTGGCCAGTATTTTGTTCCGTACGTGGGAGCCCAATTCACGAACTCTAGCCTGCACAGACACATAACTGATTCACTCAGGATATACTCCAACAGGCATGTCCTTTATTCACATGTTCCTGTTGGAAAAATACGTTTCTTCTGTTGTATTTACATCCACGTATGAGTGACCTTCTGAGTGAATTTGTGCCAATCGTCTACCCAACAGCAGGGGTAGACAATGCACTAAATGAACATTTATGTGTAAAACATTAAATATTTGTTTGGGTTCAAAACTCCTTACTGAACTGTGAAATTAATTAGTCTTCCAAACAAACCTGCCAGTAAAAGTTTGAAAACAAAGAATCGGGAAGGAACTTGTTCTCTGTTTCCCGGGCAAGTAGTGTCGGTGTGAATGTGTAACCCAGCCATATTTACACTCAACTGGATGCTCCTTAAGTGATACATATTGTCACAGTAAAATCTGCAGATGATTCACATCTAGGGGTCTAGCCAGCAGTTTAGAATCAACTAAGGTAATACTGGAAGACAACCCTGCCTAAACAAAATCCAGAAATGGACGGATACCCGGCAGATTACGTTCAGTCATCACAAATATGAAGTAGTGTGCATGCAGGAAATGAGAACTTTTGACAAGACTACTTCATGAGAGGGACAAAAATAGAATTTGTACAATTCAGTGGACTGAGCAACAATATTTATGCAGGAAAAATAAGATATTAAATAATTATTGTATATGATACTTGACACAGTAGTTTAATAATGTCCAAACATGTCTAACAATTTTAATAATGTTTATATCTACATAAAATCTGGTGAAACATGCATACAAGTATATTAAATATAACTATTGAATATTTTGTTTTATGAGTTTCTTACCTCTGTTCTCCACAGGTGTTCCACACACCCTTGTGCTGTTAGTGTCAGGCTCTGATTGGCTGGGCTCACAGAGAGTAATGCCAGTCTATGCCGCTTGTACCCGCCTCCTCGCCTCTGGGCAGCAAATATCAGATGGCCCCGCCCCTCCAGGCACAGTGCGATGGTGATGTCATCATCTGACACAAACATGGAAGCACAGATAGATAATACACAGAGCAGGAGTGATGTAATTAGCAACTATGCAGACACATAAACACTTACAGTCAAACTTACCCATAAGCACATAAACACTTACAGTCACACTTACCCATAAACACATAAACACTTACAGTCAAACTTACCCATAAGCACATAAACACTTACAGTCACACTTACCCATAAACACATAAACACTTACAGTCACACTTACCCATAAACACATAAACACTTACAGTCACACTTACCCATAAACACATAAACACTTACAGTCACACTTACCCATAAACACATAAACACTAACAGTCACACTTACCCATAAACACATAAACACTTACAGTCACACTTACCCATAAACACAAACACTTACAGTCACACTTACCCATAAACTCATAAACACTTACAGTCACACTTACCCATAAACACATAAACACTTACAGTCACACTTACCCATAAACACATAAACACTTACAGTCGCACTTATCCATAAACACATAAACACTTACAGTCACACTTACCCATAAACACATAAACACTTACAGTCACACTTACCCATAAACACATAAACACTAACAGTCACACTTGGCCATAAACAAATACATAAAAACATAAAGCGTAAACAAATAAATGGAAACACCTGAGAAATACATGAATATTTATTCAGTGATAAGGACCTGGATTGCCCTCAGAACAGTATAAATCAACTTGTATCTTGCTTCACATACACATATAGAGTGTTATGATAATTTTCACATTGGATAGAAATACTGCTACCACTCATATCCAATATTTTCATATTTTCCATTAATATGTCCAGCATAATGTATCAAAGTGCCTTATGAACGATATTCCACAGTTATACTTGCCATCGTTGTATCCAGCAGCTGTTTGCAGGCAATGGCTCTTCAGCGCCCCCTGCAGCCAAACGCGTTCACTGCCGTCCAGCTTGGCCTGCATTAAGAGCCCGAAGCCCTTTCGGGATGAGGACACGCTGACCCCCAGATCCACACCCCCGTCGCCAACCTCAAACTGCAACGCAAACAGACAGGGATAGAGTCACATACAGACACCGAGAAACACACTCACATGCATGTAGGCACACACAGGCATGTGTGAAAAGGGGCACGCACACATATACACACACAAATAAAAATACATAAGCATATGCACCCTAACACACATGGTAACGTTTTAGGCCAGACTTCACAGCCTACTCACCATAGTGATGAGGAAGGGTGCTCTCACTGTACTCATGAGGGAGACTAGTGCACTCACTGTAGTGTTCAGGGAGAATGTACTATGCAGCGAGTGTACACTCTCTGTAAGCAGAGTGTACTCAATGTAGTGTGCAAGGAGACAGTACTCTCTGTAGTGTGCAGGCAGAGTGTACTCACTCTAGGGTGCAGGTAGAGTGCACTCACTGTAGTGCACAGGTAGAGTGCACTCACTGTAGTGTGCAGGCAGAGTGCACTCACTGTAGTGTGCAGGTAGTGTGCACTCACTGTAGTGTGCAGGTAGAGTGCACTCACTGTAGTGTGCAGACAGAGTGCACTCACTCTAGGGTGCAGGTAGAGTGCACTCACTGTAGTGTGCAGGTAGAGTGCACTCACTGTAGTGTGCAGACAGAGTGCACTCACTCTAGTATGCAGGTAGAGTGCACTCACTGTAGTGTGCAGACAGAGTGCACTCACTCTAGTGTGCAGGTAGAGTGCACTCACTGTAGTGTGGAGGTAGAGTGCACTCACTGTAGTGTGCAGGTAGAGTGCACTCACTGTAGTGTGCAGGCAGAGTGTACTCACTGTAGTGTGCAGACAGAGTGCACTCACTCTAGGGTGCAGGTAGAGTGTACTCACTGTAGTGTGCAGGGAGATGTTGGAGCGCTGAGGGCTGGAGGCGTTGGTCAGAGCCAGGGTGAAGCTGCAGTGCTGGGGGTGTCCTGACACAGACAGGCGGGTCTGGCTGTAGAGCAGCTCCTGACCAGTGTTAATGCGATGGTGCCCAGATACAGCCCAGCTCTGCCAAACACACAAACACGCCACAGCAGCTCAGACTATAACAGAGCAAAGCCATGTTAATGCATCTGACATTGGCATTGTAAAAAACTGTGAGTGGCTACATGTGTGAGTGTGAGTGAGTGTGTCATAAATGTATGTGCTCGTGAGTGTGTGTGTGTGGTAAATGTGTGTGTATACAGGTGAACTCACAGGCTGTGGGGGACAGACACTCAGCAGCAGGTGATGTTCTAGCTGGCTCCTGCAGTTTGTTTTGACCCAGGCCAGGAAGGAGAGGGAGGGGCAGGGAGAGGCGGAGACGTTCTCGGCTCCGCCCTCCAACTGCACTGAGTGCATTCCCCTGGGACCTCTCTGTGTGGACACACAATGGAGCAGGGCCTTAACACACCGGAACAAGGCCTTAACGCACTGCGACAGGGCCTTAATACACTGGAACAGGGAACGTAAGGATGCAGACCATGGGGCCTGTCCACACACAGACCATACAATGTGGAGAGAGTCTATACATTAGCTAGCTAGCTTGTGCTAGCAGAAGGCTTAGTCTATATATTAAATAGCTAGTCTGTGCTAGCAGAAGGCTTAGTCTATACATTTGCTAGCTAGCCTGTGCTAGCAGTTGGCTTAGTCTATACATTAAATAGCTAGTCTGGCTAGCAGAGGGCTTAGTGTATACATTTGCTAGCTAGTCTGTGCTAGCAGTTGGCTTAGACTATACATTAAATATCTAGTCTGTGCTAGCAGAAGGCTTAGTCTATCCATTTTCTAGCTAGTCTGTGCTAGCAGCAGGCCTCGACTGCAGACAGCAAATGAACCAACTTTTTGGTGTTGCTACAGTTACAAACAAAACTGGCACAACTATTGTTAAGCTACTTAGCTGACATAACTCGCCAACTTTGCGTGTCAGCTTAGCGTTTTTCCAGTGACGGGTAAAAAAACAACAACCCATTTATGCAGTCACACCAGAAGCGGAGTATGTGATATAATACAAGGGTGAATTCGATAACTGAATATTCAATAAGAAGTCAATAACACATATTGTAAAATATGTACTATTATGCAAACATCTGCACAAAATGAACGCAATAACTGGGGGCAACAGCAAGGCTATGCACATAGTCATTTAGAGTTTAGAGTATCGCACTGGGGCTATGGCATACTCCATTCCAAAATTCAGCCAAATAGTTTCCCCCAGTATCTGGTTATGATGGTCTGTGATGGTGTGTGATTTTCCTGGTGTGTCATGTGATTTACCTGGTAGCTCATGGCCTGTGACATCCTTTTATGGCCCCAGTTCAGCTCTGCCTTCTGGGAGTATGAGTTCTTCTCCTGTGCCATGGAACCACAGCCCTGAATATCCACTAGGGGGAGCACTGTCTCCAACTAGAACACAAAGAACTGTAACTGACATGGAATATAATGCCGTTCCACTGGCGTTTTTCACAAAATTGTAAAATTACAAAATATTAATCATATAAGTATGCATAAAACAATGAATTAAACAACCAAATGCATCACAGAGACTCAAGACAAAGGGCTGATATCAATCAAACAAATTTTGGAGCTGATTAACTGAAAGATTGCATATATAAAATTACAAGCTGTTACCATGCAAAAAAATTATGACTGGACTCATCAACGTATAAGGTGCAAAGAGAACTGTGTGCCTTAAAATGGAAACATGTAGGTTGTGTCAGTATCATTGTAAACTGGAGTACAACCTCAATGCAATTGTCCAATGGTTGGACATAGGGCGTACCAAGAAATAAACCAATCATAGCATCCCTTTAAAAGCCATCTGCATTTGCGCCATGGCAGATTTGCGAGTTTCAGAGATGAGTCTGTGTATGTCTATGCACAGACAAAAAACAGGACGTTTATAGTTCAGAATATTTCCTTTGCCCTGTCTCCTACTTGGAACCAAGAAAATGTAGAAATTGCACATATTATTAAAAGCATTGGCAAAATAAAATTCCTGTAACATAGGCACTGAAGGGAAAAATGACAACTCTGTTAGGCAGAAACTACCAAAGCAACATGCGCTAAAGCTACCGCTGCTTAGCGCATATGTGTCTCTGGAAACTGTCGAGAAAGTAGAGCGCAAATACCTGGCCAGGTGACAGATAGAGACAAGCCTGCCCCCTGCTGGTGTCAGTGTGCCGGTGCCTGTTCATCTGCAGTGTGACATTGACCGGTTTCCCATCATTCCAGGAGAACTGGGCCTGACAGTATTACACAGAGAACATGGACTGACTTAAAACTCAGTCTGAGTGAACACTAATAACAAATTAGGTTCATGGTGTTCGTAATCTTGTGAGAGAGAATTCTGTACAGGTGTGTAAATGTGTGTGCTACCTGACTGCTGTAGCGCAGGCTGCTAGCCCTCCGGTGGGACAGGGCATGCAGGTGGAGGTGTGACAGATGGGGGGTAAAAGGCTGTCTCAGATCCAGCTGTCCCTCCCAGCCTTCCTCCCCACTGCTCCACGAGCAGAGAGCTCTGGCCTGGAAACCATATAAAACAGCACCTATCACTGCAACATACTGACCACAGAACAGAGCATCTACTGACAAACATACAAAACAGCACCTATCACTGCAACATACTGACCACAGAACAGAGCATCTACTGACAAACATATAAAACAGCACCTATCACTGCAACACACTGACCAAAGAACAGAGCATCTACTGACGAACATAAAACAGCACCTGTCACTGCAACACACTGACCAAAGAACAGAGCATCTACTGACAAACATAAAACAGCACCTGTCACTGCAACACACTGACCACAGGAGAGAGCATCTACTGACAAACATAAAACAGCACCTATCACTGCAACACAGACCACAAAACAGAGCATCTACTGACAAACATAAAACAGCACCTATCACTGCAACACACTGACCACAAAACAGAGCATCTACTGACAAACATATAAAACAGCGCCTATCACTGCAACACACTGACCACAGGAGAGAGCATCTACTGACAAACATATAAAACAGCGCCTATCACTGCAACACACTGACCACAAAACAGAGCATCTACTGACAAACATATAAAACAGCACCTATCACTGCAACACACTGACCACAAATTGACAGAGCCATTTAGAAACACTACTGTGGACACACAGCACTACTGACAAACAACACTACTGAGACACATCACAACTGACACACACTCTGTGTAAAATAATACTTCCTGATAATTGTACAGAATTTAACCTTAACTTATTTCCAGCTATGCCCCCCTTCGCCCCTGATAGTATTGCGTACCTCACTTTGTTTATCCCTTCTGTAAATGTACAATTAGCATTTGCCTTTGACTTTTGCTTACAATTGAATAACAGTGCTACACACTTACTCTACAGGAACAGTCTGGCAAGTTCATTTTCAGCTGGTGTGATATTATTGGCTGAGCTAACAGTAACAGTGTACTGGTCAACGTTGGATCTTGCAATGTGGGTAACGTCGCAAGATGCACCTATTCTAGCCACTTCCTGCAGTTTGTTTTTGCTTTGCACAGACAAGGTCAACAGAGTCAACACTGATGTGCTCACACCAAAACTTCTGATTTCACACAAAAAAGTAAAAACATCTTGGCCCTTCAAAAATCTTTACGTGTTATTACCGGCAATCAAGGTAAGCTCAATGACGTATCATTGCTGGTGTCATTCAAGATCACAGGGAATAGAAGGTAATTTGCTGTAATACTGATTCTCATTCCGTTGGCTTTGTTTGTGTTTCAAATCAATATGCTGTCCCAGCCCTGTTTTCTAGCAAGCTCTCGCCAACCTGTTCATAGCTGCTGAGCCCCGCCCACCGGACCAGCATCCTGTCCAATCGGCTGCGAGCGGACCCTCCTAGCTGCACGTCAAGGTCACACTCGTGGGGTAAAGCGGCAAACGCACTGGATACCTGGACTGAGAACAAACGAAATCACATGATTTGGAAGATGGACGTTATGGATGATAATGAAGAACAACATCTATATGCAAGCCCTTTATAATGAATGACGGCCACCAATATACAGTATAACACCCACCTGGGTGATGTGACGCAGACATTTTGCACCTGGATACTCGCAATGGTATTGTAACCCACGAATACTGATTTTCTTATTATGGCTGATAATAAATGGGTTATTTACATTCAGCAGTTCTATGCTAGCTCAGACGTAATGTAGTTAACTTGTGTTAGTGCTATGGGGATATACATTTGTTGGTCTGGTAACGTTGTTAGAAACACCTGACATTTCTGCTCTTATCGATCAGGTAAGTGTACTTGTGTTCTTACACAATGTATATAATATTTGCTAAGTGGCTGTAAATGGGAATGCATGGAAATGCAAGTACACACTGAAACTGGCCAGCAGGAGGTCTCTGTGACTGTACAGCAAGAAAGCTCTGTGATTGGTCAGCAGTCAAGCGCTGTGATTGGTCAGCAGCGGCGCTCTGTGATTGGCCAGCAGGAAAGTTCTGTGATTGGCCGCAGGAGCAGGTAGCAGCCAGCAGCCAGCACTGTACCTTGCAGCCTGTGGGTGTCTGCGTCTGGGCCAGGAGGAGCGGTGTACAGGCCCAAGACCCGGAGGTCCTGCCCCCCCCAGAGCAGGTGCTGCTGCAGGTGATGGGTCTGGTTCCGGCCCTCGTACTTCATCCTCATCTCCACGTTCTTGGGGAGGATCTTGAGCTATGAGTTGGGGGTGGAAAGATAAACATCTTCATGACTGAGTTCCAAACAGTAGTAAGTGAAACAGCTTCAGAAAATACAAGCCATGTGTTCGTTCCATTCATGCACTAAACAAGCTAACTGTAATGAATACTTCCAGAAGCCTCTAGCAAGTGGTCTTAGTAGGCCAGGTAAACATGTCACATTGATTAGAGAATTTCCATTTTTGTAATGTAATTCTCATCACCTGAGTGCAATTATCAATATATTTCTCCGAAACGCAAGGCAACACAAGTATTTTATTTTCCAGTTTGGGGCAAACAGCCACAAATTCAGGTTGATTTCACGCAAGGTCACAATGTACCTCCCAGTTATAGCATTTTGAAATAAGCCTAGCTTACCATGACTTCTTGCTACTACTGCCGAAAAATTATAGTCCTGTCAGCCAATGAGAGGAGGACTAACCTGCTTGAAGGAGTGGTCCAACTGGAGATCTTGGCTAAAGCTACTTTGGGTGTGAGCCAGGACCCCCTGCACTCTCACCTCTCCTCCACCCAAAAGCAGCTCAGCCTCGCCCCCGAGTCTGGAACTAGAATGGTTCAGCTGTAGAGAATCCAAGCAAAACCAAGGGACAGAACAAATATTCACACTACATCTCCAAGTACATATTACGCTGCACATTCAGACTATATCTCCAAGTACATATTACGCTGCACATTCAGACTATATCTCCAAGTACATATTACGCTGCACATTCACACTACATCTCCAAGTACATAGTACACTGCACATTCACACTACATCTCCAAGTACATATTGCACTGCGAATTCACACTACATCTCCAAGTACATACTACATTGCACATTCATACTACAGCTCCAAGTACATACTACACAGCACAATCACACTACAGATTCAAATACATATTATGCTGTACATTCACACTACATCTCCAAGTACATACTACATTGCACATTCATACTACAGCTCCAGGTACATATTACACTGCACAATCACACTACAGCTCCAAGTACATATTACACTGCACAATCACACTACAGCTCCAGGTACATATTACATTGCACATTCACACTAAATCTCCATGTACATATTACACTGCACATTCACACTGCAGCTCCACATGCCTCTTTCACACACTAACAGTAAAGTCCAGCTGGATATTATGTGATTGTCAGTACGCTGGCATCTTAGCCGGTTTTGTTTTTGTTTCACGTGCATGTTTCGCCGTTTATGTTTCTCTCATGGTGTTGTTCCGCCATCTGTTTCCCTGCCTGAATGTTTTATTGTTTGATTGCTCGTTACCTGATCACCTGTCCTGTTACACCTTTTACTTACCTCACCTGTTCCCAGTTTTCCGTTGCTATTCTTGTATTTAAACTCCTTGTGTTTCTTTGTCCATTACCAGTTCATGGCAGTGTTTCTTACCTGTTTCACAACCCGCCTGGTTTTCTGCCTGGTAGCTTACCCATGTATCACCTTGCCTGTTTGTTTTGACATCATTTTCTGGATGTGTGGTTTTTGCCTGCTGTGTTTTCCTGGTTTTTGACTTTATGCCCGTTTATCCTGACTTCGCTTATGGATTGGCAGTCAGTGTTACCCCGCGCTGTGAGAGTGAAAGGATTATCGAACCTGTGCAGACACTCCGAGCCGGGCCGGCAGGTAGCTCCTCAGTTCTCGGATGCTCTGGAGAAGCCTCAGTTTAAACTCCTTTCTGTCGGTGGAAAGAAAGCAGAGCAAAATGACCAGATTTAAAGAAAATTGGTAATTCTGGTACTCCTAACCAGGCAAGATGAATATTGTCATTTTTATGGGTTAGCAGTACTAGGTGTCAGTATTGTTGAAGATGCAGTTTAAATGTTGTAACTGTTGTTGAGTGTGCAGAAGTATGTGGTGTAATTGTGGATGAGGGTGCAGAAGTACGTGGTGTAATTGTGGATGGGACTGCAGTGTTTGGAGATGTAACTGCTGTTATGGATGTAGATTCAGTAATCGTTGCAGTTGCAGGGGAGTCCAGCCATCCAGTGGTGTACCTGTCAGCCAGGTTATGTCCCTGCACTGTAAAGGCCAGCGACGAGTTGGTCTCACGGTTCACAGCCAGAGAACCGCGCAGCTGTGAATCAGTCAACTTTCCCCAGGCGTCCAGCTACAAACACACACAAGAGTTCCCGAGTTTTGTCTCACTTCCTAAAAGCTCCACAAGGTGCTGTAGGTGCCTAATGTCAGGTGTTCTCACACTAGCTACCTTAGGTTAGCTACCTTACATGTTATCGTTAGCAATGTGATAAGTGAAAGACCACTAATAGCTTCATTGTAGCTTGAGACTTTTTCTTAATAGCTTTAAAGCTTTCTAAAGTAGTTTTAGCTTTAATGTTTTCGAATTCGTTTTAGAGGCATCATACTTTGCCAACACCTTAACCCCTATTGTTTCCTATCTCTAGTGTGTCTACATGATCAAGGTAGAATCATTTTCTGTTTGCCCTGTTTTCCACGTTGATGGGGTTTGTAAATGTGCTAGTTATGTTTTCTACTTTGTTTAACGAAATCATTGAAAGTGAATTGAAATCTAGGAGGATGCATGAACTGGCATAAGACTCGATTCGTTTCGAAGACAGGGCGAAGAGTAATTGATTCTACCTTGTTCGTTTAAGCTTCAAGCTTGCTAGATTTTTAATAGCTTTCAGTTTCGGTGACTACCTTTAAAAAAACCATACATCTTTACTGTTTCTTCGTTATTTCCAGGAGTAGTTTGCAAAAGGTTTTAAAAGTAGCCTCTCTGTTACTGGAAATATATACTCTGTATGCAAATGTGTTAGCCTCAGTATTGTTTACTTGTTGTTTGTTGTACTTTTGAAATCTCTCTGGTCGGTGTTGACGTGGCTGCAGTTTTCCAGTCTCACCTGTAGTGCAGGGGTTTCCGGTCCACCTGCGATGTGTTGTAACGCAGCTTTAAGCTCCCAGCCTCGGGCCCCCTCCTCTCCCTCCTCACCGGCGACAGGGCTCTGCCCTCTGTCACACCTCAAATCCCAGCATGCCCTCTGCTGCGGCCCTAGGAACAGAGAGGAGCATAACAGCAACGGAAGCTCAATAACAACGGGAGCACGAAAACAGCAGACAAAAACAAAAACGACCACATTCACAAACAACAATAAGAACGTACGCAATAATAACACCATCTTCCTGTGAATCTTAATTGAAGGTCCATTCTCAATGTGAGGAACACTGCGTATGTAATATATGTGTAATCTATGACTCCTGGAGTACTCACCTTTGATATGAACGGTGAGATTCGTGTTAAATCTGTGGGGCAGTTTTAACTCCTTTAGGAGAGGGGAGCCAGTCAGGGACATCAGCAGGCTAAGGTGTCCCTCAGGCCGGGCTGGCTGCCTTGCAGGCAGGCTGATATTGAGGCTGGTGCCCAGCAGCTGCTCCCCTTCGACGGACAGGCTGGCCCGGGCCTGCAGCTGAGGGAGAGCCCCACGCACCGCGCACATCGCCTGGAAATCAACAGCCAGACCGCAGAACGAGTCAAGCACGCGTATGCGGTCAAAAATGACAATACCCTTAACTTAACCACTTTCATTGAATGCATGTTAATACATACATATCATTATAGATATATACATGTCATTATAATTATAAATTTTAGTATTAAAGTATTAAAAGTTAACTTGCTAGTGTACATCCTTTGGCTCTGAATATGCGTAGCATGGCTGTGTCGGAGTTAGTAGTCAGTGGGTTATATGTATGTTCAGGTAATGGATATGATAGTGACTATGCAAGGAAAGAGTTTGGATGACAAATGTTCACTGTACCTTTTCATTCTTAATTATAATGTTGTCTGTGTCATCTGGTGGAACGTCCACCTGTGACTATACCTGTAATCGCAGTGTAACTGTGATGCAATGTTTCTCCGTGGTGCTTGAGCATGTGGGGTCGGCGCCTTACCTCCACAGCTTTGGGAAGACCCAGCTGCTGTTGCCACGGTGAGCTGTGCTGTAGTGTGCCCGCCGCCTCAGTGTCCTTGGGTGTGTCCCTCAGCTTCAGCTTCAGGCTGGTCGTTCCAGCTCCCAACTGCGAGTGAAACGCCAGACTGTGCGCTTCCCCCGAGGCTAATTTAGCCTAGGCGCCCACAGACACAGCAGCAAAATTAGTGTATGTTGGGCTATCCTAAGTCTTTTTTTTTTAGCCTGAACTAGATTATCATTTGCATGCGAATGCAGGCAGCAAAATTTGTTAATATTTCTTGACCTTAAGGCTAATCTGCTAATCTAGCCTTTAGCAGAATTAGCAAATGTTTTTCTCCCCTGTGGCTCTTTTAGCCCGAGCTACATTAGCCTTAGAACACAGATGCATGCAGCAGAATTGCATCATATACACCTCCCCATGCTGCACCTTTAAACCACCAAGCTTCATGGGATAGCATTCTCCCTGGCCATGTTGGTTTAGGGCAGGGGTTCCCAATGTCAGTACTGGGGGCTCACTGTGTAAGATGGCTTTTGTTCCAACCACAACTGCAATCCCAGAATCTAAACAAGTTTCTTCATTAGGTGCTATTCATGTTATAGGGACTACTTAGAATTTACCATTTACCATGTTATGTCTGAAATATGTATGCATGCT
Source organism: Albula glossodonta (assembly GCA_019788955.1). Classification (NCBI taxonomy): domain Eukaryota; kingdom Metazoa; phylum Chordata; class Actinopteri; order Albuliformes; family Albulidae; genus Albula; species Albula glossodonta. The sequence goes on from JAFBMS010000769.1 coordinate 272,955, forward strand.
GTGAAGAATGAATATCCTGTATTCACATTGTGCCATATTACAAACAATTACATAAAGACAATTAAAATGTTTTAACTCGTATTAAAAACGAGAGTGAATTAATGGACAATTAATTGGAAAGATTGTGGACGCAAAACCACTAATTCTAACAATTTGGTAGACAATGAAGGATTCAAAGGCAAGGCTAATTATGGGACGGACCCGCCCAATTTGATTTATCACCTTAAACTTGTGTCCACGGAAACAGCTTTGCGAGTTTGCCCCTCCCATCCAATCAGGCAATGACTGATTTACGACTTATGATGTATGTCTTTCAAAATAGGCCCTGACAGAAAAGAGCTTGCACTGATAGTTATGTATTTTATTGTTTAAGTAGTTATGACCAAAAAAATATAGGATATCCTGTCTAGCTAACTTGTGCTTATCATGGTCATGGGGGCCTACTTAGTTAGCTAGCTAAATATATTAATGATAATCGACAGTCAGCTGTATTTATGTAATATGAATCGCTAGCGAGTTACATGTTTGTTGTAAAACGGTCCCAATCAGCGATCACTGATTTTTGAAAGACGTAATGGGTTTGGGGTAACACACACACACACACACACACACACACACACACACACACACACACACAAAGTCGTTTTCAGCTCTGATTTGAAGGCTCAGATGATGGCATTCTGGTGTATTTTCACGTCAATCATTGAAAACGAAAAAATTCTGGTCACTTTGCGGGTTGCAAAGCTTGTCAGCGAGAATGCACGGTAGGGCTGGCTCAGTCAGCATTCTCGGGCAGAAGAATTGTGTATTCTGGGGAGGGAGGAGGAGCATACCAGCAGAATAGGGGGGTCCAGTGTGACCTACCTGGATGCTGTTCGTCTGTGGCAGGCCCCAAGCCCTGAGAAGGGCCAGCGTGTGGTCCAACTGGCATTGCACCCTGAGTTCTCCCATCGTCTGCTCCACCTTCATCGCCTCACTCAGCTGCACAAAAACCAGCACAACAGTTTTCCGTAAAACCATATCTGACTCCTCCGACACCTGATGACAAGCCTTGGTACTTTTTTGGCAATGGGTGTTACGGACCTTGCAGAAGGTCCCAACAACTGCATTGATTTTAATGTGGCTACACTAGGGCTCGAACCTCCAACCATCCAAGTCCAAAACAAGCACCTTTTTTTGTTATTTACATAACAATACCCGTTATGCTTTTTCCAGCTCGGACCAGTGTTGAATCCCATATTCCTACATGTGTAGTGCTGCCCCCTACCTGTTGGCTGTCCATACTGCAGCTGAGCCGGTGCTGGTGGGAGTCGGCCTTCCTCTCTGAGCTGAAGGACAGGGTGGCGTTTGCAGGGACTCCACCTCTGTGCAGAAGAGGCACAGAGTGACTGAGCTGGACTAGCGCCTCCTGCTGGCCCTTAGACACACAGACACTCTCATAAACACGGCGTGCGGAAAAAAACATCCTAGAAGATATGTACACCAATTTTCACAATAAAATGTATGAAGAAATGTATACAACGTTTTTATAAACGAGACCACCAATTCCAAGCCATTAAGCTACACAATGTCCTTTCAGTTACACCATGGCAGTAGTACCATGGCTTCTGGGAGGTGAGCAGGACTGTCATTTTTAACAAATCTTTTCAAAGCAGTTTAGGGTGTTCAAACTAGTTTTTATTTTCACTTTATAACATTTTTATTTTTTCTTTATAAAATCGCATGAAGCTGAAAGGCGCACTGCTGCTTTTCAGGCAAGTTATTCTTGTGGAGCTCAAACGTACTGAATGCTCTAATACAATGTTAGACCGCTGTATTAAGAAACGTGAGGAGATAGCACACATACCCTGGCTGCCTTCAGTCTCACTTTGGCCTGCAGGTCAGACTCATCAGTGTGAACAAACAGATGGGACTCCAGGAGTTTCCTGTTGATGACTAAGACTCCCGAACCCTGCATTCTCGCTGGTATTCCCAGGTCCTGCGAAGCAGAAGAGTTTTGCAAACCTTGCAGGATTATGTTAAGCTTTCCCAAACCATGGGATGTCATTTCCACAACCCAACAGAAGCTCTGCTTGATTGGAAGACCACAGTGTTGCGTAGTGACCATGCACAGGAATCACCTGCAGGGCTGTGCAGTTGTTGTGCAGCTGAACTGTTCCCTGCAGCCGGTCACGCGACTGCATCTGCGCGGACGCTCGGACGGCGCAGTCGCCTAGCCGCAGCCGCAGATCGCCCTGCAGTTGTTGCGGCGACGCTTCGGCGGCAAGAAGCAGCCGGTGGTGGTCCGGCGGGCCCCCCAGGGGGGAGGGAACGGGCTGGAACACCCCGTCCACTCGAAACCCGGGCCTGCAGGCCTCCCCACGCAGCCTTCCCTCAGCACCGCTGTCCAGCACTGCCTCCACTGCGCAGCCATTCAGTCTGAGCGAGCCATTAAAATGGGCCTGGAGGGGCAGGAAACAGTAATATATCGCTGTATATATGCACACAACTCACATTCAATTACAGACCAATATATACATGCACACAACTCATATATTATCATTGTGTGTCTCACAGGTGAGAGGGTAGTGGTACCTGTAAAAGAGGGCATTTGGACTCTGCGGCCCACAGCCATTGGCTCCTCCCCTCAGGTCCTGTGTCCCCATTGGCCGTGATCCGGCAGGGCCCAGCCGCCAGCAGCAGGATCGCGGTCTGCGTGCGGCCCCCAGGGGCCTGCAGGGTCAGGCTGGAGTGCGGGGGCAGGCCCCTGTGAAGGAGCCAGGAGAAGGAGTGTGTCAGCGTGCCTGAGATCCAGGCGGAGGGCTCACACCACTGCTCCAACTGCAGGGCCAGGTTCTCCCTGTCCAGGCTGAGCCTGCAGGATAGAGCTGACCGGCAGGTAGCCAGGGACCACACCCCAGAGATTTCCACAAACTCAGGCACGCCTGCACCCTGAAACACAACACACAAACACACACTGAGCATTGCTGAACATTAACTTGCTCTTCTTCTTAGCATGTGTGTGTCCTGGGTGGGTGAAACATTCGAGCTCTCCCTGTTAGCATGTGTCTGTTGTGAGTGAGTGAGCCGCTAAAGCTCTCCCTGTTAGCATGTGTGTGTTCTGGGTGGGTGAAACATTCGTGCTCTCCCTGTTAACATGTGTCTGTTCTGAGTGAGTTAGCCGCTAAAGCTCTCCCTGTTAGCAACCTGCGCAAACACACACACAAACACCCACCTACCTACATTACACACATACAGTACACACACAAGCACCTGCGCACACATGCTGACCGCTGCCGAGCATCAACCTACACACACGCCCATGCACATTCACACACACATGCAGAACGTTAACACACACAGGCACAAAAAAGCACGTACACACACTGAACATTATCTTACACTACAAGCAGACACACACATACACTCATGCACTGAACATAAACCTAATACTGTACAAACACACACACATATATAACACTGACCTGTGCTGAAAATCAACCCTCCCACACGCACACACTCACTGAACATTGTCCTAATACAATACACACAAACATCAACCACTTCTCAAATATGGTGTTAAGTCTGGGGGAATACAGAGGGTTTTCCCTGCTGGTTAATGAGAACCTGATTTCGGCTCCCACAGTTTCTCTCCCCTTTATGTAAACAAAGACACAGGCGATCCAGCTGCATCCACACTGACTGGCCTTTGAGCCTGGGATCACCACCCCAGCCCCACAGACTGACCGCATGCTGGGCACTCAAACAAGCACCGCCAAGCCCAACGAGACGGCCACTGCCTTCTAATCTGTTTGATCTATGCGCTCTGTCGTCGAATAACAAACACACCGCCTGTGTCTGCTCACCTCAAATGCCTGTGCGCGGTCTGCAAATGTGTAAAAGCAGAAAGGTTGAAAAGGTCAGCATGTTTTTTTATCCCTGTACGACTGCGTAACTCAAGAAGTGAGTAGGAACTTTGAGTTAGACTTGGGACTGACACTCTATCCAAGGCAGGGCAGTGATTGGTCGGTTTGCCTGGAGGAGGTTAGTTGTATCTAAAGTGAAGGGCGGTGATTGGTGGGTTTGCCTGGAGGGGGGCGGGTGTACCTGCAGTGCATTGCGGTAATTGTTCAGTTTGCCCGGACAGGGGGCGTGGTTGTATGTGAATGGCAAGGCAGTGATGGGCCAGTTTACCAGGAGGGGGGCGGGCGTACCTGCAGTGCAGGGCAGTGATTGGTGAGATTGGCAGTTGCAGAGGTGCTGTTACTTGTGGTGCTTGCGCTGAGCCGGCAGCTCCCCAGAGCCAGGTGGAGGTGGGCTGTGGGCGGGGTCACATACATCTCCAGGTTACTGTGGGAGGGGAGTCCCCAGAGGGGCAGGGCGTGACGCAGCAGACCTCTGACACCCAGCTGCGGTGAGCAGGACACTTCCAGATCCAGCCCCGCCCACTCCACCTCGTCACTCTCCACCTGCACCTCCAAATGTGAGCTGCACCCCAAAACCACCACCTTACCCCTCACCACCATCTGCAGTGAGGAACACAGCAGTGAGGGCCTGCAGAGAGTCTGCCAGTATACTACAGTGTAGTCATTCAGCAGATGTTCTTATTCAGAGTAAAACACAGGTGCATTAACCTGACTTAGCAAATTGGCTAACTTGCCAATGCTCTCCCTGTTAGCACTTGTGTGTGTTCTGAGTGAGTGAGATGCTAAAGCTCTCCCTGTTAGCATGTGTGTGTTCTGAGTGAATGAGATATTAACCCTATTCCTCTTAGCATGTTTGTGTTCTAAGTGAGTGAGACGCTGTTGTTCTCCCTGTTAGCGTGTGTGTTCTGAGTGAGACACTAAAGCTCTCCCTATCTGCATGTGTGTGTTCTGAGTGAGTGAGACGCTAAAGCTCTCTCTATTAGCATGTGTGTGTTCCGAGTCGGTGATATGCTAATGCTCTCCCTGTTAGCATGTTTGTGTTCTGAGTGAGATGCTCAAGCTCTCCCTGTTAGCATGTGTGTGTTCTGGGTGAGAGAGACATTAGCGCTCTCCCTGTTCGCACTTGTGTGGGCTTAGAAAGTGAAAAGCTAATACTAGCCCCATTAGGACTGACTCACACCTCTGTGCCTTTGCCCGCTGTGTTTCCGGAGCACTGGCCAGACAGCAGGTCCTCAGTGGCCTCCACTGTGCAGTTCATCTGTTAAAACAAAGCCAGCTCTTCCAGTCTATTTACACAGCAGGGCAGGATTCACAAAGCTAGCTCTCTCAGTCTATTTACAAAACATGGCAGGATTCCACCTCTCAAAGTGTAAACTTGTAGCCCTGAACGTGCCAGTCCTTCTGTAGCTGAATTTCGTGGCGGAAGGAAATACATCCTTCACTACAATCAGTGACACATATCATATAGCTTATATTGTACAATTATCAGCAACTAAGTACACAGATAGCATTGCAAATTAGCGCATGGTTTCAAGGGGATGTGACACAAAGCTATCTGCATACTTACAGCATGCAAATAATTGTATTCCAAGGTTAATATTTTTAATAATTCATAGTTATTATAAGTATTGTCTATGTTTGAGTTGCTTGGACCAACAGGTATATCTTCTGATTTTGTAGGGTAATTTGACATTTACAAATCAGTTCATGAATAAACAAGCTAACTGCAGGAGAACTAACTGTGAAGTGCTGACCAAAACAAGCTATGTTATATTTATAGCACAGCCAAAATTATTATTATTATTATTCTTATTGTTGTTTTTGTTATTATCATTATCATCATCATCATGTCCCTGTATAGTATTGTTATATTATGGGATGTAGCAGGGCTGTACCTGGTAATCTGCAGTACAGACCGATGCTGGTCCCTGTGTGTGAAGCTGTAGGGAGGAGAGGAGCGTCCATCCCTCTGACTCCTCCCTCCGGCCCGCCTCCAGCCTGGCCCTGAGGCCCCACGACTCCACCTGCAGCTCCACCCTCGCCATCACACCGCGCCCTGCACACGTCCAGCTGACCAGCACGCTGCCGTTACGTGCCAAGCCTGTTTCCACGGCAACAACAAACAATATGAACACATATCTCTCAATGTACTCTCTCAATGTATCTCTCAAAGGTAATATGGAATGAAAAATATCAAAAATATAAAAACGATTGGGTGCCCTAGTAAAAATGCAAGAAGTTTCCATGACAAAATGGAAATAGATATCGTCTGTCTTACACCCGTACACCATAAAGTGCATCCTCCTTATTGTGAGTAATAGTGCTACATCTTAGCTAACCACGTTTCCCAACTAGCAAGTACCAACTCAAAAACTCAAGGCCATAGTCAACAAATTCTCATCAGCAGATATGATTAGTACCAACTCAAAAAGTGAAGGCCATAGGCAACAATCTCTCATCGGTAGATATGAGTTTACAGTGGTTGCTGATGCCTTTTGCATGGTGTGGAGATGTGATGTCACAGTGACTTATGACATCATACCCGCAGTGTGGAGGGTATGATGGGGGGAGGTGTGGGACAGCAGGGCCCGGAGTCCGCCGACCCGCCAGCTCCCCAGGCTGCTGCTGACATTCACACACACAGTCTGATCCTCAGCACGAGCGTACAGTGAGGTCCTCCTCCAGCCCACCTCCTCTCCCAGCATGCCCCTGTGCTCTGGGTCCACGGAGCCTGGGGTGTGTCCCACTGCTGGATGGTGGCGCAGCTCCAGCTCGTACTTGGCCTCTCTCAGCATCACTCTCAGGCGTCCTGGGACAGGCAAGTCACCGCACACAGCACTCAACACACACAGTTACATTCAATGAAATGCTCATAGTCTCTTGAATTGCGTTTGAATTTCAATCAAAACATTTACATTACAACACTATTTTCTTAGGGGTATGTTATTTTTCCTTGGCAATAATTTGTCTTCATTTGAAAGTAGTAACATATGCTGCAAAAGAAACTAACTCCAATGTACTTTCTTTGGTTAGCAATGCTACATTTATTCTAACACTTGAGTTCAGCATTAGGAAAGCATTACAGTGGAGAAAATAGATTGGTAGTTCATAAAAACTGCATCCGAAATTAGTAAGGACAGTAAGGTAGTACAAGATAAATGAAACCATTAATGTATAAGGGTGGCTCTTAAATCCATTTCACAACACTAGCTGGCTACCCATAATTTAAGGGTTTTGAGAAAAAAGATTTTGCCATGCAGTTTTCTTAGAAAATTTTAAGACTGCTTGAAAGAGTGTGCATCCAAAAGTTTTCAATGCCTTCAGTGAGCGTTGGTATGTGTGTCAGCGCCCCCTGCAGGTGGAGGGCAGTGGGTAGGGCTCTGAGGCTGGACAGGGTGTTCTGTAGAGCCCCATTGATGCTCAGCCACAACCCCGCCCTGTCTCCGGTAGCTCCGCCTACAGCTCCCTCGAACCAGGCCTGCAGAGCCCCACTTTCCTTCTGCATCACTGCACAGACCATAGACAGCCTGTAGAGGGAGCCAAAGACAATGTCAGTATCAAGCCTAAGCTACAGCTGCATTCCTTACAATACATTAGAGTCATTTAGCATAACCATATATATAAAAATTTAAGTTTCATAAAATGCCACCCCCAAACTTCAAGTCTGTCAGTAGCGACTAAACACTGAGATCACTCACTTGTCAGTACAGACTAAACACTGAGGTCACTCACCGGTCAGTACAGACTAAACACTGAGGTCACTCACCGGTCAGTACAGACTAAACACTGAGGTCACTCACCGGTCACTAGAGACTAAACACTGAGGTTACTCACCGGTCAGTAGAGACTAAACACTGAGGTCACTCACCTGTCAGTACAGACTAAACACTGAGGTCACTCACCGGTCACTAGAGACTAAACACTGAGGTCACTCACCTGTCAGTACAGACTAAACACTGAGGTCACTCACCGGTCACTAGAGACTAAACACTGAGGTCACTCACCAGTCAGTAGAGACTAAACACTGAGGTCACTCACCAGTCAGTAGAGACTAAACACTGAGGTCACTCACCAGTCAGTAGAGACTAAACACTGAGGTCACTCACCGGTCAGTGGAGATATTGGCAGATAGCTGCAGCTCAGTGTCCTGGGCCGCTGGCAGGAGCTGCTGACGAAGGACCACTCTGGCTCCCAGGCCCCGGGTCCTGTTCCACAGGGTGTTGAGCAGCTCAGCTGTCAGCTCAAGCTGGTCCTCCTCATCGGTCCGCACGCTCACTGAGCTCCTCACTGCTCCCTCTCCAGCCAGCTCTGCCTGCACATGGACCTGTACAGGGAACCACAGTCTGGAGCTTAAACCATCCTCTCCACACAGTCACAGTCTACACCGTCCTCACAGAGAGTCACAGTCTACACCATCCTCCCAGAGAGTCAAAGTCCACACCATCCTCATTACAAAGTCACAGTCCACACCATCCTCACCAGAGTCACAGTCTACACCATCCTCACAGAGAGTCAGTCTGCACCATCTTCAACACAAAGTTACAGTAAACACCATCCTCACCAGAGTCACAGTCCACACCATCCTCACCAGAGTCACAGTCCACACCATCCTCACCAGAGTCACAGTCCACACCATCCACACAGAGAGTCACAGTCCACACCCTCCTCACCTGAGTCACAGTCCACACCATCCTCACCAGAGTCACAGTCTACACCATCTTCACCAATCCTCAATCCATACCTTCCTCTCTACACAGTCGCAGTCTACACCATCCTCACAGAGAGTCACAGTCTACACCATCCTCACTAGAGTCGAAGTACACACCATTCTCACTACAAAGTCACGGTCTACACCATCCTCAACAGAGTCACACTCTGCACCATCTCCACCACAAAGTCACAGTCTTCACCATCCTCACCGAGAGTCACGGTCCAAACTACCCTCACCAGACATTCACAGTCTACATTATGCTCGTCAATTCCAAGGACTTCATGTTTAACATGCGGTGAATTAAATATTCAATGTAGAGGCCCGTCTTTTGGACTAAACCTTTAACAGATTTACCAACAGGATGTGGGCCCCACCTGGAATGCCTTTGGAGTGAAGTTAAATGGGTGGTTGAGAGAAGAGGAGAGACTCAGAGCACTTGACGATCCATTCAGCTGCACACTGAACTGCAAGGGAATTATATTTTAGAGCTCAGACTACACAGTTTAGCTGATTTTTTTAATGATGACTGGCTTTACCAAACTCGGTGGCGGGCAAGGTCACCAGACTGGCATGGAACGCTGTGGTATGCTTGCCGCTAATACTTTCGCTAAATTACAAATCAATGGATTTGAAAACAAAGTGCCCCGATTGATATATTTAGACTATTCTATGTTATTTCTCAGTAATTAAGAGACATTACATTTATTTGAAAAAAAGTGTTTGCGTACATTTGTGCAAGACTGTCTGTGTGCGTCAGCGCGCATGTATATGTGTGTGGTAATGTGTGTGTATGTGTTTGTGTTGAATTGTGTTGTGCTGGACTCACCTGCCCCTCCTCTCTGTGGTTGATCATGACACTCCCTGCTGCTAGGTAGTCAAACTCTTCACCGTCCCCGTGACTCGATGCGAACCTTCCTTCCAGGTTCACAGAGGGCGGGATCTGCAACTGTTACACATTAAGTCAATATTTCCCCCTGACAAGCTGTCAGGCCAGAAACTTGTTTATGCTATTTCCTAAATACTGTGTATCATTTCAGATGCCACCAATGGCTTACTTACTATTGTTGTAATCTATGGGAGTCTATACTACATGTATCACTAGTAAGAATCGATGAGTTTAGTGTACCTGGATCTGATGGGTGAGGTTGACCTGGAGGGTCAGGCGATGCTGAGAGGTTTCTGACATATTCTGGATCCGTCCCAGGAGTTTGAGCTTCTCGTTTTTGTTGATGTGCACTGTTCCTTGCACCTCTTGCTGGGTCTACAGGGAAGAAGGGTTAAGATCACATTGCTACATTCTGAAATGAGGATAGCAAAACTTGCTAAAATTATGCTTTATGAGAGAAGATTGTATTCCAGAGCTAATAAGTGAGTAGGTTGGATTTAAGTGTGCAGGGGTAGGGTGGATGTAAGTGTGCAGGGGTAGGGTGGATGTAAGTGTGCAGGGGTAGGGTGGATGTAAGTGTGCAGGGGTAGGGTGGATGTAAGTGTGCAGGGGTAGGGTGGATGTAAGTGTGCAGGGGTAGGGAGGGTGTAAGTGTGCAGGGGTAGGGTGGATGTAAGTGTGCAGGGGAAGGGTGGATGTAAGTGTGCAGGGGTAGGGTGGATGTAAGTGTGCAGGGGTAGGGTGGATGTAAGTGTGCAGGGGTAGGGTGGATGTAAGTGTGCAGGGGTAGGGTGGATGTAAGTGTGCAGGGGTAGGGTGGATGTAAGTGTGCAGGGGTAAAGAGGGTGTAAGTGTGCAGGGGTAGGGTGGATGTAAGTGTGCAGGGGTAAAGAGGGTGTAAGTGTGTAGGGGTAGGGTGGATGTAAGTGTGCAGGGGTAGGGTGGATGTAAGTGTGCAGGGGTAGGGTGGATGTAAGTGTGCAGGGGTAGGGTGGATGTAAGTGTGCAGGGGAAGGGTGGATGTAAGTGTGTAGGGGTAGGGTGGATGTAAGTCTGCAGGGGTAGAGTGGATGTAAGTGTGCAGGGGTAGGGTGGATGTAAGCGTGCATAATATCATAAATCAGCATAATATAACAGGTATACATGGGTCTATAGTCAATCATCATTGGCGGACAATGTCAATTTTAGAGAATTTACGATATGCGGCACTTGAAAATAACAGACAAATATTAAATCGATGTGTAAGCTTGCAGGATGTTTGCCAGACTATGATCGATCTACAGTAAGATACGGAATACCACAAGGATCCTTGCTTGGACCTCTGTTGTTTTACTTCTACATTTTACAACGTGTCAATATTACAACCGTAAACATGGCATTCATGTCCACTGTTATACTCAGCGGTACATATCAGTCAAACCTGATGCCTTCCTGAGATCAAAAAAAAATGTAAAACCTTAAAAAAGATATAAAGGAACGGATGGCCAAAAATGTTCTCCTCCTAAACTCTCTGTGGATGGTAGCATTAGCTTTTGCAAGGGCTATTCTTTTGGCCTTGCAGCTGATGTCATTCTGCTAGGTAATAAAGGTTTGCCACTTGATGTCGATGAGCTTCTGGATTTCAGAGTCATTCTCATCATACCTGTCTTGGTATTTGACAGCTGATCACACACCCCCGCCTGTGTGCCAGGTTGCGGCTTGGAGCTGCCAGACTTTAGGGTCCTGCTCCCGTCAACACTTCCTGATCGCCACAGGACTGTGACCCGGGTTGTTGGGAGGTCTGTCCCTTTCGGGAGGACGCTTGTGAATGACGTCTTTTAATGTGGGGAGACTGATGCACTGGTAGGCACCAGGTTTTTGACAAGATTGTGGGTTCCTATCCAGTGGCATGGAGCCCAAGATGGCTAGGGACCCTTCCCTTTTGCAGCCATCCTCTGCCTTCACAGCCGTATCATCTTCAGTCTGTTCCACCGTCAAGGTCTTGGTTGGATCGCTCTTTGTCTGGAATCTCACCTTTGACCTTACTGTCATGGGTGACCCGACCGGGAGCAAAGCTCCAGATGGCATCGCTCTCAGGATCACTAAGACACAAAAGCCACTCCATCCCGACAAGGTGATCATCCTCAGAGATGGGGATCTATATTCAGGATGTTATAAGATAGATATGGATGGTATAGATGATTCTATTCTATAGGATGATATAGGTATTTACAGGTGTTGATCTTACCTGGTTTCTATACAGCAGTAAACACAACTCAGAGTCTTGTGGAATCATCTCAGAGCTGTAGGGGTGAGTCAGGGCAGAACACACCTGGGCAAAATACACACACACACACACACACACACACACACACACACACACCCCATTTATAATACCTACTCAGTTTTTCATGCACCAAAGACATGTGCATGATATAACTCTCAGATAAATAGCACCCTGCCACTGTGAAATTCACTTGGCTTCAATTCTCTCCTTTCTCAATATTCCATTAAGGAAGCTTACACTGAAATGCGATGTTATTATTTGAAATTAGAAAATAATTTTTAATATCCATATTACTTTCAAATTTTCATCCCTTTTTAAATATAAAATAAACACTGATAATTTCATAGATATTTCTAAAAAAAAGAACCTAAGAGTGCAATATGTATGTTGCGTGCAGTATGTATGTTGTGTACAGTGTGTGAGTTCTGTGCATTGTGTTTGTGTTTAGTATGTACACTCTGTGCAGTCCGCATGGTGTTGTGCGGAGTGTATGTTGTATTGAGTGTGTATGCTGTGTTTAGTGAGACTGTAATATGCAACGGTATGCTGTGTGAAGTACATCCCTGTTGTTTCCTGTCACTCACAGAGGGGCGAGAGGGCTGGTAGCTGATGGTGAGGGTGTGGACGCTCTCTTGGTCACCGTTAAGGACTGCTTTGGACTCCAGGACGTAGCGAGCCTGACGGAGATCCAAGCTGAAGGTCTCCTGCAGGAGAAGGCTCTGGGGAAGATGGCGGAAGGGCTGCCTGAAAGAGAGAGTACTTCAGCAGTGCAGCGGATACAGCAGAAGCAGGTAGGTGCCTCTCTGGTTAAAGGAAAACTCAGGGCAAATATATGAGCATTTAAAAACTGTGGTGCTGGGAGAGGTGGAGGGAGGGGCAAGCTCCTCAGCTCCTCCCACTGTACAGCTGTCAGTCTCCTGGTTCCCTCCCTCAGCCTGGACAGCCAATCAGAGCCTCACTAACTCTAATCCACTCAGCTGTGAGCACTTGCCTTCAATTAGGCCATTTATTTAAGCACAGCCTAAGAGGCTGAAGAGAGTGTTTTGGTTTTTCGACTTTGGGCATTTCTATGGCTGTACAGTTTTTGAGTTTGGACCCTGTTTTGTGTTAATTCTTCTGTCTTGTGAGTTTTCCCCCTAAAAGGCGTAAAATAAAAGGTCTTTGGCCACTTTTGTTGCCGTTTTATTTCCACTCACCACCCGGCTCAGTGGCCACACAACATTAGACCATAAGAATCTATAGGAACGGGTCGTTCAGCCCAACATGCCCGTGGCGGGGCTCGGTCAGGGAGAGGGACTCTGGGATATCTAGGGCCATGCCCACTGGGCACCTGCGCCAAATTTCTCAATCAAGCGAAGATTTCAAAAGGTGTGTGTTTCTCCCAGAAGGTGTCTGAGACCAGAGGCCATGGCTGAGAGAGCGAAAGAAAGAAAGAAAAAGAATCTACAGATCTTTGTACAGTGTTGATTTCTCATGTAATGATTTCTATCATTTACAGTTCACCTTGTTTAACCCCCGTGTGAATTTAATATTGTACTTCTCATTCCTTTCGACTTAGTGGTGATACGGCAGCCTGTGACAACATCTCCAACATCCTAGTACAAACAAACTTATATGTTCGATATGTGTGTTCTTTCACATTTCTACACTTAGCTCTTTGCTATGCTATCTGTCTTAAGTCTGTTGTCTCCTCACCCAGACCTGAGGTACTGTCTGCCCTGTTTCCTACAGACCTGAGGTACAGACGGCCCTGTTTCTGATATAGGTGCCTCTCTCGAGTGAGCTCCTCCACAGCACCCTCCAGCTCCAGCTCCACCGCTGGGCTCCTGGGCTCCATCAACACAACCTTCAACACAACTAGCCTCTTCATCAGCTTCTGCCAGAGACAAAGAACAAAGACAAAAAGAATATTAGGGAAGTAGCAATAACAATAAGTACATACGGTGGCCCTGCAGGACCAAACAACCTAAGTAAAAAAAATAACAATTAAATTGCCTTTGATACGCTGATGAACTGATCTCTCAAGCACAAATCTATCCCGTAAACTTTTGCTGAATAAAAACACAACTGACAACATAGCACATCTAGCAGGCAGATGTCACAGTAAATTTAAATTTCAATTCCAGGAATTTTAGCCATGCTGTCCTTAGCTTCTGCCTGAGGCACAGAACAATAGTCCGTTTAAAAATGACAAAAATTCATATCTGAATCCTTTTTTAAAAGGAATCATGTACTCACATTAATATAGCCTTGTTGTTTCAACTAGGCTACTTGTTTTCTGGAACCTGCTCCTTTTCAGAAACCTGCCATCTTTGGCCTTTTTGATTAACTGTTTTATTTTTTTCTGGCTTCCTCATTTGTGTCAGTGATAATAAGGACCTTGATAAGCAAAATCATGTATTTTGCTTATTAATTTGTAGTTCTGAAGATCTACAGTTTTTGTTTTGCATAAAAAGAAAATTTTACCTTCAAAGGAAGGGCCTTATGACAGTATTATTTTATACTATAATTTACCATTACAGAATTTAACTGAATAAGACAATGTACCTTGTTTGCACTGCTTAGGGCAGAATAGAGGCTGATGTTTTGCTTGCCGTAGCTGGCTGCCAGTTGCAGGGATTTGTGGTGCCTGCCATTCTCAAGAGAGAGCTCCCCCTGCAGGCTTGGAGTCCATATGCTATTCAGTGAGCTGGAGACTTTGAGCCCCTGTTTTCCCATCACTCCTTTGCCATGAACCTGAAACAGTGGGGACACACCCCCAAGACACCCTATTAAAAACCGAACCCCCAAAACACCTTCTTACCGGCCTGTACCCCCATAAAAACACCCCTACGGTGGATGAATGAGCCTGGTACCTTGAGGTAGGTGTGTGTGGGTGTGTGGAGGTGGAGGAGGCCCTCTCGCTCCCTGCTGCCCTGCCTGTACAGGCCCTGCAGGGTTAGGCCGCGCACTGTCAGCCATTTGCGGGTGGTGATCTCCGCACTGAGCAGGAGGGTCTGCCGCTGGGGCTGGCTCAGCTTGTGGGCTGTGTACACATACAGCCAGGGAGTGTCCATATTGAAGGACCCTGCGGAGGAGCACTTACAATGTGGAGTTCTGTGAGACAGTTTGAAAAGCCGACAAGAAATTTTGGCCTGCGCATGACTGGCTGAAAAAACCCAGTTGGACGCCCTTATCGAACAAAAATATAATCAAATGACATCATAATATGTGCGACAACCTACCTACATCACTTCAACAAGGACGTATGAATTAGGCGTAAGGGGAAGAGGAACGTGGAGGGGGGGGGGGGCATGGGTACCTTCCCAGGAGTGCAGTCTACCCCTGGAGGATTCTCTCCACTGCAGGCCAGCCACCAAAGGCAGCTGCTGGTTGTAGTTGACCTTGAGGTGTGTGCTGGTCTGAGCCCCTCTCTGATGCACACGGGAGTGAAGCAGCTGGGTTTTGTAGTTCATATGTTTCTCTGGCACCTGGAGACTGAACTGAGAGGGAAACTCCGCACTGATATAAGGAAGACTCATTTTACACAAAAAGTTGGCAATACTTGGAAGAGCTTGTCGGGTCAAGCGGTAAATGCACGGATTCTAGGGACTCGTACAGGGATTCTGATCAAGACCATGCTAAATGCAGTGCTGGATACTCTACTGCTGTATATAAATGATTAGCCTGGTTGGGCTGAATGGCCATTAGTTTTCATCATACGTTCTTATGTTCTTATTACACAGTGCGAGTATTCAATGCAAGTGGTTATAGTTAAGGATAAAATTCATTTGTCAGATGATGATAACGACGTAAATAGCGAAGAGCTGTTTAACCCCCCTTCGCTTTACCTAAGACCTCCAGTGTGGAGTAGTCTGTCAACTGTGACGTAAATAGGCGTTCCAATTTAACTTCCGATTGGTTGCTTGGCTCGAATGGGTTTGAATATTGAATACTGATAATGTTGAGTATTAGGTGTAGATGGTTACCTCCAGGAGGTAGCTGGTGAGCGCATGTCTGGACTGGTTCTTGTAGGTGTGGCTGAGCAGGACCCGGCGTTTGTTATTGATCTGGTCCCAGTGTTTCCCGTAGCTGAGGTCCAGAGCAGACTGGATGTGGAGTGGATCTGCCTCGTGTCTCACATGGATCTGCAGAGAGCGAACAAGGGCCATTACGTACACTGCAGCGCAGTGAAATGACAATGTTAATGTTAACGACTGTATAATGTCTACAATGGGGGAAGTGTGTCAAACACACACACACTGTATACACAGGTTAGACATCGCTGAATAATGGGGAAGCAAGCAACTGTTTTAGGACTGATATGAAAGACCAGATGCAGATAGTCTTTTTCTCTTCAGGCTTTCCCCATTCATTATAATAGTGTTCACAATAGTGTAGGACAGTCACAGTGTTGGCTATAGGGCAATAGAACAGTCAGTCACTGCGTGGGCAATAGGGCAGTAGAACAGTCACTGTGTGGGCAGTAGAACAATCACTGTGCAGGCAGTAGAAAAGTAGAACAGTCACAGTTTTGGCAGTAGAAAAGTAGAACAGTCACAGTTTTGGCAGTGGGGCAGTAGAACAGCCACAGTGTGGGCAATAGGGCAGTAGAACAGTCACAGTGTGGGCAGTAAGGCAGTAGAACAGTCACGGTTTTGGCAGTAGGGCAGTAGAATAGTCACATTTTGGGCAGTACGGTAGTAGAACAGTCACAGTGTGGGCAGTAGAATAGTCACATTTTGGGCAGTAGGGTAGTAGAACAGTCACAGTGTGGGCAGTAGGGTAGTGGAATAGTCACATTTTGGGCAGTAGGGTAGTAGAACAGTCACAGTGTGGGCAGTAGGGCAGTAGAATAGTCACATTTTGGGCAGTAAGGTAGTAGAACAGTCAGTGTGGGCAGTAGAGCAGTAGAATAGTCACATTTTGGGCAGTAGGGTAGTAGAACAGTCACAGTGTGGGCAGTAGGGTAGTAGAACAGTCACATTTTGGGCAGTAGGGTAGTAGAACGATCACAGAGTGGGCAGTAGGGCAGTAGAACAGTCATAGTTTGGGCAGTAGGGTAGTAGAACAGTCACATTTTGGGCAGTAGGGTAGTAGAATAGTCACAGTGTGGGCAGTAGGGCAGTAGAATAGTCACAGTTTGGGCAGTAGGGTAGTAGAACAGTCACATTTTGGGCAGTAGGGTAGTAGAACAGTCACATTTTGGGCAGTAGGGCAGTAGAAGAGTCACAGTGTGGGCAGTAGGGTAGTAGAACAGTCATAGTGTGGGCAGCAGGGCAGCTGCTGCTGGTTTTACCTTGTGGTTGATTGATGTGATGTGAGAGCACTGCAGCTCCTGCTTCGCCCTCAGGTGATATACCTGTCTGGGGTCTCTCTCACTTCTCAGGGTCTGGGTCATGTGACACTTCTGCTGCTGGGTCTGGGCATCTCCTGTGTAATGGCACCAAGACTATTGCTCCCATCAACAGTATGAATCATACAGAAACTACAGCTCCCATCAACAGTATAAACACTACAGAGACTACAAATCCCATCATTACTACAAACCATACAGAGATTATTGCTCCCATGCTCACCGCAAATTATCCAGAGACTACAGCTCCAATCATCGGTACAAACTAGTCAGATACTACAAGTCCCAACATCAATGCAAACTATTCAGAGACTACAGCTCTCATCATCTTTACAAATAAAACAGCTGCAAACTATGTAGTTACAATCTATAAAGTGCAAACTGGCACATCACTGCCTCTCACCACGACAAAAAAACAAATTATATAACTACCATCAATACCTCTCACTCCCTTCTTACTACGGTGTAGCACTAGTTAGCTAGTTTTATTTTTGACTCATAGAGACGATAATTGCTAGTGTCAACTAGCCAGCTGAGCTACCTTGTTAGTCGTTAACGTGTGCAGCTAGCAGACAATTAGACAATTAGGAAGTTAGCTGTAGCTAAATAGCAGATCCCTATCAATGTAAAAAAAATACCAAAAAGCTTTCACAAAATTTGGCATTCAAGCTGTATAGCTAGCTGGCTATCTCGCAAGCTAGCCCTTATGTGTCAGTGAGTGAAATGTCTGTTTCTTGATGGTATTTTTGAGCTGGAGGAGGGCACAACTGGCATTGTGACATCATCACAGCCTCACCTGGCAGGCCGTAGGTGAGCCTGAGCGCAGAGCTCCACAGTGGGCCCCTGTGCTGCAGCATTCCGATGATCTGGGCCTTCAGCAGGCCGGGCAGGTGGAGCTCTGCCTCTGTGGTGTGCTGTCTCTGGCCCTCCTCCACCCTGCGCTCTGTCAGCACTGCAGATACACCACAACAACAAGCACACGCTCAGGGGTTACACCGGGCACCGTCCTACACCGCTCACACATTAGCACTGATACACTGTTAAAACCCATACACGATTTACACTAGCACTGCTGCACTGTAAAGACTCATACACTACTTATACAACCACTGTTACACCATAAACTGTCATACACAGTATAGGAGGTCCTCGGGTTACGACGGTCTCGAGTTACGTCGTTTCGTGGTTACGACGCACTCCCATAAATTATTTAAAAAACCTAGTTTCGACCTAAGTGGTTTGGTTCGTAAATACGACCACAGAAATACAGATAAGAAATTGTTCTCTTTTTTTTTTTTATTAATGTTTCATTTAATTACTGAATTTTATATGTCCTTCATGTGTTGTGTGTACAGTGTGAGTGACTTAATGTGTTAATTTAGGTGTAATTTATGTATAAATTCCGACTTACGTTGAAAATCGGCTTACGACACGTTGTAGGCACGAAACTCGCTCATAAGTCGAGGACCCCCTGTATTTACATTATCACTGCTACCCTGTAATGAATCATACAGTATGTTCCAGCGTTGTGTTCAAAAAGTTGTATTCAAAAGCTTTAATCCTGCAGGCACTAGTGTTGTGAAATGTAGTTTTCCTTACCTACTTTTACAACAAATTTTATTTATGCTTGGAACAGCCTGCTAAGTCAAGTAATAGAGACAGAGATCCTTACAGCATAGTAGGTTTGATGAAGTGCTGTAGATTGTAAGTACAGGGGGTCCTCGACTTACGAACGAGTTCCGTTCCTACAACTTGTCGTAAGCCGATTTTCGACGTAAGTCGGAATTTATACCTAAATTATACCTAAATTAACACCTTAAGTCACTCACACTGTGCACACAACACATGAAGGACATATAACATACAGTAATTAAATGAAACAGTAATAAAAAGAAGAGAGAACAATTTCTTATCTTTATTTCTGTGGTCGTATTTACGATCCAAATCGCTTAGGTCGAAACTAGGAGTTTTAAGTAATTTATGGGAGTGCGTCATAACCACGAAACGACGTAACTCGAGACCGTCGTAACCCGAGGACCTCCTGTATTGGGTGACCCCGTTTGGGCTAAATGGCCTGATGTTGTCATTATATATTCTTATGCTCTTTTAAAATTGTCGGTCAGTGATACTGGATCAGCCATCAGTTAATTGTAGTCAATATCTTATGGCCGGATACCAGAGAAGGAAGCGGTCTCCTTGAACAAGTTCCTCAAGACAGCCGACACACTGATCTTTCTGCCCATAGCACGGGTAAAGTTGGCAGAGAGGATGATGGGACGGCTGTTCGTTGTCAATTTGGCCTCCAAGTGGGACAGAAGCCTGTCCTCAGAGGGGAGGGTCTGCATGTCCACCAATCCCTGAGAGGACAAGGAGCATTATGGGAAATTAATACGGAGATACAAATTCTTTGAGATTCAACTGCAGTTTAAAGGTCTGAGTTTTATCTTCTGGAAAAAAAAAAACGTTTTACATTTTTTTCCACGAGGTCCTGAGTTTCTATGCTACTCTTACCTTTATATAGTAATGATGAAGGTCGTCTATAAGCACCTCCAGCTTCCCACTGTGTCGTCCTCTCACTTGATCAATTTGCCCTGGAAAAACAGGCAAAAAACGGAAAACAGGAAAAATCACAGACTGCATTCTCTCAAATTCTGTCCTGTTATTGGGAGGTATTTTTTATACCTCCCAACGCTTACATTTAGAGACACAGACCCTTGTGGTGTTCCCTCAACAATCAATTTCTACTAATAATTTTTGTCTGTGCTCTGTTGTTCTTTTAACCAACAGGTGAACCTTTGTACTGGAGTTAGAAGTAATGCATTACTACAGTGAGTTACTATAATAATATTACTTTTGTGGGTAATGTGGTAAAAAGGTATTACTTGCTACGTTTTAAATGTGTGTAATACATATTACTTTACAATTTCTGAATTTGTACCACATTACATAAATACATCTTCGGCTTTTTTAGTACTAAAGATGAGTGCTTCCCGTACACTTGAATGATGAGATCACTTAGCAAGTGTGTGGAGGGTGTGACATGTTTACTTCAATGACTACAACATACATAAAGCACAATCAATATGTAAGTCTGTTCACCTTTTCATTTATTTACTTGTTTATTTATTGATCTTTTTTTACTTTGGTATTTTAGCTTTCGATTATATGTATGGTTTTTTAAACTGTGCTGTAATTATGCTTCTCTACAGTGCTCGTACACGTTTACATTTCTGGTCCCTGCCATTGCAAGCTATGTCATCAAGACTGGACCTTAGGCCAGGCTGAGCTTAGCGTTTTCAAAAAATATCATACTCCGTTTACTCTGCTGATAACTCCTTGTCTGCCGAGTTCCAGGCAGAAGTCGATGGAATCCCTGTCTGCACAGGGCTCTGCTGAAGGTTCTTCCTTTCATTTACAGATTTTTTCGTTGCCACTGTTGCCCTGTGCTTGCTCTGAGGGGTTCTTATGTGCGGGATCCAGGTAAAGCTACTTTGTGACAATTTGTGTTGTAAAACGTAGTATACAAATAAAAATCGTGGTGCATTTTTAAGTCACGCCCCCACTTCTCTGCTGACTACAGACCGTAGTCTCTTGGAAGGCCGACCTTGAATGTGGATACTCTTCAGGGGGTGGACGACCTTCAGAACCAACTTCCGGTTGAAAGAACTGAAGCTGAGGTCCAGGGCTACATCTCTGGGGACCGTGGATTTTGGGGTGCCCAGAAAGAGGTGCAGGGAGGCCTCGAGGGGAAGCCACGTGTCCCTCTGTGAATTTTGAATCGTGAATTGAGTGAATTTTTAACTTCTACTTCTCCTTTCTTTATAGTTAAACAGGCAATGCTTCACCACCACTCACCTGAAACAACACACCATGGTTTCAGTTTTTAGGGTTATTACAAAGGGTTTTGCAGCTGTCTGTATAATATCTATTTATAGAGTTGTTATATACAGTTATAACACACACCATGTGGAAATAACAGAGAAGTTACATTGTTATTACATGAGGTTGTATTTCATAGCAGTTATAGGATTATTACATAAAGTGTATGGAGTTATTACATCATGTTGTTGCTTACTGTATAGGGTTGATATAGTAATTACATAGCAGTTATGTAATAGGGGTTGTATGTGGGATGCATCTGTGTGGATGGTGCCTGAGGCAGAATAGAGTTTACCTGGGGCAGGTGGGAGTAAGCTGCCTCCAGCAGATACTGGTGAAGGCCCCTGTCCACCTTCAGCAGTCTGAGAGACAGGAGAACTGGGCCCGGATGGGGCAGCACACCCCACCCTGAGAGGGGGTGTGAAACCTGGGAGCACAGCTGCAAGCCCACAGCCCTGGACCCTGCCGGAAACGCACCCGAACCCAAACGTTTCAACAACCTTTCAGCTCTTCCAGAAACACAGCCAAACCAAACATTTCAACAACCTGTTCACTCTGCCAGACATAGCCAAACCAACCGTTTCTACAACCTTTCAACTTTGCAAGAAAAACCAATTTGTAAATCAGCATATTTCTCAGAAAAACAAGGTAACGTAATTATTTGGCTCTTACTCAACACGGCCCCTCTACATGAATTGCAATAGCCACTAACTTGACCCGCGGTTTTGTTCTCTAATTGGAGGACCCAATGGTTGAGGCAAATGAGCTTGTTTTCTGCATTCCCCCTGTATATATCCCAGTCACAGCAGTAGGACCTGGGCATGTAATGGTAAAGAATCCTCTGCCACCGAAAGAAATCCAGCGATTTGTAGTGTTATGGTCGGAAACATATAAAACAGGTCAATGGACGCTGACGCGACATGCTAGGATAACAGACGGGCTATGGTCAGTGAGCTAACACCTGAGTAATACAGTGGTGTCTAGCAAGGTGTATCGAATGCACTACTTGTCACACTTAGCACAGGTGGGGTATGGCGGCTAATGACCTAACTGAGTTCCACTTTGTCACTGAAAAATGAGAATCTGCAGTGGTCTGAAGAACACAAACACAGAAATGTACTGCCTGGTCTGACAAACCCTGGTTACTTCAGGCCCAGGATATAGCAAAAACCACAAGTCCGTGGATCTATCCTGCTGGGTGTCAAGAGCACTGGCTGATGGCAGCAGTGTATCCATCCGAATTTTAGCGGGAGAATGCTTCACAATATTTTCCAATTATGTCCACAGGAACATGACACTGCATTCAGCTTACCCCAGTGACCTTCCCGGTAACCTTATCTCGATCAAATTGTTTGACAGCATATCTATGGACCTTGCATTAACGTTCAAGCCCCTGTATTACCTTTGACAGTTCAGTCATACCCCAGTGATTCAATCTGACTGATAATTAATACAGTTATACAGTATATCCACTGGGCTTGTGTAGCTATCCAATGGTTTAAGAGATATTAAAGTTATCTTATCCATATGTCATGGTACAAAAAGGGCTATTTAACCCTCTCAATGACTTCAGGTGGACACTCACAGTCTTGAGGTGTGCAGATGGTCTTCTCTGTGCGATCTCGGGAGACTGCCAGCTCGTCTTTGCCGTCCCCAGTTACGCTATAAACCCTGGAGCTGTGTTACAGAACATCATGACATATGGTGATGAGAACAAGCCGTTGTGCACAACTGGAATCACAGCTTAAGTTATGATACAACCACGGGTGACCCCGAATAGTCGACTATCCGACGATTTGATCTAAGGAGCCTGATTCGACTGCCAATCTCACAGTCAATTCGTTGCAAAATGTGGTTATGAAACAAGGACCATTCCATTCCGGACATATGGGGCGCTAAATGTCTGATTTTACATACAATTGCTTCGTTTCTCACAATAAATTATGATATGTAGCCTATTTTGGTATACATATAAGCTTATTAATTATACTGTGACTAAAAATTTGAAAATAACTCATGTCCTTTTAATCCTAAGTGTGCGTGAATACATCACCATAGTAGATTGTGAACTTGTTTAGCCTAAAGCTGGATTGGCTACCCACTGCAGTGCGTAGAGCCTGGTCTCTGCAGTGTAAAAACTATTCGCTATGCACCGTCAAATGACCTACTTGATTCTGACTTTTATTTTGTGATTGTATTTATTTTTTGTTTATTTAGGCAGGCTTATTCTATTCTTATTCCTCCGTTCAATTGGTGCTTCAACATATACGCCATTTTTGCCATGCCTATTTCAATGGTTACAAGGTCAAATGGGGGGTCTTGTGATGAAACTCACACTACTTCAATACACTGATACATTCACACACTCACAATGGAGATGTGTCACTACGACCAACACCCGACTGAATCCGTATGTCCAGTTTGAGCAGCGAATAAATCACAACTCTCAAGGTTAAATACAATATTATAAGCAACAAAAGCAAAGTAAGACGTAGTGTTTGTGGATGTGATGTGGTGTGATGCAGACACCAAGACAAATGGATTTTTATTGCAGACCGAAGCATAATATTCTATGAATGAAAGCGGAATGCTGGATCACTGAGACATTGAAAGCCCAGACATAGAGGAAAACGGAACAAATATAGAAAATAAACGGCTGAAAAGCAGAAGAAGGACTGTGCACACAACTGTTACATGGTTAATGCGTAATATTGACGACGTGGTTGACATTGACGCACACATTCCCTGACCTGAAGTGGAAGATGTCCAGCTGGTCCTCCGGGGTGTTGAGGGCCAGGCGCAGGTCCTGGCCCTGCTGGAGACGAGCCTCTGCATCCAGGCTGCCTGAGGACCGCAACCCCAGGGCCCACTCCACCCCCGTCTGCCCAAAAGGCCCCTCCAGCCCCATATGGATCCACACTCCCACATGCACCCTGTGGAGACAACCAGTGTCACACACTACTCACTTCAACACAACATAGCCTCACACACACACACACACACACACACAGTATACTCTAACATATACACTTACATACACACACATACATAGGTCCATTGGGCCAGAACCAGAGCATCACACACAACATGCTAATACAGTATATCCTCTCAAACACATACACACATACACAAACACACTACACCCTCTCTCTCTTTAACACACACACACACACACACACACACACTATATTTTCTCTCACACCTCACACTAAACTCTCGCTGTCATACACACACTGAACTCCGACACACCACGCTGTACACACATACACTCAGAACATCAGACATTCCCTTCAGTGTACGCTACTCACCTGTATGAGCTCTGCCTCTCTCTGTCACAGACAGGTAACTCACCTGGGCTTGACGTGGCCGGCGATGGAGAAGTGGGACCAGTGTTTGAGGTCTGCGGTCCCCCTGAGGCGCAGGCTGGCGTAGGAGGACATGTTGAGACCCAGCCTCAATGGCAGGCCTGAGAGAGAGGGGAGCAGCAGCTCCTCTGTGGCCAGAACAGCCCTGCGGCTCAACTCAACCTCCTGACCCTACAAACGGGGGAAATTAAACCTCTCCCACGTAATCCTACACACAGAGACGTTACCGCACATCATCCTACACACAGAGACAGTAAAATACATAATCCTACACACAGAGACGTTACCGCACATCATCCTACACACAGAGACAGTAAAACACATAATCCTACACACAGATTATGTGGGTCAGTGTGCAGAGAGAGGGGATTGGGTTGGGTCAGTGGGCAGAGGAACAGGTTTGGGTTGGGTAAGTGTGCAGAGGAAGAGGTTTGGGTTGGGTCAGTGTGCAGAGTGAGGGGTTTGGGATGGGTCAGTGTGCAGAGAGAGTGGTTTGGTTGGGTTAGTGCGCAGACTGATGGTTTTGGGTTGGGTCAGTCTGCAGAGAGAAGAGTTTGGGTTGGGTCAGTGTGCAGAGGAAGAGGTTTGGGTTGGGTCAGTGTGCAGAGTGAGGGGTTTGGGATGGGTCAGTGTACAGAGTGAGGGGTTTGGGTTGGGTCAGTGTGCAGAGAGAGGGGTTTGGGTTGGGTCAGTGTGCAGAGAGAGGGGTTTGGGTTGGGTCAGTGTGCAGAGAGAGGGGTTTGGGTTGGGTCAGCGTGCAGAGAGAGGGGTTTGGGTTGGGTCAGCGTGCAGAGAGAGGGGTTTGGGTTGGGTCAGCGTGCAGAGAGAGGGGTTTGGGTTGGGTCAGCGTGCAGAGTGAGGGGTTTGGGTTGGGTCAGTGTGCAGATAGAGGGGTTTGGGTTGGGTCAGTGTGTAGAGGAAGAGGTTTGGGTTGGGTCAGTCCACTCACCTGCAGCAGTCTGACGGCCACCCCAGCCAGACTCAGGGACAGCTTTCTGGCCTGGGCCCTTATATCCTCACAGGTGAAGGAGGCCAGCTCATTACCAAACACCATTACACTGAACCCACACAGTGGCCTGCTGTCACCTGACTGCTGTCCACGAGCAGGGATGAAAAAGACAAACACAAACAGCACTTTAGACTGTATTTTCACATCTTACTGCATGGCCTTAGGTGCATAGCACAAATGCATTTAAGTTATGTCAAAAAACAAACATGCTTGTTAGACAGTGTTAAGTTGAGGTAAAACTGCTTGTGATTGGGTCAAGACGCTGCATCCATTTACGCCTGGGTAGATTTCTCCCTATTTTGCATTTTTTCCAAATCTTTTTTTCGCTTCTTCTCCAAGAACTTTAGTCCAATCATCAGCAAATTTTGCACATCACATATTTGGACCAAGTGGAAAAAATTTTACTCAGTTCTTTGATATTCTTTATGCTTTTGCTGTACTACATTTTCAAAATTAACAATTACAAATTCTACCTTTCACTAAAACAGGCATAACACACCAAAGGTTTGTCAAATGTGAAAAGGTTCTATCTCAGAATCAGCTGCATGAATTTGTGCATTTTTTCCCCACATACTCTGGGCTCATGTCCAGTTCTTTGTATAAAATCTGTTCGTGATTGGCAGAAAGATGGCTTATAAGCAGAAACACGTTTTTATCAGCAGTAATCAAAACTTCCCAAAAAAAAAAAAAAAAAATTTAAATTACAATGTGGATCCTCAAAGGCTGAATTTTTTTAACTGATGTGTGACATGTTTGTGTCACATGATGTTTGCCTCACTGCAACCAGGTCAATTCACTAATAATTAATTATCACTAATAATTCAATAATAAATGTAAAAATATATGAAATTAATTAATGTATAAATCTCCATGAGTCTTCATTCAAATTCTACCAAAATTGACACAGACGCTCTTTGGATGTTTGATATCGCCTGTTTCAAATTGTGCTCATAAATGACAAATGGTGAGGCCACAGCAATATTCAATGTCTTACTGTAATTTTTACAGTATGCTTAACATTTTCTATTTCACCAAATGTCTGATCAAACATCATCAAATTTTTTGACAAAACAACTGTATCAAATCCCAGTATTTCTGTCATTCTCGTTAAGTCCTTGGACCCTGTAAATTGCTGCTTGTGATTATATTTTCAAATACATTAGCAAAATATGTTTACCAGGCTGCTATAGCACTGAAATTATTTATTATTGCTTAGACAGTCACAAAGCAAACTGTATCCTGTTTGTAATAGAACACAATGCAGGTGTAGCAAGACGCTGAAGCCTCCTCTAACTGGATATTTCTGTTGAAGAAAGGATAGGGAAAGTACTGAACACAATTAAACATAAACAAACTTGGATTTAACTTTTTCACTTCCTCTGATTGCAGTGACACAGCAGTGTGAATGACTGGCTAGCTTGTTGCACCTTCCCCTGTCTGAAAAGACTTCAAATGAAGGAAGAGCTAACAATTAAGGGGAGGTTAGCATTCAGAAAGCCAAACCACTGGTGACCAAATGACATTATGGTTATTTCTGGTTACATTATTTACTAAATTAACACAAGAAGAGTGGCCTAGACCTGGTTTCGATCGATCAATAGGTTTGTGCTAAATCAAGATGGTAATACAACAATGTGTCTCCATATCATCTTAGGATCAATCTGCTCGAATGGAGGCAAGTATTTTAAGAACGTGGGCAATGAATGAGAAAATGGCAGTAGTGTTAGTCTGAAATAGCAAAACAACTTCAATTGTAGTTATCCTTGCTTTGTGCACAGTGTAAGATAGGGCTCTTAGTCTGTTTAAGGAAGTATTCAATTTCATCCATATTGACATTTTAAGGGTGTATACTATTGTATTTTTGAATGAACGCATTACAGATGACATGTTGGCTCATATCTCCAACAAAATGTAAAACAATCGATGAAAATGACGTTTCAGTTTCGGTGTCAAGTTTACTGTCATATACAGGGGGTCCTCGGGTTATGACGGTCTCGAGTTACGTCATTTCGTGGTTACGACGCACTCCCATAAATTAATTAAAAAACCTAGTTTCGACCTACGCCCTTTGGTTCGTAAATACGACAACAGAAATAAAGGTAAGGAATTGTTCTCTCTCTTTTTTTTATTCCTGTTTCATTTAATTACTGTATTGTATATGTCCTTCATGTGTTGTGTGTACAGTGTGAGTGACTTAAGGTGTTAACTTAGCTATAATTTAGGTATAAATTCCGACTTACGTCGAAAATCGGCTTACGACAAGTCGAGGACCCCCTGTACTGGACAATGCAAACATCATTACCGGTAATGAAAGTCTTAGTCAAGTTGTAATGCAGTTCTTAGCCATGTTGTAATGTAGACTATTTTGATTGAATTGCTCATGCCCCTCAGACAGGCTAAGTGCATTTGGTTGAACCTGACCCAATCTGTACGGAGGACAGTAGGTTTACATACAGAGCGCACACATGGCAGCAGGGTTAAGGCTAGTTTATATTGGTAGCACTGAGGTTAGCATCACCGTGTCTTTTGCCCTGGTGGGTCTGAAGGGTGTGGATACTCTGGCGGCACAGCCTCCCCTCTTACTGTCGGCAGGCATGCCGGCCTCTTCCTCTCCCCCTGCCTGTCCGCTCCTCCTCTTCCTCACCGGGGCTCCTGTTTCTCCATCGGAACGCGATGAGCCATGAGGAGCACGGTGGCCAAACATGGCTTTCAAAAGAGGTTCCATATTCTCTGCACGAGCGTTAATCTGCAGGACAAAGGAAGTACATGCAGGAAATGCAAAAGCGAAAGGCAATTTTCTTATTTATATTCCACCCTACCGAAGATCTGTTCATTTTGGCTTTATGGTTTTTCACACACCTTCTGAAAGGGGTTAACCAAAGTTTCCAAAATCCAGTCGAATATTATCTATTATACAGTAAATGATCCCACAAGGGTTACTTTTTTAAAAAATTGTTCTGCATTTTCCCCCCAAAACTCAGCCAAACTGTTTAGACTCCCACAGCACCCCAACAATGGAGGAGGTAGCTGTGACCATGTGATTCCTCCAATTCACAATGGTGACGAGCCCACATTTCTTTCTTTACTGCAGACACCCCACCAATCACTTATTAGCTATGCTGTCAGAGTATGGCAAGGTCGGCAAATACTCGTTTGTGAACCAGCAGGCACCCAGCCAATCAGGAGTGGCTATTTGAGAGCAGTGAGACAACCAAACCAACAAACCTATCCAGTGTCCTATCATTTTTTGTGACCCATCAGAATGTGCAACCAGGAGGTAGTGTGCCTGCGTAGGCATGCGAATACGGTACAGCAGAGAGTACCAAATGCCTGCCTATAATGTTTTGCTTCCTCTGTAGCTAAAATACTACTGTAGGCTACCTACAGTCGTATTCCAAGTTAGGGTTGCAAAGATCGATGGTAAGACACAACAGAACACCCAAAATTATTTATGAAAATCAAATAAAATCAAAAGGGAGGATTTGCAAATAGGAAAATACAGTTATCTTGACACAATTTACACATTATTATATTTAGTTGTCTTACACTGACTTTACTAAGGTATGATTTATCAAAATTTCCCAAATGAATGTCTAACCAAGTGAGCCACACCAGGGGCCACAAGGTTACATTTTTACTTTAAGCTATTATAAACTGTGTGGTGAAATCAGCCAACTCCTAAATTGAATTTATGGGGTGATAAGTTATGAGGAAGGCAAGTTTATAGGATGCTAGGTTGTAGGGGAATTTCACTTTTTTTAAGACTTTACTTTTTAAGCTCTACAGTTTCTATAACTTTCATATATTTTCATGAACAAGGTAGAATCATTTTCTGTTTGACCTGTTCAGACAAACTTAATCGCATGCTGGTATTCCTTCAGAACATGCCTCCCATTGTAACAAGGCCTCCCACCGGCGAGTAATTATGGCATATGATTCCATTAGAATGTGCCTCCCCTTGTGACATAGCGCCAGTGGCTCGCTCAAACTGAAACGTGAAATCAAGCTAAAGGTGAATTTCGAATTGTTTCCATTTTCACAAAGCTCACAGAAAGCTACATAATGCTCACTGTATCAACCGTCACGTAGCTTTAATTTAACCAAATATCGTTTTACTGCCTTCACTGAGACACAGATCTGAAGCTGCACTGGTTTAGCCCATTTCTCTGTAGGCAACAGGCTGCAGGCTAGCTTCAGAACCAAATTCTACTTACCACTAAATAGCAATTCTGGTTGGTAGAAATATTGACTTTTGTGGACCAGATAAAAAAAGAATTACATTTAGTAAGGTTTTTTTTGGAATGCTACATGTTTTGGGACATCATCTGTAACAAAGTGACAAGTTTATCCCAAGGGGAGCCATTTTCTAATGAGTCCAATGTTCTTCCATTCACCTCTATTTATTTTCAGAAAACAATAAAATGTACCTCTAGCAAATATTAACAAATAACACATAAACACATTTCCCAATGAATAGAGGAGTTAAGATTGAGACTAAATGGACTTTCACAAGATTGGTTCATTCAGAGCACAGAGAAATCAAAAAATGATTCTACCCTGTTCACCAAGACACACCAGAGGTAACTGAAATCTTGAAAAATTGAAATGGCAAGTGTTACAATAAGTTTAAAAAGTGCTAAAGTCATTGGTATGTTTAGTATGAGGGTTGCTGAGTTAAGTGTTTTTTCTCTCTTACCTCCAGGAGGTTAAAAGCTCTACCCAAAATGTGCACTGTGAGGTTGGCCATGATGGACCGAGGCAGCAGAGAGCTGGGGGAGAAGACCAGTGCGCCCTCCATGTTGGCTCCTCCAAAACCTGCCATATCAAAAAAAAAAAAAACAAGTGAAAGTAGAACATAAAATATGATAGGATATAAAAATGTGTAAAAATCATACTATGAAAACAAAAATGCATATTTCCATAAGACAAATGCATTCTAATTTCAAACGTTCACATTGTTTTTCAGTGCAGGCATTGTAATGGACACAGTAGATTTCAAATCTTGTGATGTCATGTGTCATGAATTTCTCAAGGAAAGGGCACCCTTTGCCAAAATTTGACAGTAATCTCATATAAAGTGTAAAAGCATTAAAAACATAAAATCAAAGTGACCAATGAAAATTGGGTAAAATTAATAGCTCTGTTTTGCAAAATCCAGGAATTCTTGTGAGAAATTTGGTAAATACTGAAAAAAATGAGCCTTATCTGTCATTATAACTGGATATGGATATCCTCCACACCTGTGTCCATAGTGACATCCATGTAAGAGGAATATTTCCAAGACTCCGCCTCAAATTCTTTGCTGATGATGTCATCAGGTAACAGCTCCATTAGCGGCTGCTTCAGAGGGTCCTCTGTCTTCTGGATCTGAGTCAGGTGACTCCACACAAAGGCGCCCACTGCGAGGAGAAGTTTTCATTTCATTTGCCTCCTCGATACATACTATGAAATGCAAACAAACAACTGTACGACAGAAATTATTATCAAAGAAAACGGTTACTTCGTTTTTGTTGCTCAGCTGTGGTCCTTACCTTGGCTGGATATCTCATTCCTCAGTGTAGCCTTTACTGCGTGCAGGAGGTCTGGGTTTGGGCAGCGCATCAGCTGCAGGTACGCCGCGATGCGGACCTCCACGTCCTCCTGAGACGTGCTGTACAGCTGCATCAGAGCCTCCCTCTGCACGGCACAGCGCAGCAAGTAACTACCTTATACATTACTACAACCCGTAATAAACAACAGATCACATATCATGTCACGATTATACAGCCATTTATTATATTATTATTTTTCATTTATTTGTTCAAACTGCTGACAAACATCACTCTAAGCAGTCGCATTTTATTATCAAAATAATCAGACTTCTTCAGCTTGCTAACCAGGCAGATAATGCATTTTTTTGCCTCATGATTCTTGTGTGATAGCCCTGCCAGTACCTCCACAAGGCACTGTGTGATTCTAATCACATTAGCATATTAGCTCTGGGAGGCACTGTGTGATGCTAATGACATTAGCACATTAGCTCAGCGAGGCACAGTGTGATTCTAATCACATTAGCATATTAGCTCTGGGAGGCACTGTGTGATGCTAATGACATTAGCACATTAGCTCAGTAAGGCACTGTGCAATTCTGATGATATTAGTACATTAGCTCAATAAAGCATTATGTGTTGCTAATAAAATAAGCACGTTAGCACAGCGAGGCACTGTGTACTGGCACTAGCAGTAATACTAGATTTGAGCATGCGACAGTACTGACATTAGCACTGCACGGGATGCGTCGGAAGGCTTGGATTGCAGCAAGCCGCAGCTCCAGGGGGCTGGAGGGATTCTGTGCGCAAATACCCAGGACATCAGTGAAAGAAGCAGCTGCCAGACCCGCATTCCCCACGGCCTTCAACACCACGAGTTTCTGCAGAGAACCACAGAGAAGAGATACCCTCATTGCTATCATCATCGTCATCATCATCACCATGATCATCAAAAACTCAGTCAACAACTCAGTAAATGTTGACCATAGTCACTGCCATCACATTCACTCATAAATTCACCATAATTGTCTCTATGGCCTTCATCTCCACACTCATCAGCATGATGAAGTTGAAGTGAACATCTCTACAGCAGTCTCTGTACCTGAGGTAACTGTTAGCTTAGTGAGTTACCAGTCTTCACTCTTGAGTTAGTGGTTATCTGCATGAGCTAGCAGTCTCTGTACCTTGGTTATGGGTTAGCTGGATGAGCAAGCAGTCTCTGTAACTGGCTTAGCTGTTACCTGAGTGAGTTAGCAGTCACTGGACCTATGTTAGCTGTTAGCCAGGTGATCTAGCAGTCTCTGTACCTGTGTTAGCTGTTAGCTGG
Source organism: Albula glossodonta (assembly GCA_019788955.1). Taxonomy (NCBI): domain Eukaryota; kingdom Metazoa; phylum Chordata; class Actinopteri; order Albuliformes; family Albulidae; genus Albula; species Albula glossodonta. The sequence continues at coordinate 305,166 of JAFBMS010000769.1, forward strand.
GTGATCTAGCACTGAGTCACTGTACCTGTGTTAGCTGGGTGATGGAGCAGTCTCTGTACCTGTGTTAGCTGTTAGCTGGGTGATCTAGCACTGAGTCTCTGTACCTGAGTTCGTAGCGCAGGTTCCTCTTCAATCCCGTGGCAGTCTGCTCCCAGCCTCTCCCTCAAGTTCTGCATGAGCTGCTGGACCTCAGGCATGCGGCTGCATGGAGCCTGTGCTCTGAGGCAGAGGGAATTCACCAGAGCTGACAGGGACAGCAGGGCACCGGGGACTGCCTCTGGAGACTGCAGCAAGGCCTGATGGGAAACAAGACCCATCAGCAGGGCACCAACTGGGACTCATCTCTCTGCTTACATCTGACTACAAAATCAGTCAATGCTACAGCATGCAGTAATGATTCAGGATGCGTAATTAAACCTTAACATGGATGCACAGAGCTGGCAGAGTTTTCTGTGTTACTACAGGCGGGCAGAAAGAGTTATTTTGTCATTCTGTTATGGGTGGGCCTGGATGGGACCCAGGTGGGCTTGGGGTGTGGAGGCACACTCACACTGATGTGGCTGACCATAGCGGGGGTGGGGTGGGAGATAAAGGCCAGGGAGGAGGTGAGGGAGGAGGCGCGGTCCTGCTCCAGCTCTCCACTCAGAACGAGGTCGGTTATGAGGGACACACATGCCTCCGACCCACAGCCAGGCAACGCGTCCAGCAGGGGCTGCCTGTAACAGTTCACCGACACTCGACTGGAACCTTTACCCACAATCCAATGCAGGTTTTCCCAAAAACAAATTTTTGCATTTCATTACAGTCATTTTATTGATGTTCTTATCCAGGGTCTTTACATAAGAACATAAGTGTATTCACCTGATAAATATAAGCAATTATTCCACACCTGGCTGACCACATGTCCAGACCAGCAAGTATGAGCATGCAATATTACAAAAGACTATTACAAGTTAACTATGCTAATCTGAGGTAAAATACATTTTTAAATGATGAATGTGAGTCAAAGATAATTTTGGGTATGATAGGTGTTAATGCCATAATATTTCCCAGTGGGCAGTGATGTAACGAACTGCATACATACAAACTTAGTCATATGCAAACAAACCATTAATAACTTTTATTATACCATAAGAACAATTAATTCTAGTTTCTGAATGGCTAGAAGATGCACATTATTTTTCAATAATTCAATGGACACCTATGAAGTATTCCCACCAGGATTGTAGTGGCGTTAATTCCAAATAAAAATGTTCTATTTCATAGCCTCATATAGGCACCGCCAGGTTCTTTACGCGTGGTCATGAAGGGGTTGTTGCGGTACCTTGTGATCCGGGCAGGTGTAGACGGGCAAGGCGGGTAGGCATAGCTGGTAAATCGGCAGGACAGGACAGGTTGGCAGGGTAGCAAGCAAGCAGACAAGGTAGCAAGCAGGCAGACAAGGTAGCAAGCAGGCAGGCAGGGTAGCAAGCAAGCAGACAGGGTAGCAAGCAGGCAGACAAGGTAGCAAGCAGGCGGGCAGGGTAGCAAGTGGGCAAACAAGGTAGCAGGCAAGCAACAGAATAATCCAAAAGGGTGGTTGATGGTTATATGTGACAATAATGAAAATAATAAAGTAAAAATATCTCCAGTTTCCAGTTTCTTAAATTCCAAACTTTACATCAAGTACGATGATAGCGACGACGATAACGACGGTAAAGAATTTTAGGCTTTCAGTGCCTTCCACGTTCAACTCCATTGTCTTACTGAACTGAGAAGCCATTTTGCTTAAATACAAAATAAGAGTCTAATTTTCAAATTAAAAGATCTATATTCAATAAGAGTTCTAAAGAATTCACTAAAGAAGACATTGGTAACAAACCTCCTGATCAAGACAAAACAAAAATATATATATATACCAATGTCCAATTAACTAAATTTAGGCTCCTACAAGGATATATAATTATCATTCAAAATCAATATTGTGGCTATGTAATCGATGCCAGAGCCGTAGATCTTACTTTGGGTTCTACAGACAGTAAGTGTAGCAAGAGTTTCATATACTGACTAACTAATAAAATAACTAATCTTCATATTAATTATTAATATTCTAATAAATGCAAATGCAATATCAGCAATGAAGGGGCCAAGCACTCCAACAGGGCAGATTTGCCATGGCAACTTGATCTGATCATGTTAAAAGCATGGCTGTAAGCATTGATAGGAAGTTTTATGATAGTTGACCAAAAATTGGGTCATTGATTTGAACAATTTGGGGGGCTGCATCAATTAGGTTGACATGACAGGTTGTGCTAACACATCAACGGTTATTAGGGAGAACATATTTTTGGTTACTGCAGCGGTCAAATGACACAAAAATGCATCAAAGAGTTGCTGAGATGTGACCTCACTGTTTGGCTGTTGCTGAGATGTGACCTCACTGTTAGGCTGTTGTGGGGTTGTGACCTCACTGTTCTATATACACTTTCAAAAGGGTGGGAATGCCAATTTTTTTTTTTTCAAAAACCACACCCCTTTGTATTTTTAGTATCATCACATAGACACTGCTGAGATGTACTGACCCATCATCGCGGCACTTGAAGGAGGCGTGGTGCCACAGGTCCTGCAGCTGGCTTTGGGACAGGGCCCTCAGCTGGAACACCAGCTGGACGAACAGCGCCGCCTGCTGGAGCAAATGGAGAAATCCCACATTTTACATTAGCCTACATCCACGCACACCTACCAGCAAGCACACAGTCATACCAAATCAACCATGACACACACGAAAAGCAAAAAACAACATCAGCAGCAGCTTTGAATAACTGCAGCCCAGTTACCCTTGGACTAAACTGCAACGTGAGAATCTAGTATTAGGAGCTGATTGTCATGTTTCCGTCCACAGAGGAATGAACTGGTATCGAAAGAAACCAGACTGACTTCTCATGCTGTTTGAGCATGCTGCTACTGTTTAGACCTAGCTAATTATCTCATTAACTTTATTAACTGCACTTAACATTGGTCCTTTCTAAACGTGTTGGAGCATGTCATATGTTAGCGAATTAGCACCAGGTCCCATAAATCAATGGCCCAAACCTAGTTTTAATGTAGCTTAGCTTGCTTAACGCAGAACTACCGAAACCGATATGAGAGTATAGGGTTCAGCCACCAGACCGTAATATACACAACTTATTTGGCTAAATCTGCCCTTTTAGGGTGTACTCATATAGTATTCACACAGTTTTAATGCAACAAAACGAGATGTAAAGGCAAATAGATGGAAGTAACAAGTACATTTTAAACTGTACGGTTAAGTGACCTTGAATTATCCTTTTATGAATTAGCTTTTATTCTCAAATATCTGAATACATACAGTGGGTCTGTGCATCATTCAGTCATGATTTCAAATCTGTGGTTAAATTTTCTGAATACGTAGTAAAACTTTGGGGAATGCGACTCTAGATTCGATAAAGCAGGTATAGATGGTGGATGAGAAATGCTGGGCTTGAAATCAACATTGAACTGAAAAACCAAAATGTGCGATATGTGATGTTAAAAAGATGCCCCCCCTCTTACCTGCTGTGCGTCTGCCTTAGTGGCGCAGAGCTGTCTCACTGTACTCAGGGTCTCCTCTGGGCCCCTGGCCTGGCCTAAGCGCCCCGCCTCCAGCTCCAACCTCAGGTCAGTGGAGTACACTGCACCAATGGGGTCTGCACAATAGAGCAAGACACACCCACATACACGTTGTCACAATGAGGTATCACGACTCACGGCCAATTGGGATGATAGAGGGCGTGTACGAGACAGCAACTCGTACCCAAAACCATCCAGTGTTTATTTACAAGTGACCGAATAGAGATACCATGATGTGTGTTACAGTGCCGATCCCCAAAAACCACGACAAAATAAGCCAGATATAAACATAACACACTAAACAAAGACTTAATAACCAAACCAAAAGAAAACTTTTTTGATTGCAACAAGACAAAAATGCCTAACACAGGTTTCTCTTACCATTTAAACAGAAAAAGAAAACACTGGACTTGTACGGTCTGTAGAGCAGAAAGACAGAAAGATTGTGTCACTCAGCTCCTGTAGTACTGTGTGCTCAGAGACCTTGGGGATATGTGTGACATAAAGGTGAGCAGGAGTTATTCTGACCTGGCCTCTCTGGTGCCCCCACCTGGGTCCTGAGGAGGGTGAGCGTGGTAACAGTCTGGGTACGCGCTCCTCCTGTGTGACCCCACAGCGGTCCCACCCGCACTGTCTCTGTGCAGTTCACCTCCTCCACAGCCTGCTGTCCCTGCCTTTGAGAGCATTCCAGTGTCGCCTCCAGAGCCTCCTCCTGCAGCACAGAACGTTACAGCACAGGCAGACACAGTGTAACTGTACAAACACTCTGCAGCAGAGAGACACCGCAGCACGGACAGACATATGGCCCTGTTTTGAGAGTTATATGTCAAAATCAGTCATGGACCGATTCTCACAACATTCGATGGGAGGAGCGGGCACGCAAAATTATTTTCGAGGACACAAGTTCAACGTGCTAAGTGAAATTTGGCAGGTCCATTCCATGGCGCTACTCACAATTGGAGGTCCATCACATGGCGCAATCTGCAGTGGGTGGAGTACTGTGCTAATATCAATCAAAGCACATTTGCGCTAACTCCCCCAAACACGCACATAGCAGGCAGACACACACACACACACAGTCTCACCCTGCTGTCTGAGAGAGGGACTGAGTGCACACTGAAATGGGCCATTCTGTCCTGGATACAGGGCCGCAGGTTCCGTTGTTTCAGCAGCAGCGTCCCAGTCCGCTCATAGCTGCTCCAGCATGTACCATAGACATCCGTCTACAGGAAACACACAGAGAGGAGCACGTGCCTCGGAGCTTGAGCAAAATTAAATCGTCTAAAAAGATTTATTCAGAATCTGAAAATAAACGGATGGACAGGCAATAAATTGAGCCGTTCCTAGTCGGTGACCGTTGTTATTTTAATGATTTATAAATGTTTATCATATAATAATCTGAGTGGCTCCACAGTATCATGGCAGCACATTGTTACAGAATTATTACATACGGCAACAGATTTTTTCGTCATTTTTTAGTATTACACTTTCTGGAGCACGCTCAGTAAGCTCTCACCTCCTCCACTGTTTCCTGTCTTTCTCCAGCATGAGAGGTTTGGAGCACGCTCAGTATGGCCCTCTTGACGTTGAGCGCCCATGTCGGCTCGCCCTCCTTGGGACAGACTTCCACCACCCTCCCCTCCCGCATGGAGAAGAGCAGGGGGTTCCTCTCCAGAACCTCCCTGGAAACACAAACAGTAGATGGGCCCCTCTGCCTGGCCCCATGGCCCCTGAGCCCGCCCTCCTCGCAGCTGCGGCCCACGCAGCAGGGTGGCCCCCGACGCCTGAGCTACATCCATGTGCACCATAACAACGACTGTTTACCAAGAGCTCGTCCCGATGTCGTTCCAAACCGAGCTGAAACCCTACCTCGTGTAAATATATCCTGAAATAATAAACATTCCAGGGGGCCGTCGCTGCTTTGATTCACCTTGTATGACTTGCATGTGTTTTTCATTACTTAGACTTTAAAGCCATTATTTGCGTTGCCCATGGTGACTTACACAGGTCAACCTTCACATAGTATCTTTCAACAGCTGGGTGTTCATTGAAGAAATTCAATAAACAAGTCAGGGATCTTCCTCAGGTATGAAACCACAATGCTACATATGGCATTAAAATCTAATAACTTGCGTATACATAGTCTTTCTAAGCATCACACCCCACTGTTATTCAAATATTAGCTATACAATTTAAAAAATGAAGGATTTAGCATGATTAAATCAAATACACCTAACAGGCTTGTCACAGTGGTAAATATGATCACATAAAAAGTGAGTTTCCTCCAAAAAACCTCACCTACTCTAATATTACAGAGTTAACCCATTAAGGGAGTTTGATTTATTGTGTTATTCATTTGGTTTATTGTGAACACAGAGAGACCAACAATGGAAAACAACAAGGCTTAAGCTTATTGCTAAAGTCTTAATATTCGAGACCAAAATGTCACAACAGGAAATATAGAAATTCTAACAAATAAAGAGTCTACAGTAGAATGTGCTGTAAATATGGTTGTAAACAAACAGTATTCCAATACAGATCTGACAAAAAAATCAAACAAAATTTCCAATACATAGACCGATCAAGACCCCAGAAACCAACATAAATATAATATCACTACATTTATACACTGATATATAAAAATAAAGATATGGCAATATTAATCAGAATGTAGATTAGCATTAGCAACATTATGTAAAACTTGCCAAACTTTAATATACACTAAATGTATCGTAACTGCTGCACCCCCTATGTAACTCTGCTGCTGCGTATCCATGTAAAGACAAAAATGTAAGGACATATAATTTGATCCAGGCATTCAGTGAAAGCGTTTATATTTGTAAATTCCAACATAAAGCTTCAATAGTGTAAATGATCGTACATCTTCATATGTGTATTGTTTTCATTTACTCAATAGAGTTTGTAAAAACAAAAGTTTGGGAGAAGTATTTTCAGACAACCCCTCACGTTTATCCACCCAATCCGGTTTTCTCTGCAGGTATCCCATCATGCTCACTGCTTCTGTCATCCCTCCCCCTCCCCATCTCCACCTTCATGTCTACCTCCTTTCTTCTGTCTTTCTCAGTCTCTTCTAGTGTTCCGGTGGGGGTTCACCTCACCCAAAATTATGAGGTATGACGCCGCCCCCTTGGACTCTAAGCCCACGATCAAATGTCTGTACCGTTATACAGTTTGCCACATCACAATAAACTCCCTCTAAGTGCATTCAATGTTTTCTGAAAATTAATTCTACTGAAACATCAGCGTTGAACTTTGATGACTGCACTTCTTACGTGTTTTTTTTTTTTTACATTCAATGTATTGACAGTTACACTGTTAATGGTGTTGACATAATTACACTGACTGATGAAGACTTGTCCGCCTTATGCCACTGGTGATACCGGCCACCGCGACAACCCAAACACCTGACAGCCAGAGATTCCCATCAGATTTACCTGACATTCTTTAAGCGCTGTACAGAATGCTCCTTCTGTGGGGAGACCTTTTTGATCTGTGAATTTCTCAGCTGCAGAAGACAGACAAAAGCAAGATTTGAACAAAGTTACATACTATACAAGTTCCTTTGATTTATTTTCCATTTTTAAAGGGATTGCGTTCCTGAGAAATCACTTGGAAATTGACATTTTGTAAACATTATTAATGTTTTTGATTAAATATGGGTTATTGCCATTGTGTCATGCTCATAATATCAGAGGTACTGGTAAGCAATAGGGGGATCGTTTTAAAATGAAGCCTGAAACACCAATGTAACCATGTTTTCAGCGTCCGTGCTAGCTGTGTTAAGAGACTCCTTCATTTGCCAAGCTGAGAGTTTGATTTTGAGCAACAGCGAAGTACTGAAATTCAAGCAGCAGAGCATGGAGTCATTAGACTATAGTAGTAGAGCACAGAGTCATTAGACTGAAGCAATCGAGCATAGAGTCATTAGCCTATAGTAGTAGAGCACAGTCATTAGACTGAAGCAATCAAGCATGGAGTCATTGGACAATAGGAGAAGAGCGCAGAGTCATTAGACTGAAGCAATCGAGCATGGAGTAATTAGACTATAGTAGTAGAGCACAGAGTCATTAGACTGAAGCAATTGAGCATGGAGTAATTAGACTATAGTAGTAGATCACAGAGTCATTAGACTGAAACAATCGAGCATGGAGTAATTAGACTATAGTAGTAGAGCACAGAGTCATTAGACTGAAGCAATTGAGCATGGAGTAATTAGACTATAGTAGTAGATCACAGAGTCATTAGACTGAAACAATCGAGCATGGAGTAATTAGACTATAGTAGTAGAGCACAGAGTCATTAGACTGAAGCAATCGAGCATGGAGTAATTAGACTATAGTAGTAGAGCACAGAGTCATTAGACTGAAGCAATCGAGCATGGAGTTATTAGAATGTAGTAGTAGAGCAGTGGACAGTTTAACCCAGTCTTTGCACATCAGTAACAAATTGTATTCCTTTCTGCTACATTCTTTATTGTAGATGATTTTTGTAATCTAATAACTTACTGTCTTTTTCTATCATTACTGTAAATTGGCTGTGAAGCGTTTTCTGCTATTTTGCCTGAAGGGTGTTATACGAATAGATAAAATAAGATGAAGTAAAATAGCGCTGGAGTGGGCAGCTGACCTTCATCGTGAGAAGACATCCAGACAGGACATTGATGTCGATCAGACAATCCAGAGCCAGGCCGCTGCCGTGGGCCGCAGCGCTCTGCAGGGAGCTGGTCACCGTGGAGCTGTACCTGTAGGTGTACCTCACACCTCTCTGGTAGCGCTCGTCAGAGGCTGCAGCAAAAACAAACACTCGGTTCAGATGGAAGGGTAAAGCCATTTTAACACCTCTGATTACGCTGTATATAATACTTCAACGCTACACACTTAATACTTCAATAAAGAATATTCACATAAACATATGGTTACAACTGAGTAAAAACTACCACTCTGTGCAACTGCAACATTATTTTTTATTTTAGTTCTTTTATCAACTGAGTTTAACTTTTAAGGTTTAAACTATGTTCTAATAAAGGTAATACTATGAAGGCCTACAGACATTTATTTACTGCACAAGAATGAGAAATGGCACATTTGTGAATTAAATTAACAACCTGAATAAACATTCAATTATAAATATCTTTTGGAACTATTAGACTAACTGATTAACTGAGTCAGAGAGGAGCTAAGTTAATTTATTTTTATCTTTTCAGATTTGTATTTGTCTAAATATTGAATCTGAGTAACAGAAGAAGTGTCAGAAATAGGTTTAGAAACTTCCGGTTGATATCCACCAAAGGAGTGGATATCAGCCATTCTATATCAAGTAGTTAGGAGAACTGCATAATTTGACATTGTGTAAACAGGCTACATAAAAGGTCAAAGTTTGTAATTAGTATCATAGGTTTTCCTCTAAATCCATTCAGAAGATTTAATAGGAACAATAAAAAAAGAAGATAAGAAAAGAAACTCTTGCTTGGCATTTTAAGACAATCAAATGGAACTGAGAATGACAGGCTGGATTACTTCAGTAAACTTGTCATCTTCAACTAGGGCTTTGATGGTAATCATGACTAATTATTAGTATTTTGGTAGTAATTCTGGTTAAATTCTGTCTCTTTTCCGGGTGAAAACACCAAAGCTCTTGCTCACATTCTCAAGCAGAGGAGCTCAAAATCATTTGTACGTGTCACAGAATGACGGCCTTACGACGGGAACTGATCACAAGAGGAAATTTGATCCCAGTCAGTGCTTAATAGGAATTTTTAATTCACTCAACAAATATTTTACAACATAACTTCCGTTGAGTATGTTGTATTTTCTTGAAGAAAACAAAACATGTCCTTTGGAATATTCTCTTCCGTCTAAAAAGGTGTGGCATGTGGTCTTTAAGAAAATAAAGTCAAATTCGAATTGCACATGCCCTCACAAACACATTTTTGCATTTGATTGAATCTAGCTAGTTGTATTGTTTTGAATATGCAAATATTTTTTATAACGCATGACTTTAAATGTTAAATACGCTTGGCATTCCTGATGCTCTGGGTCTGAAAGAGAGTTTGTGTTTGTTCTCTTACCGGTGCATGCCCCATTGCAAGGCTGTTCTGTCTGCCGCGATTTACTCTCACCTGCCAAAATAACATACACTGTAAGCCAAAAGTGATAGACGTGGTAAAAACATATCCGGTACGCTGATATGGGGCGTTCAATGGGTTAACAGATGGATACATTACTGACTCTCAATGAGAAAATTCACACTGTCACCTGCAGTGGTTCTAAAAAACACATTTATATGCTATGGTACACAATATATACGTGACACAGTTACATGTCGTTTTATAATGGAGCAAATGATATTAAACCATTACTACAACACATATATATTGTATACATATAACTGCATCATACATACATACACACACATATGTGTGTTTGTGTTGTATATAGTTGTATATATACAGTATATACAATTCAGATTAGTTGTACATATATACAACTATGTCACATATAGTTTTGATGGAGTTGCATGTATTTTCATTCTCGAGCAAATTATATATTTTTGATGCAGTTGCATGTATTTTCATACTGGAGCAAATTACCAAACCCCAAAGGACGACAGCATTAGCTGAAGTGCTACAGCAACATGTGGAATAGTTACTTATTAGGCTAGATATATGACCTCCCCATTACACTTGATTTCTGTGTTGATAATATTTGTATCATAATGAAGCCACTTACATTTTTACACGTGATCAGTTCCATATATAAGTCGTAAACAGTTACTTACAGCTGGAAATCGCAGCCATAAACATCAGGATGAAATAAGTGTCCATTGGCATGGCTGAGCAGGAGAGCAGAAGCAGTGGAATATGCAAGCAGACAAGTGAGCACCACCTGAGACTGTTCTGTGCACTGACCAATCAGAATCACCGCCACTGCCCTTAACTATGACATGCTGGTCACATGACCCAAAAATCAGTTTGATAGATTGAGAAAATGGGTGGTGTTGACCTTTAACCTGAGCTGGGGCTGTGCCTGCATGGACCACCAGGAAAGGCAACAGCTGACATTGACTCTTTTTCAAAGCGTTAGATTCCTCCTGAATTTAAGTTACAGATTCAGAATGCTTTTGACTGATTTTTTAATCATTGAGGTACTTCTGCTTTTCTTTTTTGACTCTTGGAAGAAAATGAGCATTGATCACAATCATAAAAGTGAATAGCTATTAACTTTTATTATAGAAACATATGAAATTTCATTCATTGGCATAACCTCCAAAATTCAGTAAAATATTTTTGGCATTTTTCTCGTCATATTTCCAGGTGCGGCACAAAATGGTGTGCAATGGTTCCCAGCTTGGGTCCTAAAGAACCCCTGGGCTGGTTCTCACCTGAATCGTTCTGTTCATTAAATCTATTAAAAGCATTCAATTCCTGAATTTCGTGCTGAAACAAATTATTAAGGTCTGTGTCAAATTATTAAGGTATGTAGTTGATATTTTGTGCTGGAGGGATGTTTTACAGCATGGGAAATGAATGTAAGTGAATTGGAAATTAGAATTACGGAAAATAAGGAAATGGCAAAAGGTTTGGTTTGTTTGGAAGACGGGGCAAACAAAAAATAATTATATCTCCCTCATTACGTCACAAAAGAAGTACGGAAACTATTGAGCTTAAGGTCTTACCAAAGTGTGATACCTTTTAAACAAAGAAACAATTTTCCTTCTTTGTAGTTTTTATATCTGTTTCATAAACAATATGACATTACCAAGAATTAAAAGGGTTTAATTACGATCAGTCATAATTTATTGTTCTTCCGGAATCGTTCCTCAGATCAGAATAAGACCCAGCAGAAGGCTACCGCCGCACAACACTTTAACTCATTATATCGACTCACCGAATGGACCGCTGCCCTCTTCTGGAAGCACAACTGCACTGCCTGTTAAAATAGCAGTTTCATTTTACAGTATTTTAAAATATATTCTTATTAATATGAAAGTGAAATAAGAAAGATGTTTAATGCATATCATATTTGTGCAGAATAGCTATTTGATACACACATACCAAATAAAAATATGAAACTTTTTAACCCTATTATCCAAGCTCAAGCTGTAATGTCAGTGATTAGTAAAATCCACACTGCCATCTAGTGGAAAGGAAGGAGCTTCAGATTTCTAACTGTATCTGCTTGTGATTTCCGAGGATCCTAAAAACAAAAATGTCTTCTCTTCTTCCTTAAAACAAAATATCTTTAAAAATACTGTCTTGCTCCACTGTCTGGTTCTTATTACTGATGTCTCTTGAGGCTTTGATTTTAAGGCTAAAGCAGAAATGTTTTTCATTGTGATGAAATTGCAAAGATATAATTCCTCTTATCTAGCACAGTCGGAATATCTAACACACATTATGAATATAAATCTGACACATTATTATATTATTAATACATCGGTCAAACTTAATAATGTAGTTTATTGCTTTATTAAGTGTGCTAATGTCAATGTATTCAGCACAGAGTTTATGATGTATATTATGACGAAATGCGGGGGGGGGGGGGGGGGGGGGGGGGGGGGGGTTTGGACTTTGAAAGATTCGACCCTGGTCTTTATAACCCCACACCTGACGACCAGCGGAATGTTGACTTGGACACCTTTTCCTTCAAGACTGTTACAAAGCGGCAACTGCTCGCTGTCGGCGGTTAACTCTACGTACGACCCTATGGGATTTCTAGCTCCGTCGGTTCTGCCTGCGAAGAAGATTCTCCAGGGTTTTTGCAGAATCAACTGCGGATGGGATGACAAAATCCCAGAGGTTTTTGCTTAGTCATAGCAGCAATGGTTACGTGACCCATACAAGCTATCAGCTTTCCACATGGACAGGTGCTTCAAACCCAGTCACTACAGAAAAATGCAAAGATGCAAGATTATTCCGGTATTTCGTGTGAGTGGGACAACTGAATGGGAAGGGGCAGGCTGTAACACAGTCTAGGGGCCAGAACTGAAAAAGCCCTCCCTCCTCCGAAGTAAAATCATAAATGTTTACTGAATGTTGGAAATGTAATCTTGTGTCTCTCCACCTGAGTTTATAAACAGTAATACATAGAACAATATATATATTTGTGTTTATTAAATGTTTATTGTTTTTATAGCAATGCTAAGATAATACATACAGTAGATACCCCTTCACAACAATATTTTTTTACAACTGTTTTTATCAAACCCAATAATAATAATAATGAAAAACCTATCTTGCACTGATACAATCATGTAACAACTTTTTACTGATTAAACAACTAAAACTGCAAAATGTACAAATTCCCAGACTTCTTTTTGCCATTCCTGGTCAACCAGAGACACAAAAAAGTACTAAAACAGCAGAAGCTGAGAGCGGAGAGCCGAGAACCTGGTCCTAGGTAGTGTGCCTAGTGCAAAATCTAAGAACATTTTACACTATATAAACACTTACATTACAAATATATCAAAAGGTTATGGCTCAGCAAATGGACGTTTTCTGGAGAAAACACAGATATATGGAGCAGTGAGTGAATCATACGGACTAACGGAGGTCAGCGTATTGCTCAGCATGTTTCTGCAGTACAGACTGAAGTGTGTGAGCATATCGCTCAGCATGTTTCTGCAGTACAAAACTGCAGTGTATGAGCGTATCGTTCAGCATGTTTCTGCAGTACAGACTGAAGTGTGTGAGCATATCGCTCAGGATGTTTCTGCAGTACAGACTGAAGTGCGTGAGCATATCGCTCAGCATGTTTCTGCAGTACAGACTGAAGTATGTGAGTGTGTTGTTCAGCATGTGTCTGCAGTACAGATTGAAGTGTGTGAGCATGTTGTTCAGCATGTTTCTGCAGTACAGACTGCTGTGTGAGCATATCGCTTATTATGTTTCTGCAGTACAGACTGAGGTGTGTGAGCATGTTGTTGAGCATGTTTCTGCAGTATAGACTGTTGTAACTGTGGGACAATGTCTTTCCCAATCACTATTTAAACATGTTCAGCCGTCATCGCAGAATGGCATCCCTCAACTTCAAATTCAGTGACTTATTTGAAAAAATAAGATAACTTTTCCAAACATGCCTAAATTCCTTCCCCAAGGAGAGATTAGCTGGCAATTTAATTATATTTTTATGGAATTTTTTGGGCTGTCACTGCATATATTGACTTGTTTGTTAGTGACTGACTTTTATCATCATATTCCCAGCAGTACAGGAGTAACTACTTTGGCCCTGAGCTTTGGCCTTGTCCTCACATTCTCGACCAGAGCATGTCTTAAACCTCTAACGTAATGCGTGCAGGGATGACAGAAGCTGCCCTTAAATTACACACACCCACACGTCAGCCGCATTAAAAAAATTGCACGCACGTATGAAAAGGAGTTATCAAAACCATCTCTAACACATGATATCCCGAAAAACCTGTCCGGTAGTTTACCTGCCAACAAGTCCATGCAAAAGTTTTGGCACCGCACCTTGAGATTCAGCGTTGTCGTAGAAACGTAGCTACGGTCACATGTCATTATTGTGTTTGATCCAAACCACATTCAAAGCAGTACATAAACTACAATTTTGCATCATTGCCTGGGGAAGGTAATATGAAATTAGCAGGGCTACAGCAACATAATCTTATACGCGCTTGTTTCCAATAAATCCTGTATATTTTCTATTCTTAGTGCTCACAAATTCACTGAGTTCTCAACCATGTGGTAGAGAGCTATAATTAAGAAGGGTCAAGTTATGAAAAAAACTGTTAGCCGTTGCTATTTGGTGCTCTACTGATTGGTATCTATGGTTAATTGGTTAATAATAAAGGATTAATAAAACTATGAAAAACATAAACTGATGGACAGTGATTCAGTTCAAGGGATTCACATACTGTTGGCATTATTTTTATGACCTTCCAGGTTACAACAATTTCCCTCATAAACGATGTGGAACGAGACTGTTCCATAGGGGTCCTGAAAGCTATGAAAAATTCTGTGTAAATGAATCTAACATGATACATGTACTACATTTGCTAACTTTTACTTCTTTGTTTCTCTTGTTACTTGCTTTTCGCTCTCACAATGAAAAGGCAACTCAAAGAGGCTGAAATAAAATAAGTGCATGTACATTATGCTTAAAAAACATATTCCACTCAAGAGACAGGTGAAACTATGAATGGATAAAAACGTATGTCACATGATGAACACACTTACGATTATACAGCATAAAACACATTTAATTTTCATATCTGTACTTTCAAGAACACTGTAAAAATTAATTTAATGCATTACGTGTACATTTTCAATATATTCAATCTTATATATTTTATATGTAACTGCAGTATGGAGGTGTTAGGCAAAATTCATATTCTTATTGATCTGAAATTCGTTTTTGAACACATTTTATCAGGGAATGTAAGATTCTGTTGATTCAAGACAGGAAAAAACATTTTTGAATGAATGTGTAATGTAGTTAGAAAAAGAAAAACTAAGAAACACAGATTCTTAAGCAGGAAGATGTATCTTTGGATGATAATTATGGAACAAAGTAAAACATTTATTCTGAAGGTCAAGTAAAATCGGAAACTACACCATAAACATATGGAACCTGCCAACGAGTTAAAGTTTACAGTGCAGACACAAGCAGACGGGCTAAACTCTCCAGTTGTCTCTGCGCATACACAGGCGGACAGGCTAGGCTCTGCAGTTGCCGTGTGCAGATGGACGCAGACAGGCCTGCTGTCTTTGCTCACTCTTGAGGGCGGGGTCACAGAGCACCATTTAGCCGCGGCCAATGCCTGCGCCCCCCCCTCCACTGGGGTCCAGCCCCAAGCCTCCAATCGTATCTCTGGCCAGCAACACTTATACGTCAAATAATTACAAAAAATAAACTCCTCTTCAGTGTCCCTGGAGGTCCTCAGAATTCCCTTTCCCTTACATGGTTGCTTCATACCAAGGGTTATGTATCAACATACCTGAAAAATTGGAATAAACAATTAGTTTATGGGAAATTTACCATCTTCCCAGACAAACACAGACACATGACTGTCCTGTCCTTTCAAAAAACTCACCCTTTACAAGAATGCAGAAATGGTTGAGAAGCCCTTAAGCCACACATTCTATTGCATAAGTGTCAGACGATATTATTGGGGGAGGGGAGCTGCCCCGCCCAGAGTGGGAGGAGTCCATGTGAAAGAATGGTGGAGAGATTTCTGGGTAAACTCTCAGTAACAGGATCTGAAGACTTAATATGTATGTATAATACCGCTTCCTGGCGCCTGAGCTACAGCAGAGAGAGAGAGAACATGAAGCCTCTATCCTTTCACTTTCTGACGTGGGTGGAATGTAATTTATGCAAGAACTTTCAAGGAAACAGAAACATAATGGTTCGTTTTATGGCCTCTTCTCTAATCTGTTTGCCGGCAGATTTAAATTACTTTATACATGTTGTAAAACGACATTCTTGTTGATATTGAAATGAAAAGTTTGTCTGGATCTGAACTCACAGGACATGCAGTTCTGTCGTTCCCCAAAAAACTTCTCGTCACAGAATCATCACCATCGTCATCATCATCATCATCATCTTAAATCTGTTCTAAAAGGCAGTGGCAGCCAATGTAACAAGAACAGGACTGGGATAATATGGGACCTAGGGTAGCCACATTTTGAATGAGCCGCTTTTGAATGAGAATGTGCCTTTTGGCCTCTTTACAACAGGACATTGCAGTAATCTACCATAGCGTGGCTAACTCTACATACCACCCTTTCTGACCCTAAATTACCATGAAAAGATTTGATGAGGTTCCCAGGCCTGGATTGTGGGCTATGGTACAAAGCTACAGGTAGGCTCAGCCACAGAGACATTAAAACACATTAAAACTGTGCTAAGCTACAGAGACACAAAGCTACAGGTGTGCTAAGCTACACAGACTCTAAGCTAAGGATGTACTTAACTGCAGAAACAATCTACCACAGATGCGCTGGGCTTCAGAAGCGATAAGGTGTAGAAGCACTAAGCAACAGAAACCCCATGCTACAGCATTGCTAAGCTACAGGGATGCTAAACTAAAGAAGTGCTCGAAAGCAGAAAATGAAAGTGTCTGAAATGTAGAATTGTTTATCTAAAGTAATAACAGTACAGGTTTAATAAGCTACAGAAACTATATGCTACAGAAATGCTACGCTACAGAAACAGTCTTCTTGAAAAGTTGCGGAAATGCTGACATGGGAGTCTGAGTTTGACGACTTACCCACTCTCCTGACAGAACTCTGCCAGGGCTTCAATGGAGGTAAGCTGCCTCTCTAGAGCCACGATGCGAAGTCCAATATACCCCGAGGACAGGAGAAGTAGTATCCCCCTGCAGACATAAGCAATCCATAACTAAGCCACTCTCACAGAATGGCCAGACATGAGCAATCCAGCACTGAGCCACTCTCATAGGATGGCCAGACATGAGCAATCCAGCACTGAGCCACTCTCACAGGATGGCCAGACATGAGCAATCCAGCACTGAGCCACTCTCACAGGATGGCCAGACATGAGCAATCCAGCACTGAGCCACTCTCATAGGAGGGTCAGACATGAGCAATCCAGCACTGAGCCACTCTCACAGGAGGGTCAGACAAGACAACTCTGTCAGGAGTATATGAAGACCAGGAAGTTAAAGGATAACTCGCAGGATAAGGTAGATGAGGAGGAGGAAGTCAAAGACAAAGTCACAGGATAAGGTCGATGAAGACAAGGAAGTTGAAGTCTAACTCACAGGATAAGGTAGATAAAGAGGACGAAGTTAAAGACAAACTCATACGATAACAGAAATGAAGAGCAGGAAGTTAAAGACCGACTCACGGTATAAAGTAGATGAATAGCAGGAAGTTAAATACTAACTTACAACATAAGGTAGATGAAGAGGATGAAGCTAATGTTAGCTGACTGCCTCAACATTAGTACGGATTTGACCTTCTCAGTTACAGTCCCAATCCAAGAGTGATCTGAAAAAAGAAAGAGCAAAACCGTGGCTGTACATACAGTACTGTTGATATAAAGGGAAATACTATTTTTGTGCTTCTGGTACTATTAATAAGGTGTTATGAGTCAGTTATTAAATACTGTAGTTGAGTATTCAAAAATAGTTGGATTCAAAAATATCTTGTAAACATGTGAGTTTAGAATCAAATAAGATTGACACTTACTCTCAAGACGTTTTAATGAAAGTCTCAAAATCCCTTTTGTTTATCTCTAAACAAAAAATAATGCTTCCAAATTGACTGTGGTCTTTCTTACGCTCATGTGTCAGTACAGTGCCATGTAAATGAACACAGCCAAATCACTGAGAAACCGTAGCTGGTTAACATTGATTAATTTGATTCAGCAGCTGCGATAAATAGAGTGCATTCATTGTAATAAAATTATTGCAGCTTTTCATGATCAGGCAGCTACTGTGTGTCTGTGTGTGTGTGTAGGGCGTAGGATATGTGTGTGTTTGAGGGTGGGCCTTACCTATGTTGTCCTCACTAGAGCTGTAGTCTTGGTTCCTCTGAGTGGATGCCGAGCTGTCAGTGTGAGTCCTCGAGTCTGTGTGTCATGACATCAGAGATAATGCACGCCATACAATCTTGTGTATCTCTACTGCAACATTTAGCCTCAATTCATAAGAACATATCGCGACGAGAACAGGCCATTCGGCCCAGCTAAGCTCGTCATTACAATTAAAGAGTATCCAGCACTGCATCAAGTCTGGTCTTGAACACAGCAAGGGTCTCTGCCTCAACTACATGACCTGGCAACCTATTCCATGTATCGATGACTCTTTGTGTAAAATAATACTTCCTTATATCAGTGTGGAACTTACTCTTAACTAGTTTCCCTATCCCCTTGTCTTACAGACTGAACTCACCCTAAAAAAATGCATTGTAGTTAACCTTGTTGAGTCTTTTTATAAATTTAAAAACCTCATCATCATCTGATTCATCCCTACTGGAATATCTTTTTTTTTTTTTGCCCAATTCATACCTATTTCGGAATACATATCAAGTACAATCACATGGTACTTCAGTCTCATCTCGCTAGTAGTCCTAGTTCCCAAGCCCCACAGCCACAGAGTGCTAGACGCCCATTTAAGGGAGGAACTCACTTCTGCTCAGCTTGGGCAAGGCCGATTCCCATTGGCCGTCCGGGTCCACGCTGTCAGGGGGGTCCGGAGTGTCATCCGCCCCGGACTGGCTTGAGTCCTGCAAGAGAGGCAGAGAGACAGTCCTCTGTTCTCAGCATTTGCCCCACTCTGCATTCCCATGAGAGACCTAAGCTACGAATTACTAATGGACTGGGCTGTATTTCAGTTAAGCATATTTAAAATGAGTGTTCTTATTTGGCTACGAAGTGTATCAAATGGGAATTCAATTTTCTTTTGCATTGAGTCAGCATGAGGAGGGATTAATATAGATTATGTAGCCTGGCTCTTTTCTGATGCTGCCAAGAAACTGCTCTTTCCGGTTTGTCCATGATCTGTTTCTCCTAGGATTGAATCAAGAAATTTGTGCTGTAGCCTCAGGAGAATTTTTCCTCTAAATATTAAAAAACCCTCAAGTTTGAAGTTAACATCATACTTCCTGCTTGGCTCCATGTTCCAAGCTTATAGCTGCTTATTTTTTAAATTTTGTAGCCCATAAGTATAAGAGTGTGGACAGGCACCGATACCTCCAAAGCAATTTAAAAAATGCAGGAAAAACATACCTACATATTCATACGAATAGGTGACTTTAAACAGTAAACCAATGTTTTGTGGCATTTTATACATAGTCACGTTCTGTTTGCTATGCTAAATATTTGTATTCATCTAAAAACTAAAATTGCCAGGAAAATATGTTAATGATAGTTTTTCTGGCTCTCTAACTCCTGAATAATTTGACTAGTTATGAACGAGCTAGTTTAAACCTAGCTATTTAGCAAGATAGGTCTCCCTTGTTGCGTTGTAATGACTAACTTGCTAGGTGCCTAGTTGAATTCATACCAAGGAAGTACTTATTCGATCATATTCTAACTAATCACACATATAGACATAGAGCTATCATGCTTTAGTGCATGTCATATCTGTAGTTCAGATAGCCTAATATGGGTGGTCTTTAGGGGGTCAATAAATAGGTTGGAGCTACGTTATTATTTTATTTTCTTTTATCTCATTTAAATGTTTGTATGTGTCACATTTTTTGGTTGCGCTACCTGTTCTATAAATGGTAACCAGCACTAAGTTTACCTATTTTTGACTCAAAGATTATTTGAGACAGCATTAATTTGGACAATGATGTTCATACCAGTCTTAATAAGAGATCGGTTTTACAAGTGTTACAAGGTCAATGTTATAATTTCTCAACATCTTCAGAATGGTAGATTGTTCTGAGCAAGGTCACAAGAAAATATTTCAAATGAATAACGATCAAGTACCATGAAGAAAACTGGATCAATTTTACTTCCTGGGAACATTTCCCCCAAAGTTCTGAGAAAGTTCTTGCAGCCATAAATTGTTAGCTGAGTTAATCGTTCAGAAAGATGAGGAACCTGCATTACACAAATACTTTCATAGAAATTCTAATTTCAAATACATGCAGTTGAAATACTGTATGGGAGTGGCCTCCTCCTGAATGGGAGTGGCCTCCCCCTGAACGGGAGTGGCCTTCTCATGAATGGGAGTGGCCTCCCCCTGAATGGGAGTGGCCTCCTCATGAATGGGAGTGGCCATGTGTATACCGTCTCCTCCTGAGCTGGTGGGGGCGGGTGTGGTGCGCAGTACAGGCGGACTTACTGCAGACAAACTTACAGCATCCTTCCCCTGGTTGATGCTGTTCTCTCCTGAAGACATGACAGGGCTGCTCTGGCCGCTCTCTGCCTGCGCGACACACCAAAAAGGCTAAGAGGCTAACACAGAAGTCACATGTTTTGTTTTACTTTGGATACATGTGCACCTCCCCTACTAATAAGTTGGGACCTCACCTGGGAGAGGAGGAGGAGTTGTAGAGAGTAAGAGAACGAGAGGGAACAAGTACGAGGAGTCACAAAACGTCCTTAATCATTTAAAATCTTTGCGGTTAATCAGCAGGTTCCAAGCTGAATCACGCGTTGTTCCTCCCTCCTCTAACATATTTTTGTAATTAAACAATAATTTATGCGCTTGTCTTTGCATTAAAATGTAGTTATTATCTACGCTTTTATCCAAAGCGACTTACATCGCCTCCGCCACTAACTCTCTGGGTCCCAGTCAAGTGCCTTAGTAAAGGCAAAAGGCTGCCAAAGCGTAAGCTGCTCTGAATGAGACGGTCCGCTGAATGCATGCAATTTAACGTAGTACAATGTGATGAAATACATAATGGCGATGTGATGCGTTGCGAAAAATCGAGCTTCTCCAGTCCTCACCTCTGCATTGGGACACACTGAGCAGAGCAGCTTGTGACAGCTCTCCCGATTCCGCAAAGACACAAACAGGTACTGAAACACACAGAGTAGAGGCCTTCAATGACTGTTTCATTCACTCAAGTACAATATTCATTGCTAGCACAGTACAGACATTTTTAATTTTGTAAATTAGTTGAAGTTATGGCATCTTAAACTGGCTGATATGCTAAGCTTATCAACTTTTAAGTATTTGTTAAGAATATGGAAGTTTTTCAGTGTTTTCTGGATTTTTTTCTGGATTTTCCCCTTTAGGAAAAGGGGGGAGGCGGCCGTGGCTCTCCACACTGCAATCTCAGGGGATGACACAGTCAGCGGACACACCACCAATCACATACCGGCTATGCTGTCGGGAGATGACAGTCAATGGACACACCACCAATCACATACTGGCTATGTGGTCAGGGGGTGACAAAGTCAGCAGACACTTGGTTCATGCGTACAAAGGCACACAAGAACGGCTGCTACAGCGCTAAAAGTCTTGAAATCGTAATTCGGCTTCACCTTTATCTTTCCCCAGCAAAGCTGAGCCAATAGTTGGCAGCGATGTGGACCTCTGTTCATAGATGGTAATGGAATGCCCAAGATCCATACTCTCTCAGAGCATTGACAGATATTCAACTCAAAGCCAGACTTGTACAGTCACAATGGAAAACCCTGGGTGTATGACGTACTGACCTTGTCTCCCTTGTTGGTGTGGACGGACAGCGCGTTGGGCACCAGCCGAGCAGTGAACTGCTTCTTCACCGCCTGCACTGCGGACGCGTGTAGCACAACCTTCAACACAACCGACATGCATGACCAACTCAGGTCTCTCAAAGTCACACATATCTGCCCGAGCAAATCAGGCAAACATCTCAACGACCAACAGCATGACAGTACTCTGTTTGATATCCATGCATCTGACTTTGGCCAATCATGTTTGGTCATTCTGAGCCAATGGGCTGTGCAAATCTGAGCATAAGAGCGTCTGGGATCCAACTTGCGTACGTGACACGTCCTCTACATTCTAAATCAGCACTCACACATATAATGTAATCTATACAGGAGGTCCTCGGGTTACGACGGTCTCGAGTTACGTCGTTTCGTGGTTATGACGCACTCCCATAAATTACTTAAAACACCTAGTTTCGACCTAAGCGGTTTGGTTCGTAAATACGACCACAGAAATAAAGATAAGAAATTGTTCTCTTTTTTTTTATTAATGTTTCATTTAATTACTGTATTTTATGTGTCCTTCATGTGTTGTGTGTACAGTGTGAGTGACTTAAGGTGTTAATTTAGGTATAATTTAGGTATAAATTACGACTTATGTCGAAAATCGGCTTACGACGAGTCGTAGGAACGGAACTCGTTCGTAAGTCGAGGACGCCCTGTATTATAATTTCTCAAACTATAACCTCGTTTAGCATTAAACGGGTTTATTGGCTTACTCTGGTTTCCTTCAGCAGAACGGAGGAGTAGAAGCACACGTAATTTTCGGACACATAGAGCTTCCCGTGGTACAGCACCTCTTTCTGTAGGGCGCAGGTGAACGCTGCGGAGGGAAGCATAGAGCCAGGTCACTCACCAGCCCTCCTCTTTGTGTGTCACATCACTGACAACATGGGACATTCTGAACGAACAATTCTTCATAACATCTTATTTAATAAAATTAAGCTTCATTCAGCATGCTCCTACATTGTATTTTACAAAGTTAAGGCTTACATCTTTCTTCATGACACAGTAGCATTGAGCTCTCGTTTCTGATTGGCTGAAGGGGGTACATTAAATAACCAGACACCTATGAAATAATTCTGGCCAAGATGTTTAATCACTATTCCAAATTAATACTGCAGCTACATCATGTGTTGCCATGTGGCTGGTGTGAAGAGCAAAAAATGCAAGAGATTATAAAATTTGATTAAGAATCACTTAACCTGTGAACAAAAAAAAAATATGTATAGCAAATTATTAGCGTTAGTAGCAAACCATTTGTGCGGTTAAAGGTGCACAGTATTTACTCAGTTTGGACATATAAATGTAACACGGTAATTTAGCATTAGCAACATGCTGGTCAGTTTCTATAATAGGCCTACTTCATGTTCTCTTGTTAAGTATTAAATGTTAAATGTCCCTTGTGGTTCAGGTGCTACACCTCACTACTGCTGTTCCTCCGAGTTTGGAAAACTGGAATGTACCATAATGTGTGAAAGGAGAGGTGGGGTCTGAGCTTTTAAGGTAATTTGCATATACACTACATTACTGGCACACATGGCAACCTTTTGGAACCTCTACTCAGCTCACCGTGTGTTAATTCTTCAGTCTCTGGTATTTCTCGAAAGAGCTTGTGGAATGTCTTGTTGTGCTGTACAAAACTCTGCCATTGAAAAAAAAAACAACAAGGAAGAGAGGCAAAAAACATTAGGAGAACAGAAGTACAGGTGTCAGGTTTCCAGTTTCTATTCTGCACATCAAAACCTAAGGCTTTCTCAAATTTCAGACCAAAAAACTTCCTTGTTTGCTTGAACGCAGTTGCCCGTTCAGAAGTGACATTTTCAAAACAGTAATGACCTGGTGTCCACTCAGACGCATAGACTTTACGTAAATGCTTTACTAAACACTTACAGGAGATAGAAATAGATACGTAACTTGTTTTGTGGTCGTTGCTAACTCTATTTCAGCTCACTCCAGACTGGAGGAAATGACATCATGCTTGAACTCTTAAAGGTGTATCCCGCTACTCCACAAAACAGGTAACACGCAGACCAAATACCTCCACCAGACAAAACAACCTGTCATCAGATGAAACCATTCTTTCAATCAATCATCACAAAACGAACCAAAAGACAAACTACTGCTATTAATATGACCCTATTCTGCCTTCATTCCCACTGTGTACCCATGCCACTTGGTACACATAGTTACAGTATGTGCCAAAAATGGCAAGCAAGCATACCATAGCACAGACTGTATTCTTTTCTCCTCCAATGACTTAACCAAAGATAAACGACTTTTCTGCGTTCCACAACTTCCCTTTGTTACATCTACGCACGTAGATTAGACAAATTAGTACATGACATCAAGGCATGTTTCTTGTACTGCATTCTGTCCTCGGAAAGAATGACCACAGATATATAAAGATAATAAAGAAAACATTTCACCTAAGAACAGAAACACTCTGAAACAAAAAAATCTTTATCAACTCTGTCTTTACATACACACTTATATTATGACACTCACATGAATAGAATCGATGAAACAGCTACATTACTATTCTTCAACAAATAACACAATACAGTAGTATCTACCGTCGTATCTACTGATATGACGCTGCGATTATCCCAGTGCCTCCCTCAGACTGGGGTGGACCCTTCGCCCAGCGTCTCTCATAGACAGGAATTGATTGACAACATTATCAATAAGTGTTGTCCAAATGTAATCTGAAACGTACGCTCTAATCGTCCCACTTTGAGATACTCCTGTGCCATCCTTAAAACTACTTTTCCTCACTGTGACTTCTCCCTCTCCCCTATCCAAGCACCTGCCTTTCGCCCATTAGATCCACGCTTGCACAGATTATCTCAGAGGTGATATCATTTATGGATTAATAAGGCTTTATCTCTGATTTAGCAGCTGGGGGAATTACTGTCACACAGGTACAGAAGAGATTTACATTCAGGAGAGTAAATTCTGTCGCTAACTTTATCTTTTGTAATGTAATCAACAGAGTTGCGGGTCTTTCTGTGAGATCTGTGTTTACTGTTATGAACAAAAGTGTGTGAAAAATGTGTGAAGCCAAAACTAAGCGTTTGTGCATTTGAAAAATGAGAAGAGTTTTGCTCTGCTTGGAAGGTGATGATAAGGACCTTAGCTTCATTAAGTGTGTTTTATCAGCTGAGGAGAACTGTACTGTTTCGCCACTCAGTACTGAGCTGTGATGAGTCTGTCCTGGCATAAAAGCGTACTTTCTGTGCTACCTGGAGTAAAGTTGTGGGAACTTACATTTCGCGTGACCGCTCCCTCCGGCCTTTCTGTGCCTCTCTCATCAATGGTCTGGGTCCTGGATGAACGTTATAATTCAGTCAGAAAAAAACTCAAAGCAGTTTTAATAAATGGACAGGGATGCACAGAAGTCCTGTCAGCAAGGATACAGTTGTGCTCCAATACAGGAGTAGCCACAAGCTTTCCACACACACACACTCACTCACTCACTCACTCACTCACTCACTCACTCACTCACTCACTCACTCACTCACTCGCACACATAGAAACTCTCACATACACGCACATACAAACAAACACACACACACACACAATCTCTGTCTCACACACACACTCACGCGCGCACACACACACAAACCCTCACATACACACAAACAAATGCACACACACTCACTCTCTCTCTCTCTCACACACACACACTCTCACACATATAAACTCTCACATACACACATACACAAACGTACACACACACACACTCTCTCTCACTCACACACACACACACACACACACACACACAGAAACTCTCACATACACACACATACAAACAAATGCACACACACACACACTCTCTCTCTCCTTCTCACACACACACAAACACACGCACATGCACACACACCCAAACAAACTCACACACACACTCTCTCTCTCTCACTCTCTCTCTCACACACACACACACGCATACACACACAGAAACTCTCACATACACACACACACAAACAAACACACACACTCATTCTCTCGCTCTCTCTCTCACACACAAACACACACACACACACCACATCCACGCACCTGAGTGATGTATGCCTCATGAGGTCCTTGCCGAGCTCCTGGATCTCCAGCTGGGCTTCCTCCAGGCTCTGGGCTTTCCTGGGATGCAGTCTGTTCTTATGCTTCCATTTCCGCTGTTTCGAAGACAGCCCAGCCTCTTCCCTGGAGTAGCTGGAGTGAGACACACAACCTTTATCACACCTGTACTATACCTGTGCCATTCACACCTGCACTACACCTATACCATTAAACAGCAGTAAAACACTGATACCATTCAAAACCCGTATTACTGCTGTGCCATCTACACCTGAATTACACAGTCACGTTCACGAAAACAATATCACGACCAATATACTCCTCGGATGGGTCTTTGTGCTGAGTCATAGCCCATCCTTAAAGGGTACAGATCAGTGTGGGAGGTATCACTCTGAAGCTCTGCAGTCAGGCAGACTTCCCCCCAGCTCAGCCTTGTTTCTGCTCCAGGACGTTACGGTTATTCTCAACGTCAAATATTTTTCAGTAATTAGACCATAAGCACATTTCCAGCTCTGTCACCTTGGTTTGCTTCCTAGAGACATGGCCATTTTGTAGAGTCAGGCATATTGTCTGCATTCCTGTCAGCTGTCATTTCCAGGGTTAGCATAAAGGCAAGCGCGGCTGAGGTGCATCGGTTCACGACAGCTACAGAAGCAGCGAGACACCATGTGAACATTCAACCCCTCAGCACTCAGAATAGGGATATTCAATGAACGCTTAACACTGAACTCTCCATATACTGTGTACAAACCCACAACTTTGTTTCTTGTTCCGTGCCAACAGCATATATAAATAAATGTACACAGAATCAACTCCAAACAGGTAACCGAAAACATACCAAGTTCAAACTCACAAACAACCTCCACACATAATATTTTCATTTCATAATTATGTGATACGTATGGAGTACTCCGGAGAGTTGCTGGAAATAAACTCTCTGTGAGGAGGAAAATCTGATATCGGTTTCCGTTTTCATTTTGAATCATCATCAAAACTCAAATGAACTCAGAATCAAAACAGAAACTAATTTTCTCACAACAACAAATCAGGCTTGCTGTACCAGGTACTCTGCTGAGAATAACAAGTCCTTACGTGTATGTATTCTTGCCTTTCGCCGAACAGGAGCTCCAAGACCTTTCCATAGCTACCTGCTCCTTCATTTCAGACAGCCGAGTCTTTGCATCACTGAGACACGCGCTTTTAACACGAGAGAAATGCTGGCCTCTGCTCCGCTTTCTAAACTGGTCTTTCCTGATATGGACTCTATAGAGACCTGCGCTGTGTGCGTAATCTGCTGTCAGCACAAGCTGCAGGGGTTCTGCAACGGAGCTCCGGTACGAAGCCCTCACACAGGAAGCTGTCATTCCACAGCAGTCAGGCCACTCCCCTCTGGGCTTTTTGAGTTTGCGGGTCATGCAGGTGTGAACGCACACCTGAAAGTCTGACACCTTCTCTATTCACCAGCTTTACCGTGAGCTGGCGTGAGAAGCTCTGTGCTTACGTCCTGAATCCAAGAAACAGCCGTATGGTTTATACAATCTGGGAGGGTAATTTGATCTTACACGCCACCTGTGCTGCACCATACGGAAAGTGTAGGCTGAACGGCTGTCAGTGGTACCGGCTAATGCCGTCATTGAGATGCACTAAACAAACAGCCTTCCAGAGCAAAACAACTCCAAGTCACACACCAGTGAGGGGTCATAAAAGAAACTGCTCTATCTCTTCAAGGCAAGGGAGAAAATGGTATTAAAGAATTTCGATAGTGTGAAAAAAAATCTACCTTTGTATATATAATCTATGTCCCTCTTCAAATATATACTTATGCCTGCCTGTGTCTGTGTGTAATTATAAGAATAGTATTTTTGTTTGTATATGTATGTGTGAACAAGTGGGCAGAGTCTGTGTGTGTGTGTGTGTGTGTGTGTGGATGCAAATATAGGCATAGTGTTTGTGCAAGCGTGAGCATGAGTGTGTATGAAAGTGTGCGAGTGTGCTGTGTGTGTAGGCGACCCACACATGGAAGGAGAATCAGCCAAACATCTGGACAGACTGGATTTTCAAGAGCCCAGAGTGTGGGCGGAGCTACAGTTCTCTGGGGGGCGTGGCCTCACATGCGCCATCACAAAGCAAAAGCTGCGGCTTCAGACTCACTGGGTCAGACGTGAACTGTAATCATTTCCACTTATCTGTTTCAATGCTGATTCCGGGAAGAAGGAGTGCCGCGATTCTTTCTGGGAATGGACTAAGTTAACAGAGCATTTTCGTAGAGCCTCCTCTCTACTGATATGAGTCTGCCACCCTGAAGCTTTGTTCCCCATTTTTCCTGCATATTATTGAAAGTATGACAGGTACACCCCCACACCCATTGAGTACAAAGGGCACAGGGTATTACCCAAATTTATACAGAAAAAAGAGGACAGGGTATACCCAAAACCTAAACAGCACAAAGTGTGTGGGGTACACCCAAAATTATAACAGCACAAAAACAACGGGTACACCGCTAACCTATACAACACTATAAGAGTGGGGTATACCAAAAGTCTACATAGAACAAAGATTGTGGGTCCACACAGAACCTACAGCGGACTTTTGTCACTTTTCAGGGTTTCAGCAAAAAAGAGCAGAGAAAATTCAGACGCAACTTAACACTTACCAAAACTCAGTAAAAATAGAAACAGCCTGGGACTGTGGGGGTAACCGCTACCGTTTTATCTATTTATGTGACCAAATCTACTGTATGTACTGAAGTGATTGATTTACACATGTTCTGGGTTACCTTAAACAATTCACTGAGGGCGCTGACTGCAATGGGTGCGCATTTCCATCCTGTCATTGCGGAGACAAAACGTCAGACTATGTCTGTATTTCAGATAAGGAGGTCCTCGGGTTATGTTGTTTCGTGGTTACGACGCACTCCCATAAATTACTTAAAAAACCTAGTTTCGACCTAAGCGGTTTGGTTCGTAAATACGAACACAGAAATAAAAGTAAGGAATTCTTCTGTTTTTTTTTGTAACTGTTTCATTTAATTACTGTATTTTATATGTCCTTCATGTGTTGTGTGTACAGAGTGAGTGACTTAAGGTGTTAATTTAGGTATAATTTAGGTATAAATTCCGACTTACGTCGAAAATTAGCTTACAACAAGTCTTACAACAAGAACAGAACTCGTTCGTAAGTCGAGGATGCCCTGTATTTCTAAAGTGATGTAGAAAATCATAATTGCGTCTAGCTAGCTAACGTGACCAGCAGGTAGCCTTAGCACTGAAGCCGGACAGATATTGTAGGCTCTCACTTAAAACTGTGTGATTTCCCTGCTCACACACAGAGTAATTTGGCTCTAATTAGCGTGGAAACGTGCTCAACATTTGTACATGAGCAGAAGTGCTAAATTAACCGTAAACCTAGTGGAAGTCACAGGATCTTTTAGCTACACAGCCAATGAAAATTTTACCTTTAAGGTTGTTTGTTAGAAGCAGAGAGAATAAATTAAAATTAAAAAGCTGTTTTTTTCAGTTTGTTGGTTTTTCCATAACCAGTTGCATAAGGAAAGTACATCTGAGCAGGAGCATCCAAAAAACATTAATATCTGTTGATGAACATGGTGCGTAGGTAGCTTGCAAGCTTGTTTCATAATAATTTTAGCCCATCTGTACAGCAAGTAACACAGTAAATGCTGGGCTCAAAAATGTGTGTGTGTAAGTGTGTGTGGAACTTATGTCACTTAAAAATTGTCTTATTGAATGAATTTTTGTAAAAGGTCCACAATTCTACAAGTGAACTGTCAAATTATATGACATTTTGCATATTGGGTTTACTTAAAGGACTTCAAGTCTGGTGTCAGAAAAAAGTATCTATTTTAATTCAGATATTGGGGATCCTTAAAGCAATATTTGTTTCACAAGGAGCCATTTTCAACAGGTCATATCTCAAAAAGTGAAAGCATTTTTACCATCTGTTTTTTTTTTTGCCTGATCACATGGTCTGAAAAAAAATATTTTTTGTCTGATCACCGCTTTGACAAAAATGGGTGTACGTATCAATTATATTTTATTGGCTTTCTAGTACACATTTCACTAAGCTGAAGCTGTTCAGAACGGAAAATAGTGGTGATGCTCCAAATGCCTAATGCTAATTAAGCATGTGTGCGCAGCGCTACAGTTCAGGATTGTCATTGTTACACATGTCATTCAAAAGTGCTTTACAGAATTAAAACTGAATCAAATGTTAACACTGATAAAATATGGATATAACATACAGAAAGGATTGTACACTTCCCCCCAACAAAAAAAAAAAACACCAACAAAAAAAAAGAGTCACAAATTAAAATGCTCAAATTCAAGAGAAATACAGTATTCAGGTGTCGTATATGGTCTTACCAAGAGCTGTCCAGAGAGAACTTCCTGCCAATCTTGTCCTGTAGACTCATGGCGAACATTTGGAGATTTTACCACAGTCTCACATGCACTTTCATATGACTTCTGATTTCTTATCTCCCGTCCTGGGGCTTTTTAACATGCTTAGATCAGTAACCGATAGCAACAAAGCCAATAAATGCCAGTCTACACAGCCTCATCCAATCAGAGCTACTGAACACAGCAATACCTGAAAGCAATGGCTCTCTACACATCTCTCTGCCCCGCCCACTTCCTCTCCTGCTCTGAGAGACACAGAGGAATGTGCGTGCTCATGCAAATACACACACACATATATATTCAAGCATGCACGTACACATTGGCGCATACTGAAACACGCACAGAAACATACGAGCACATATTCAGACATGCGTACGCACACACAACTGTCCATGGGACAGGGACCCACGGCAGCATCACCGCTGTGACACGTGATGTAGGCGTGATCAGATGGCCATCGCCAGATTTTGGAAGCACACGGAAAGCTCTCCAAGTATGTGCAGTATGTGTCAAATCAGACAGAAGCCCGAGATGATATCTGCAGGGGCACAGCTTGTTCCGTGCAGTCAATCTAGGGACTACACTACAAGAGCTGCCAGCACCACCTGCAGTATCAGGTAAAAACCCGGCGAGAGAAAAACAGCATGCTTTCAATATAAGCATAAGAGTAAATATAGAAGAGAAAAAAAAAAAATCTCTTCTATGTTTATATTTTTCGCCCTAAAGAATTCTGACTCACAGGCATGAGTGAATCCTCAAGGCCCATGTGACTTACGCTGATGTTTCCCATACCATATAGCACATATTAGCACAACCTGTACTTTACAAATTGTGCTGCGGAATGATTAAAATCAGAAAATTCACATATCAGTGAGAGTATGTCAGTAAGCAGTTTGACTGTACAAATACATTTTCTGCTTTTTCTCTGAAATGGCTTTCCACGTGTCGCAATTAGATCACAAACAAGGCAGTCTTGTTCGTTACATCACTATACAAATGAGGGGTTATTTTGTTACTATTTCTTTTAATAAAAGGCAGGAGTAAACCTTTATTAAATATTTCATCTTAATGTGCAATTCATTTTGGGTACGCTCCTAATGTTTTTCCCATATTTCGTCAGTTTTTGAGCTCAGATCCTTTAAACATAATATACAGTGTTAAAATCGTTACTTTGGTAAAGACATGTATGTAAACTGTCTTTGCTGTGCATATGGAAGTGTCACATAAAGGAGTGATATATTTTTTTCAAAAATTGTTATATTCAATGCACATTATAAAACAATAATGAAATGCGATGAAAGGTGAACTGTATTTTGCAGAATTTGAAGTTTATTAATATAGATAGCAATGCATTATAGACTGAATCAATGTAAGTTATGTTATACCAAAAGCAACATATCTATAATATTTTAATTAAACAATGACAGCCTGACTAACTGAAGTTAGAATCAACCTATAAATTTACAAAATGTTTTTCTTTGATTCATGTCAGCAATATTATTCAAAAAGTGCTGGTACAATTGTATAATTTTAGGGTAATGAACCCTCAGACAACAAGAATGCGTTTAGAAGGAGTTCATTATGATGTGGCGAGTTGTATATTTGGTATGATAATTGATCTTGGGCTTGGAGTCCAGGGAGTCATGCCTCACTATTTTTTAGGATTAAGTGAACCCCCCTTTGGCTGTTAGAAGAGAGGGTGAAAAACAGAAGAAAGGAAAGTAGACTTGAAGGTGGAGATGGGGAGGGGGAGGGATGCCAGAAACAGACAGTGTGATGGGAGAGAAGGTACGTGGCAAAATAATACCTGCGTAGACAACCTGATTGGACGGATACTGGTGTTTGAGTGAAGGGTTGCCTGAAGGTTGCCTCTCCCGAAATTTGGTATTAACAAAGTCCAATTGTAAAGAAATTTATACAGAAAGTTATTTTAATGTAGGTTGGCATTGCTTGGAATCTCCAATCAGTCGTTCATGCATATACGTTCATGAGGTGCTGTGTATTACAGGCAATAATTATTCATTACTATTTTCATTTATGATGCTGATGATGATCTCATTAATGCAACACAGACATGAGCCATTTCCCCTGTTTTTCCATTTCTTTGATGTAAATATGATACAAAAATCCCGTAACCAAAAATTCTCAAAAACAGCCAACGTAATTGACAGCTGAGTCTATGCGCTGGACCCTGCTCCTTTGTGTCGGGGCTGGGATTTGGTGATCGCCTCTCTCTAGGGGCCCGTAAATACATACAGTCCCATTGTGATAGAGCACGGGACAATACAGACATCTGACTACAGAAAAAGCACCCAGACCTTCTTGGGGTGTTACTTATTGTATGTTTGCGCTAGGGATGAGTTAAAGGCAGCCACTACAAAGAGCTTTCAATACTTTTGCCATGTCATGTAGTTGAGGCAGAGATCGTTGGTGTGTTCAAGTCAAGGCTTGATGCAGAACTGGATACTTGTAGGTTAGAGATATAGTTGAACTGAACGACCTTTTCTTGTCCTTCTGTTCCATCTTCCGATAACTTTACTTTCTTTTTCGCTGCAGGAATCAGTCAAACAGTCACGTGCGAGTGATGAAAAGCATCGGGTTACACCCTTTTAACAGGTGTCTTTTTCCTGGTATTAAATCACGCTACTGATGCTAATCTCCCTGTCTGTTAAGAACAATAAAGAGAGGAGAAGAGATAGCTATCTGTGAGAGGGTTTGCATGCCAATTTCTGCCTTCGCATGGCTAATAAGAAGTACAGAGTGAGCTCTGTGAACCGTCCTTTTTTTGTGATATATACTTTACAAATTTACCAACGAGTTGCGGCGCAAAAATATTTGCTTTATTTACCAATTATCTTACTATATTTACCAATTTACTATATGGAATTATGCATTCAAAAAATGAAACGCCCTCATTTCTAAATTTTGCGGTAGGAGATGTCCATAAAAAAGGTCAGATATGGCATTCTTACGCATCCAGATAACAAGGCGCTGCGGAATGGATAAGGAGCAACCAAGTGGAAGTAGTGAGGGAACCTCAAGAAAAATTAAACTTAAATTTACTGATCTAGTAATAGATAAAATGGCCAACGAGGCATAGCTTCATAATGCTGTATCACAGTATACAAATTAAATCCCAACCAAGAGGCGTACGTTTTGGAATGACATGTTCAAAATGAATGTACTATTGTATGGAGCAGGGGTGGCCAACCAGTCAGACACTACGAGCCACATCATACACATGGGCACACATAAATTGCCCCTATCCCTTCCTCTCACTCTCTCGCTCTCTCTCACACACACAGACCTCTGCTCAGCCAGATGTACTGTAAATGTCACACATCAACATGTTTTTCTGCCTGACTTTTCAAAGTCACCAACTTGTGCTTGCGAAGTTCAGTGCCCTGGAAATTCCTGGTCGATGTTGGCATGGAGTGAACTGGAGTGACGCTGAAGATTTGAAGCCTTGAAATGCGCTAATGACGCCTGACATATAAGGCAGAATGGCTTGCCATTACGTTCAACAAAAATAAATAAATAAACTCTCCCACTGTTAAAAAAAAGTCCTGTGTTCATCTTCATATTTTCGTTTTGCTGTGCATTTTTTCCCTGCCATTTTGAGGGCGAATTTGACACAATACTCAACAATTAGGTTTTCCCTAATTTGCGTCCAACGCGCATGTGTGTGAGATGAAAATACCGTATTGAACTCAAGCTAAGCGAACCCACATACACATACACATAAAAAAAAACACACACACAAAATTCCACATGAACGTCAGAGCCGCATGAAACCGGGCAAAGAGCCGCAAGCGGCTCGCCAGGCCTGGTATAGAGTAACAAAAATAACAGTATAGGAAGTAAAGAAAATATGACATGACGTTACATGGCATACAAACAGCTTTCCAACAGCACA
The DNA here is from genome assembly GCA_019788955.1 of Albula glossodonta. NCBI lineage: Eukaryota > Metazoa > Chordata > Actinopteri > Albuliformes > Albulidae > Albula > Albula glossodonta. The sequence continues at coordinate 339,338 of JAFBMS010000769.1, forward strand.
ATAAGGGCAAAAACAAACCTGAACAGAACAACAGCGACTGGAATAAGGTTATTACAGCGCGGCTCCTACATTCCGCTTGTTTCATCTTCTAACTTTCTGTCGATAGAGCTACTCCTGAACATAAATGGCCGTGACGTGAACCGCTGTACCTTGCTACAACATTTCTGATTATTTGTTTTGCATCACAACCTGTAAATTCATTAGATAGCCTGTGTTTATTTATTTATTTATTTATTTATTTATGAACACTTGTTCATTGTAAAGGTCCGGACGCGCACTACTGACAAGGTACGACATGAAAATAAAAAACACTGTACCATCATACCCACCAACACCACCTTAAGCAGTAGGTGTAGCAGCACGACGAGAAATGCGTACATTCTCTTCATCCAAGTCATGTTTTGTCCAACGTCATCCAGGGTGGATGTCTCTGTCGTTACAAAATTAACAGCATTTGTAGCCTCTTTCCATGTTTTTTTTTTGTTTTTTTTTTTTTGTCAGGCGTGCGCATCTAGTGTACGATCAATTAGCATTCATCATCTGTTACATCAGATGTACACATAAAAATCAAGGGTCTGTGAATGTTTTATGAATCTACAAAGATGTAAGAAGAATGTAAGAAATGTTTCGTGAATGAGGCCCAATGTGACTTGACTTATGATATTGTGTATTTGGACTTCCAAGGGGAGTTTGGTAATGTACCACATTAGAGGCTCATGGTTAAGATGAACTCAGTAGGAAGATTATGGTTATTACAGAGTGGGTTTTACATTGGTGGACAAACAGAAAAAAAGAGGGAGGAATTCTTTTACAGCAGGGTCATGTATGAAGTGGAGTCCCACAGGGATCAGTGTTGGGGCCTTTCTGTTCCTAATTTATATTAATGGCCTTGGTACATAGATTAGAGTAAAATTTACTAACGATACAAAAGTAGGAAATTGACTAAGGTAATACAGGAAGACCTCTCTAGACTACAGAAGTGGATAGATACCTGGCAGATGACATTCAAAACAGCTAAATGTAGTTCTGCATGTGGGAAATAAAAACCTTAGTTAAGATGGAAAGAACAGAATTCAAATATATTCCATTCTACAAAGACTAGGGAGTAGTAACTGACCAGGTCTTGACAGGATATAAACAGTGTGCTGGAGCTTGAGATGACGATCTGATTCATTTCTGGCACGTTCCACCCAGGACACTTCTTTATCTAATTAAAGAAGCCATTTTAAAACCTGTGCCTGGCATTGTGATGAAAGTGCTGGTTTAGCTCATCTATCTGTGTAGAAGATTGTAATGGCACACTTCCAAGAATGTTGCGACACTTCACCCAGACAGGGTGAACGGTCAGATCATTCAAAGCCAAGCAGCGGAACAGATCACAGATTTCAGACTTTGCGGGGGAAAAAAAAACATTTTGGTAAGGATACGCTGAGAAATTCTACTTTGACGTATTCACAAAGGCAGTGAGGAATGAACGGGTGGTTTTCCTGAAAGCCTCTTTCCGCTTTTCACCTCATTGAACGCCTCATGTGATCCTTCTTAAAATAATGTGGATTCCCCATGCACATTCATAGCGAAAGACTTGTCTGTTTAGTTTGTTCACAAGTGGTGAGAGATCTGGCACTCATGGCATACAAAACAAAGACCGTGTGTAAGATCCTGCTCACAGCCATCTGGTTTGGCAGCACACAAAATATGCGTCTTATCTTATTTCAGGATAAAAACTTTTAAAGTGTTTAATCATAATACAATATACTACCATATGTTAAACACTATATATTTCTGTATTTATCTTCTCTATAGTGACACTAGACTTTGCATCAATCTATCAACTTCCAGTGCTTTAGCGAGGATGTGCTTTGTAAAGTTCCTCTTAAGAGTCCATTAAACAACAGTACTTTGGGGGCCACCTATTGTCCAGTGGTTAAGGTAATACCTGGGACCCCTGGGGTTGGCAGCTCAAGCCCCAGTCCAGCCACAACAAGAACACCAATACTGCTGGGCCCCTGAGCAAGGCGCTTAACCCCACATTGCTCCCAGGGGGGATTGGCCCTTGGTTAGCCTAATCGCTTTGGATAAAAGCATCAGCTAAATGACTGTAATGTACATGTACATGCTTGGGAAACCCACATGCATAGAGAACACTCCTTGCTTAAAAATCGTTAAACAAATGTGCTAATCCTAACATGCATTGTTATCAAGTAGCCCACCACAGGACTGCTGAACAATGCTGTACTGACTGTTTGGGTATTACTTCATTACGCAATCTCTGGTACGCAAGCTCAAACAGACCCGAAGGCCTTACTCATTGGAGCCTGCTTACAATCCAGTCATTCCATCTAGCCAGCCACCCAAATACAAACGTGAACCTCAAAACAGCACATAATGTCTTTAATCCTCATTTGTATTCATGCTTCTAGCAGTCTTTTCGCTGAGATGTGAACATGACCGTCAAGCTTAAGACGTATGTGTGCATACCCAGAGCAACTTCATGCCATATGTTTTTACGGACGAGCCGTATACGTGCATGAAATCTTCAAGCATGCCGTTTTATTCTGAGGCTTCTCAGAAGCTGGCATCAGATATGATATGAATCAGATATGAGATTTTAGAGTTATGTAGGTAAGTAGGGCCAACGCCCGAGGCGTGTGAGAGAGCATTGCTGTAGTTATCAGATATTCAGTAGAAAATCCAGACAGACTCCCACCTTGAAACAAAAATAACAGTGCGCTCAGTGCTATGCTCTGAATAGCACAAAATGACATGTTGTATATGTGAAAGTCTATATAGATATATATATATATATATGTTATGCATCTCCCTGCACCAGCTGTGATCCCTGATATTGTATATATGATATAACCTTGATGTATATATTGTCTGCTGAGATATGAAGTTCTCATTCACTTGTCTTTTAATGTTTTCTAGACACTTCTTTGGCTCTGCTTTGCTTAACCTCTTTTCCAAGGTATTCCTCCAACACCTCCTCGTCTGTCGTTTAACAAAAAATGTACTTCTGTACACCAAAATCATCATCTTTTTCCTGCTTGAGCCAAATTTATCTACATCCATAGTGAGCCTCTCTCACTGACTCTGTGAGGTCTCCGGTCTTACCCTCTGTCAGCCACTAGAGGGAGACATAATCCCCACTCCCACACCAGGGTTCTAGAAAATCCCCATTGCTTTTGTTTAATGAGTCTCATCTGCGTCTTTGTAGTTCTGCGTTTTGTTTTTAGTTCTTGCCCTAGCTAAGTTTGTGTAGTTTCTTTGTCAATATATCTAGTGCTTTCCTGACTTCTGGATTCTGATTTTTGCCTTTTGACTTTGTACCTTTGTCGGTGTATCATGGCCTTATCCTTGTTATGACCTTCTGCCTGTTTTTTGACTATCCGACAAATAAAGTTTGAATTATTTTTCAACATCCATTTTGGATTCACTCTTGTTACTTAAGTCCTCCCCAGTGGTCCATGGGTAATTGCCACCAACCTATCACCTCCACAGCTTGGTTCAAATCCCAACCAGGAAGGGATTCGTAACAGACCAACAGTGGAAGGTGTACACATGACTCCGATCCACGACTCAGCTTCTTTCAATGTTGCAGATGTAATCCACAATTACAAACCTACAAGTTAAAGTTCCTCAACTCATGTTAAGAACTCAAATGCCTTTACACATTGGAATTGAGGGAGTGCATCAGTACAAGCTAAAGACTGCTAAATTGAGTGTAGTTTTGCCCCAAATGAAGTTATCAGCTGTTAACTTTTGTTGCTTTTCCTACTCAAGTGGTTCAAATCAGTTGGTTTCCACACACCATTTCATAAAATGTAACTTTTGGGTTTACCAGAGTATTTTAGCAGAGGAGGGTGAATATACACTTACTCCATACACTTACACAACTGGCCAGCATAAACCCTTTCTTTCCTGGGAGAGACTGAGCCAGTGTCGTGTGGCACTGTAGCTGGCAGTGGCACGGCACCACAACAAGTATTGACACAGTGCCATAGCCAGTAATAGAGCGGCTGGGACTTGAACAGCCAACTGCATGGCTTGCAGATGCACCATCAATGGCTCCAATAGCCAACTGGAAATCTCTCATTGCAAATTCGTATTTGAATTGAACTTCCTGTTCATGGATAAAAGATCCGCGCAGTAATTAGTATATCATAAAGCATATAATGACATGTATGGCACTCCATTTCCTTATTTTTCTGTTTAGTGAATGGCATTTAAGCATTATTACACAGTGACAGTAATAATTCTTACATTTGTATATTAATTTGTGATAATCGTATAATTGTTTTTTTTTATTTTTTAAAATTCTTTTAATTCAATCAAATAAGAACACCAAAAATGTGTATGTCTCATTAAAATGAGACTACTCTAATACGTTTTCTTCAGAACGGATGCAACATGTTGCTTGAATTCAATCTGGACCGCTTGGACCTCTATTCTTTGCAAAACTGCTCCAGCTCTTGATTTCTTGCATGCACAGCTAAAATTAATTCTGGACTGCATCCGCGTGGGATTTTCACATGTAGACCTGTTTCTGCTCCTGAATCCATGGTACATATATTAGAAAAAAATATCAAATTTAAACCGATTTTGAGGCATGACAAAATGCAGAAAAAAGTCCAAGCAACTGTGTGGCTGAACACGTCTCCACCTGTGAGTTAAACAGGTAACATTCAGCGGTCCAGTGCCTTAACCCCACAGCTCCTTACCTGGCCGCCTCCGCGCTGTCCACGGAAGCATGGCGGTGCCAGGTCCTCCTGCCTCTCTCCATGAGTGAGCTGGGCCTGCCGTAGCGGTGGTGAGCGCTACCTTTATCTCTGCTGTTTAGCAATGCTGTAGCAGTGGCGTACGGTACCTTCAGCTCTGCTGTGGAGCTTTGCCGTAGTGCTGTGGCCACATAACGCGGCTACGTAACAGACCTTTGGCTCCGTTATGTAGCCGTGCAGGAGGCTGCCTTTTTTTCTTTCCACCCCAGCAAAAGCCCCAACATGCTGCGCCCACACCATTAGCACAGCTCCCGAAGTTACCGTGGAAACGGCTGAAAGTGCCACAGTGGGTAGGAGTAGAAGATGGTAAACAGTGCTGTCTGACCATCCAGATCCCAGGCTGTCGCTCCAACTCTGCAAAACACATATAAATATGAGCAGAGCTATATCTACGGCGTACTACACAATATGAGTTGGGCCTTATCTACTACTCACTGCATATAAACAAGAACAGAACAATATCTAAAGCACAGAGCATATAATCATGAACAGGGTTATATCTATAGCACAATGTATAAAACCATGAGCAGGGCTACCACACACTGCATATAAACTTGAGCAGGCCTATAACTACAGCACACTGCATATAAACATGAGCAGGGCTACAGCACACTGCATATAAACATTAGCAGGGCTATTACTACAGCACACTGCATATAAACATTAGCAGGGCTATTACTACAGCACACTGCATATAAACATGAGCAGGGCTACAGCACACTGCATATAAACATGAGCAGGGCTATAACTACAGCACACTGCATATAAACATGTGCAGGGCTACAGCACACCGTGTATAAACATTAGCAGGGCTATAACAACAGCACACTGCATATAAACATGAGCAGGGCTACAGCACACTGCGTATAAACATGAGCAGGGCTACTGCACACTACGTATAAACATTAGCAGGGCTACCGCAAACTGCGTATAAACATTAGCAGGGCTACCGCAAACTGTGTATAAACATAAGCAGGGCTATATCTACAGCACTGCATATAAACATGAGCAGGGCTACAGCACACTGCATATAAACATTAGCAGGGCTACTGCACACTACGTATAAACATGAGCAGGGCTACTGCACACTACGTATAAACATTAGCAGGGCTACCGCAAACTGCGTATAAACATTAGCAGGGCTATATCTACAGCACTGCATATAAACATACTCAGGGCTATATCTATGGCATTGTATATACACATGAGCAGGGCTATATCTATAGCTCACTGCATATAAACATGAACATGGTTATATCTACAACACTGCATGTAAACATGAGCATGGCTACAGCACACAACATATACACACAAGCAGGACTATATCTACAGCACTGCATGTAAACATGAACAGGGCTATATCTTCAGAACACTGAATATAAACATGGGCTAAAATACGTTAAATTATTTTTTACAGTTATGTACTACAATTTCTACAATTAGTTAACTACACACTGTAAATTCTAATAAGTTGACTTTACTTAGAAAAAGTAAGTAAACCGATTGCCCCAACATGTATAAGTAAAGTAACTGATTACTTTAAAGTGGCTAAAATTTGAAACTGTTATCACAGACTACTTGTAATTGTATAATAGTTCTAGTAATATGAAGTATTAACATTACCTCAACTTAACATTAAGTTAACTTTGTTTAACTTTAACATTAAGTTAATTTAACATTAAATTAACTCAAAATTGCAAATTGGCTTAACCACTAAAATCAGTTCAAGCAACTAAAACATTTAAAGTTTTGACAACTGCATTTATTGTCATTCAGATAGTAATGTATACTAAAAAAACATCAGTGTTTCTTATGAGACTAAACGTTGACATTAATGGAAAAATTTTGGGTCATTGTCTTGGTGGAAAGTGTCAGTCTTCTGGCAGAAGCAACCAGATTGTCAGCCAAAATTTCCTGATACTTGGTGGAATACATTAAGCCATAAATCTTAACCAGTGCACCTGGACCTCTGGGATTAAAACAGCCCCAAAACATCACTGATCCACCACCATGTTTTGTTTGGTTCCATTAAAACAGTACATTATGTCTCACATGTTGACATTTAGCACTGGCATTTTTTTAAATTGTATTTTTACGGCATTTTCAGTCAGGGGTGCCAAAAAGTCTGGACCCCACTGAATGTGTTGTAAGATCCAGCTTGAGCCATTGTTTTTTTGTTGTCACTACTTTTAATCACTTTCATTTCTTCCTTGGTTTTTGTGACTGTGCAAATTGATGACTGACACACAGTTTTATGCAGTGGGGGAGTGCACATGTTTCACCATGAGTAAATAATTAATTCAGTTTCATACTAGACTGATTGACTAAGGAGATGGAGAGTTTTGTACTTTTTTTTAAAACAAGCATGGCCTAACAGGAAGTCCTGAAGCTGGGCAAGCATTGACAATGGAGACGAACAGTGGCTTTGACAGGTTGATATATACATTCGAGATATCTGTGGTATAGTCTGTAATGTTACACTTTAAAATCTATAACATTTCTCTATAACATCTCTGGACACCACACTGAAAGGAAGGTACTGAAGCTCTTGAAAAATCAGAAAGGGTAACTGAGCTGGACCCTGGTCTGAAATTTTCAAGTGAGGAAAGACAGGTTTTGAGAAAAGGTTTGCAAAAGACAGGTTTTTGCAAAAGGAGACCAAGGGGGAATTTAATTGAGGTTATTAATTTCATGAAAGGGCTTACAAAGGTTAAGCACAAAAGATCTTTCAGGTTTCGATCAGTCAGCAGAACAAAGGGCCATAGAAATGGGTTATTTATGTATCCAATAAATTATGTACTGATATCACGAAGTGTTATTTTACACAAACAGCCATCGATGCTTGGAAGAGCTAGCCAGGTCACACAGTAGAGGCAGAGACACATTGAGTGTTTGACTCTTGCAGTGCTGGATACTCCATAGTCTGTAGGTAAAGCCTGTTGGCGAAACTAGCTGGGCTAAATGGCCTGTTCTAGCCAGTATTTGTTCTTATGTTATAATTCAGGTATATGGACTCTGTGGTGTTGGTCAGGTGGTTGGTGGGGACTGTGATGTGTGCCGTACCTGGTCCGGAGCTCCGCCCCCAGCTCTGGTGTCACGAACGTGAGCCCTGGATATCGTGTGTCCCTGGCCGCGCTCATCATTATTTCAGTAGGTAGACTGCGAGAGTCTCCGTTTGCGGTGCGAGGGGGGAGAGAGCCTGGACCGATGCAGGACAGAAAGCCTACAAGCTGCCGGCCCTCTACGGTGCGGGACCCGGACCCTGCAGCGGCAGGGGGGGCCCCGGGAGGGGAGGCCAGGTGCAGCGATGGCACCCCGAAGTCAGACACAGGGGGTGCGGAGAGGAAGACCGGGAGCAGAGTCCAGCCCTCCGCTCCACCTTTACCTCCTGGACCCCCTCCCTGCCCCCGGCCCAAGCTGGTGTTCCACACCCAGCTGGCGCACGGGAGCCCCACCGCCAGCATCCAGGGCTTCACCAACGTCCAGGAGCTCTACATGAAGATCGCGCAGGCCTTCGACATCCCTGCGTCTGAGGTAGCCCGTCATCCACCATCCTCTCTTAGGCTTTGATGAAAGATTTAGGACACTTAACCTACTCAGCCTTAGCAAAATGGGTTCAAGGGAGGTTCAGGTGAGGTTTTTCAATTCATAAAATGGCGAAACACAAAACATCTTCCATTTTGAGTTTAGTCAGCAGAACAGCAGCATAAAGATATAAATTTGTTCATTTCTGAATTAGTTAATTTCTGATAGATTCTGAACGTATATAGGGAAGTACTATTTTAGGCAGAGATTCTGTATTCACTCGATATTATTTACATCGTAATGGCAAACCTAGTTGGGCTATTCTTGTCACATATTCCTGTCTTTTACCACAGAGCAGAGCACTTCTTTTCAGGAAATACGATTAAGAGATCATACGTTGTGGGGTAGAGGCACGGTGTAATAGCTACAAAACTGGGTTTGTAAGTCATAGGCTCAATCCCTAGGTGGGGCACTGTTGTAATACAATATAAAACACTCAGACACAAAAGCTGTGAGTTAGGGTCAAACCCGTCACTTGTACGTGGCTCAAGACCAATTCCTGTCTGCGCGGATCTGCTAACTGTCACCCAGGGAATCGTTCAGATGATTCCTCCCAAATGAACCAATAGAAATGAAAACTGCACAGGTTGGTGTTTCTGCTCTTGGTAAGGACATAAAATGTTTTAACTGCCAGAAAGTAAGAGTATCCCTTTAACCAGACATTGAATATAGTTGTGTGCTGTTGCTATGAGGCATACAGCTAATGTACTGGGGCCCGCAGGTAGTTGCATGTAACCTTTAGTAACATGGTACTACAGCTATCTGCTAACTTCCTTCATTCCATAGGCTACAGTGGACAGCAGAGAATGTCTTTCTTCCATGAATATTCAAAAAAAAAAAAGTTGTAGTACGCCTATATACAGCAGGGTCTAAGCATACAAGACCATGTGTTTACGAGAGTTCCCATCGATGGCACAAAAATGCAGAAAATGTTCAACCCTTCAAGTTCAGTGTCCTTCAAAATGGGTGCAAATGACAAGTGACAAGCCTAAACAATAAAAATCACTATACAAAACAAAACCCAAACTATACAAAAAAATGTTTACCCTGAAAATTCATCACAACCAAAAGAACAGTAAGGTTAGACAATTTGTGTACAAAGTAATCAAAATTTTCAGGGGATATCAAAGAAAACCATTCTGCTTTAATCTTAACAGTCAATAGAAGACCATTTCAATTCAATTCAATTTCATTGTCACACAAAGTGGCAGACAAGAGCCATGTGCAAGGTCCATAAAAGGCATACTTTTAACGGCTGCGATGAAAGACTGACACCTCACCATGAAAAATTAAAAGCCGACTCTCAGCATGTACTTGTGGGAAGAAGTCAATATGCTGCTTACAAGGCCAGCTCCCGACCATTACACTGCGCGGCCACCCAAATAAAGAAACGAAACGAGATTTAATTATCCTGCCCATATTTCATGTATGTTTATTCATTTATAATGCTATCACTTGATTTCTCACATGATTAAAGGAAGAACGTGTTGATAGCTTTACTTAAAACTCCTCCTAATGGTGCCTGAAACAAACTTGGATTCGTATTAATAACTGAGAACTGAACCAGGATTCGGGTCAATTCGTTAATGAATCCTCAGCGATTGGTGCAACTTTATGTGGCCCCTAATACATGTCTGCCCTCATCTAAGCGTGTACTCCTCTGTGCAGCCAAAAGCTAACGAGCTAACGCAATCGATATTTTGTTGTGTGAATCATAGTTTTCGACCAGCTGTTACCAGGGAGATTGGAAGCAGCCATCACATCCACAAGATCTTTTGTTTAGTTAGTATAGATGTGTGAGTCATCCACAGTACATCAATTGTGCATCAAACGATATGACATAAGAATGTAATATCGTGGTATATATATGGATACAGAAAGTAGACACCACAGGGAGGTGAATGGGTGGAAGTGGAAGGTGGCCGCCGACACAGAGCTCCTCTCCCCTGTGCTGCAGATCCTGTTCTGTACCCTGAACTCCCACAAGGTAGACATGCACAGGCTACTGGGTGGCCAGATTGGGCTTGAGGACTTTATTTTCGCACACGTGAGGGGACAAACGAAGGAGGTGGAGGTGACCAAGACCGAGGACGCCCTTGGGCTCACCATCACCGACAACGGCACAGGCTACGCCTTCATCAAGGTGAGGCCTTCACCCAGACACACACACACACACAGACACCAAAGGTCTCTGCATCTACTCTTTCACCTGGCAACCCGTTCCAAATACTGACTGTTTTTGGAAAATAATGCTTACTGACATTAGTATTGAATTTACTGTTCAATTATTTCCATCCATGCCCCCTTGTATCCACTGTACACAACCAGAAAAGTCTTTTGTAGGTCACCTTCCTGAGACCTATGAATAAAAAAACCACAATGAAAAACCCAAGCCCGCTTCCACCTCGCTTCAATAGGTTAAGTGACTTGAATATTTCCTCATATCTCTTGAGCTTCAAACCAAGAACCAATTTAGTTGTACTTCACTGTACTTTTTCTGCAGTGTGGTGACCAGAACTGTGCACAATTTTACATATATCTTCTGACATCATACAACTTTAATACCACATCATTTAATGTATAATCAATAATTTTTGTAATATATACCAGCATCCTGTTGATCTTTTTCATTTAAGGTACCATCGTTTTCAAGGCATAAATGTAGTTTATCCGTAATGAGATTCCAGTATTTTAAATGTAATGCAATTTAAACTGATGTAATTTCCAAGGTCAGTCTTCCCTCTTACACATCACACTAGCGTGTTTCCAGTACTTCTTCACCCCTTATCTTGATTACCTCTACAACAATCTGAATTTTTCATGCCCTTGAAGGTATGTGTGTTACCACCTCACACCTGAAAGACTTTGAAAATGTGTTTTGTAAACTCAATCATGCTGCCATCAATCAAAGCATTTAAAATAGTAAAAATACACAGTAAAATTTTCATTAATTGCATATTAACAACTAATTAATATTCTTTGGACACTAGATTAGCATATTGTCCAGCTTGCACTTTTTTTTAACATGCAAACCAGTTTGGTAACGCTTTAGATTGTGTGCTACAGAAAAACGGACAATAAACACATTAATAAATCAAGCAGTCGTAATCTATACATTGATAATTATACATTATTTGTCACGTGTTTGAACATCAGTAAATTACACTGTCTTTGACTAACGTTTGAGGCAGGTTGACCTTGGTAACCACTGTTGCCTGCCCTCCTGTTTTCTGAGCCAGGTTGTAATACACCTGGGAGCCTGGACTAGTTGCCAACGGTGACCAATTGCAGGTACAAGGTCAAACTTGCCTCAAGCCACAGACAGTGTAATTTACGAATATTTACTAATATTCAGACACGCATAAGCACATCATGTATAATGATTAATAAACGTATTGTTAATGGTTATTATTTACATACGAATGTGTTTGTTGCAACTAGTTTTTGAAGCACCCATGTAGTTTTCTGTTTTTTTAAGGTTTTGATATGAATACTTATTTGTTTGCATTGCAATCTAATTTCCCTGTAACGTTCATACTAAATGCTCTGGGCCTCTGTGGTAGGATCAGAGAACAGTCATTCATTAAAAATTCAGCTGGTACAATTGGGTTCATTTACCCGTATACTTGAAAAAAAAACTTCAGTATAGGGTTGCTTGTACACTAGTGTGTACGCATACATTTAACGTTTTAATACATGATAAACTATGTTTAGCATAATGTACTGTCAGAGTTGTCAGGACCTTACTGGTAAAACAATTTATAACCGGTCATAACAGGTTATAAAACCAGAAGTACCAATTGTGAACATTATACATAAGCCATAATCATTTTATATTTGTAGGTCTGAGGTTCCACTGTAATTGTAAAGAAGGCAAACCATATGTCATTTTTTTAAAATCACAAGTCAGTAACTGACTCCACCCTTTGTCCTGATGTTACTATGAAAACAGAGGATCAAAGAGGGCAGCACGATTGACAGGCTGAAGACGGTGTGCGTGGGTGACCACATCGAGGCCCTGAACGAGGACAGCATCGTCGGCTGCCGTCACTATGAGGTAGCCAAGAAGCTGAAGGAGCTGCCAAGAGGGGTACCCTTCACGCTGCGGCTGGTGGAGCCAAAAAAGGCCTTCGGTGAGCAGATACTGGGGAACCCTAAACCCCTGGCTCGTCAGTTAGTCAACCAATCAAATAAGACAGTCTGGATCAGCATCAGTGTTAATTAACAACACTTCATAAAGACCTCTATATTTTGTACGGGATTCACCCAATCAGCTATCAAATTAACACAGTTTAAGTGTGAGTTAAAGTCTGACAACAGTGTTGATTTGTATGGGTCAACATTAGAAAATGGCATGCTGCCTGACAAGTAGTGACAAATCATCTTCAGACGTGATGTCATAATTGAGCTCAATTTGAACAGACCAATGATATTGAACTTACTATTTGCATATCCCTGTCCCATCATGCATACCATCTTGCACAGTGGGTTATGTGTCTGTGCTTCTCTCCACACTTGCGGTTTGGAGTGCCCTTAACGTTTCGGTCTTGCTTTCTCTTTGTGTCTCTCGCTCAGACATGATTGCCCAGAGAACCAGGGCGCCCAAGTGCGGTGAGGGGAAGGTGGCGAATGGGAGAGAGACGCTCCGTCTGCGGTCCATGGGTGGAGCCACGGTACAGGAAGTGGTGAGTCTGCGCTGCATCTTGCTGCTTTGGGATTGTTAGCTGTAGCAAGGCAGCGTCATCCATATCGTACCCTAATTTAACATAGCATAACACGTTTAGCCGAATGTGTCAGTCATGCCTTTGATTCTATGGCAGCGATGCAAAGCAGAGAAAGACAGCAGACTGCGCATTTTACACCAGAAGTAAACACCGCACCTTGCCTGAGTGCATCCGATGATTAACCTTTGACCTCTGGTGTTTTTGGTCGATATTAATAAAGCTAGGAAAAGAAAACAATTTCTAATGCACCCCCAAAACCATAGCACAGGACATGCATAAAGTAAAGAGCTCACAGAAACATGACTGTATTTCCATTTTTCACTGACATGTAACTACCGGTATAGTTTGTGATTGAATGTTTACATCCGTAAATGGCAATGTAAGAAGTCCCTGGTGATGCCAATAAAGCTAGCTTAATTTGAATGTTCCTGGTTGCTGGGTCTGAGTCATGAGGCCTGTCCTTCCGAACAGCCTGACAAGTCTGAGGAGGGAGCGATAACTAGAGTGGACGATCTGCTGGAGAGTTATATGGGAATACGAGATCTGGAGCTGGGTGAGGCTCATTTCTTGTTTTTCTTAAGTGGGGTTGTAGCTCGACTTTTCCTCTACATGAGCAGCAATTCCTTCGGTACAAGGGGAAGATAATTGGGCTATGTTTTCTATGAGTTGTGGATGTAAGGCTCACCATACATTCTAGTCTCTTTTGCTGTACCCATACACAGGAGGTCCTCGGGTTACGACGGTCTCGAGTTACGTTGTTTCGTGGTTACGACGCATTCCCATAAATTACTTAAAACATCTAGTTTCGACCTAAGCAGTTTGGTTCGAAAATACGACCACAGAAATAAAGATGAGAAATTGTTCTCTCTTTTATTACTGTTTCATTTAATTACTGTGTTTTTAGTACTGTTTTATGTGTTGTGTGTACAATGTGAGTGACTTAAGGTGTTAATTTAGGTATAAATTCCGACTTACGTCGAAAATCGGCTTACGACAAGTCGTAGGAACAGAACTCGTTCGTAAGTTGAGGACCCCCTGTATATGTCAAACTCTACACCTTAGTCTCTGTGCTGTAACCCCATATAATAAAACACACTGTACCCCTTAGTCTATGTGCTGTACCCCCATATAATAAAACAGACTGTAAACCCCAGTCTCTGTGCTGTACCCCTTTATGATACGACACACTCAACTCCGTATCCTCTTTGCTCAACCTCATCAGACAATAGAAAAAGAGAACAGCTACCTACACATACGGTGGTTTTAGATCCAGGTTTGTTTCTGCTCTTTCACCAATGGTGCTGTGTACATTATTTTTATTTTCTTGCAGTCTTTTTAGCCAGCTTTTTGGCATAAATGGCTAATGTAGCTTTGATAAAAATCCACTTTGCACACTGTCACTGCATGGCGCATACATATGAGTTCAAAGGCTCTCTTAAGCCCTGATTAGCCCCACAAAAAGCCCATAGAAATTCTAACTTACCTTTTAATTAGTATGACGCTTTTTATAAAACAGCGTTAATGTCATCTAGTCTATTTTGTTTCCATTTAGTCTAATTTGTTTCTTGATTTCTTTTTGCCTTTTGTGTACTATAATACATTGTTGTCTTGACTTCTTGTATTTTTTATGTACTGCATTTTTAACCTAAATTGATTGTTTGCTTAAGCTATTTATGCTCTCGCTCTCACAGCGACAACCATAGTGGAGGCAGGCAGAGATAAGCAGAGTACGGAAGAGTTTGCCCAGGCTCTGGACTCCGTCCTGGGTGATTTCTCCTTCCCAGACGTGCTGCTGTGTGACGTGTGGAGTGCCATCGGGGACGCGGAGCGCGAAGAGCAGGCCGACGCACTAGCTTCGGCGGCCCCTCTCTGACCTCACCCTGCTCTCTAGGACTCTGCACTCGCACCTGTTCTGCTCTGCATGCTGACCTGAGCTGCTCTGCATTCTCACGTGTTCTGCTCTGCGCTCTCACGTGTTCTGCTCTGCATGCTGACCTGAGCTGCTCTGCACTCTCACCTGTTCTGCTCTGCACTCTCACCTGTTCTGCTCTGCACTCTCACCTGAGCTGCTCTGCACTCTCACCTGAACTGCTCTGCACGCTGACCTGAACTGCTCTGCACTCTCACTTGTTCTGCTCTGCACTCTCACTTGTGCTGCTCTGCACTCACACCTGTTCTGCTGTACATGCTGACCTGAGCTGCTCTGCACTCTCACCTGTTCTGCTCTGCACTCTCACCTGCGCGCTATCTCAAAAGCTATCTCACGGCATCACTCCAATGGATCACTACTGCCTGCAATATCCAGCAGAAATCAGCTGACACCAGCAATAGGGATGGAACAGTCTGTTTCGCTTCATTTCATTCAGGTTTTACACGCAAGCTTGGGTGGCGGTATTATTGTAAGATAGTAAAGTACTGCGGCTACAGTGATGTTCATAACCTGTACATGCAAAGTTTGAGATTTAGTCTAAATATGTAAAGTTTGAATATATATATATATATATAATAAAATGGGAAACGTTTGTTGTTGATTGTTCATTATTTGTTAGAGATACTCACATCCTCACAAAGGTAAACGTACCCATAGAAAGTACTGAAGGAACTGTGGCCGTCCATGACTTCCTGTTTCACTGGGGAATAAAAAGAAGTTATCCCTCCGTCATCCATTCTCACTGGGAAAGGAAAATAAGTTACAAATAAAAAGATGAAAATGGTTACTGATCATCATAAATCAAGTAATGGGTATAAGAAAAATTACATTAAATACGCAGCCACACCATTACCAACTTACCATATTAAAAATTATTTTTTTAACCATTATTATTTTTCAACCAATAAAAAACTAGGACAGCTGTCAACTTGACAGGAAGTGGATGAGTGTGCATCGTGTCTTCCTGTGCAGTGAGGAAGATAGTGGGGGGGGAGGCAGAAAACAGTCACAGTTGCATAACTGCAGAATTTATGCATCTTGGGTGTATCATGTCTCCAATCAAACACGAGACGCCACATCCATGCCAAGACAGCGTTTGAAACGGTTCCCTGGATCGTTGCCCTTATTGGATATAACAAACACACTGAAGCACCAGAAGTTTGTAGAGACTGGGCCCTTTGGTCACATGAGATCAAAATTAATCTCATTGGCTATGCACTATCAATACTGGTGGTAGAAAAGGGGTTCAAACTAAGAACACATTCATACTTTCTGGAATATGTAGTTTATCTTTGTTGTTATGGGTCTGTTTTGCTGCCACGGGCTCTAGGATCCTCATAGGTTCCATTCATAGTTCATTCTTTACATTGCATTACATTAAAGGCATGTTAGACGCTCTTATCCAGAGCGACTTACGAGGCAAAGTGCATATGAATGGCACAAAAAGTGCAAAGACAACCCTAGAGAGTGGTAAAGTCCCAAGTGCCAAAGGTGACAACATAGATAAGAACCCCCCCATAGACTAATCTAAGGAGAAAATCAAAAACAACAACTAAGGGAAGAAAAGTTGATAAAAACAAGTTTATCAAGTCGCATCCATCGGGCAGGGGAGGTGGTGTTGCAGCTATTTTTCAGTTCTCTCTGAGTTTAACTCCTAAACCTGGAATCTTGTTTTCCTCACTTGTCCTTACTATGAACTGTACACAGCCTGTCATAGATAAAGCACCTTGTAACACACAGTCTTTTGTTTTGTTTTCCCTTTTTTTCCCCAACCCGAATGTTCAACTGAACTGGTTGACCTCACCGCAGCACCAGACCCGACAGCTGTGGGAGGAGAAGTCGAGCACGTGACTCCTCCGATTCACGTGACGACGCTCTCGCTTCTTTTCACGCTGCGGCCGCACCACTAACTGCACACTGCCTATGATGTCAGAGGAAGACGTAGTCAGCGTACAGTCGGTTCATGTTGCCGCAGGTGCCCAAGCATGATAGGGAGGGTGCTATTGTGATGAAACGGCCGGCCTACCTAGTATTGAACCCCTGGCCAATTGTTGCCTCGCCAATGGGGTCACTGACCATAGCCGTGAATGGTGAAGCCGGGAATCGAACCCCCGATCTCAGGGCCCGCACCACCGGGGGGCCAAGACAGACAGCAGACGTGACCTGGAAGTGCAGGGGCAGAGAGGGGGAGGCATCAGGCGACCAGAGGTGGCAGAGCGGAGGGGTCTGGCAGGGGTGCAGGGTCTGACGATCTTCTAGAGGTAAGCTGGAGCTGTCCCCTTAACAGCCTGGTATGCTAGCACCAAAGTTTTAAGTTTGATACGAGTGATAACAGGCAGCCAGTGGAGGGCAGTGAACAGGAAGCATTCATATACGTACTGGGACATTTTGGCCAAAAACCACCAATGACTGTCATTGGTGGATCTATCAGAACAGTGACCCCCCATCACACCTCAAAATCAACACGAAAATGGTGGACTGAAAATCTGTACTTCTGCAATGGCCATTTCAGTCTGTGGCCTAGAAGGTTCTGCATGGGTTGCTAGTCTAAAGTCCCTGCCAGGGAGCTCTCCAGGCTTGTTAAACATTATAGTAACGGCTCAGTGCCATGCTTG
Organism: Albula glossodonta; assembly: GCA_019788955.1. Classification (NCBI taxonomy): domain Eukaryota; kingdom Metazoa; phylum Chordata; class Actinopteri; order Albuliformes; family Albulidae; genus Albula; species Albula glossodonta. Next base: position 356,970 of record JAFBMS010000769.1, read on the forward strand.
CCAGGGGAGACGACACCTAGAGTTGGATTCCAGTCATGCTTTTCTATCTGCTCAGCCTCCTGGCCAGCTCATGCTAGAAACCGGACCTCCCTGTCCACCTTTACTTACCAGACATGTAGTACTAAATTTACTCGCTTATTACCTCCATTTACCATTTTTTGCCAGTCAAAAGCAGATGGTCTCCTTCTCTGAGCTGCTTTTTTTTCCAAGGTTTCCCAATTGTCCTTGGTTTGCTCTTTGGGAGGGAAATTGCAGACCTGGGATGTATGTAAAACTGTGCTACACATACGATTGAACTTAAGTAAAGACAGCCTGAAATGAAAGATGCAACTAAAGGCAGTGACTTAGTTTGTAGAGCCTGCACCTTATTCTGGGCTCCACTGTGTTTTACTGTGAAATTTCAGATTCTGTCCTATATATTCTACAGAATCTCATTACATTTTTGACTCCAGGAGGTCATTCCTTGCTGAGAGATGCTTAGTGATGCGTATGAATGAATGAAAGGTTTAACGCCGTTGTTGTGTTTGATTGCGCCGTGCCTTTCTGCCGTACCACCCTACTACTTCACTGGCCAACTGGAACACCAGAAGCCAAACCTCAACATTGATGGAAATGTTTGACGAGGAAAAAACAAAAGGGTGCCATAGAAACAGCTGCTGGGGTCTACGGAGATGATTCGAAGGTTTAGGACATTCACTGGGGATCAGCAGAGCCAGCCCTCTGTGTGATCCCATCTGAGAAAGCTGCAGTATGAAGGGTGAGTGTATGGCTGCGAGGTTTCTGTGAATTAATATCAGATTTTCAAAGTGTGGGGAAAAAAAAGAAAAAGCTATGTGTTTTCTTATTTTCCCTCCATCCTTCTAGTTTTCCTTGCAGTAATGATGTTGTGTGGTGTGAACGTGGCGGTCGGTGAAGATTGTGTGTCGGCACAGGATTACATCTGCAAAGTGCTGCCGCAGAGTAAGTATTTCACAGTCATTACATCTGCGAGGTGCTCACTGTAAGGTACATCAACAAGGTGCCAGTTAACACAGTATGCTGAAAATCCTCTGCAGTGCCAACCTAAAAACCAACCTGAAGAAGGTGAAATGTTATGATGTTTCTGTTTTCAGAAGTGTTTGCAAGCTTCTAAATTAAGTATGACTTTTAGCACAGAATTTTTCCTGTTTTTTGAACTGAACCATGTTAAAATAATGGAGGTATTTGAAAAATAACATAGCTTAGGCAATGAAAACTTTGCAAGTTTGGTGCCTAACTTTTATTATCTTTGGATAATATGATTCACTTTGTTTTATTGCTCGTCTTTTTGCATTGGTGGTAATAAAGATAACGCTAAAGGTAGATATTTATGATGTATATTCATGTAGCAAGTTAGTTGTCTTCAGTTCCTTTTATTTAATTGACTAGCTGTTTTGCACCCTGTCTGGCTTGCGTTTGCATCATTGTTCTGAAAGCTGAACAAGATTCTGCTATCCAAATGTCAAATTAATTTCAAATCTGAACCAAACAAAAGAATAGAGGAGGCAGAATGTCTCTCCAAGGAGTTAATTTTAACTGCCAGGCAAAAAAAAAAAAAAAAAACTAACCTGGCCAGCATCTGCACACATCACAGACCATTAACAAGGTAATTTTGCTAATTATTTTACATGGATGTCAGGGATGAAGAGTACAGGTCAGTGGCAGGTAGCATAACGTTACAAAACTGCACTTCCATGCATCTCAAGGCCACACTGGTAATAAATAACATAACTACTGAAGTGTTCAGAACGGCAACATGCATACAGGACCCGGACTGCATCTAACCATGGTGACCATGCAAACTAGGCGTGCTAACTGTGCAAATTGTTGTGAACAGCACACATTGGACTCCTATGTCTCAGAAGATATTTTCAAGTACAGAATTAGCTTGGTACAGAGCACATACAATGAGGATTGTCCTTTAAAATTGAAGACGTCTCAATCCCAGTCAAGCTGCCATTTTAATTTTGCAAAGTATTTTTACTTAATTAGGTATTTTACTCAATTAGGTTATTCATTTTTACTTAGGGCTTTATTCTGACATCGTTACCAAATTAGCCTGCTAGCATGGATATGGGATAGAATTGTTCATATGTACACTTTTGACCACAAGATGCATCTAATAGTCGATAGTTGTAAATGGTATATTTACCAGTGTATGTATTTTTTTCCCCCCATAATGTAATTTTCGAAGGTCGGTAACTTTTTCGTGGAAGGCCAAAATAGTGTACCTTAAAACTGGAATACGTTTCAATAATTTTAATGGGTGACAATAATTTTGGCATCAGTGCTTAATTACTACATAACTACATTTCAACCAAGTAATGCAGAATAACTTAGTAATATATTTATTTGAATAATTTTTCAACTATGTATGAGCATAAAACACAGCCCGTTATCTGTTGTTTTATGTAGCTTTTTTGTCAATATTCTATAGAGAGTCATTAGTCATTTTTATTTATTAACTTTATTTATTATCTTTTAGAAAATAATGGTAACTATTTCTTACATTCTTCAATACAGCACATTTGCCAGTAAATGAATACATCACCTTATCAAATAAATTGCATCTCAACTGCTGGAAGACTAAAAATAATTTGTATATCATTTATAAATATAATTGCTGCGGGAGCGAAAACAATATTTTTGAAAACCTTTTTTTCGCATGTTTGTGTGTTTGTCTTAGGCTTCCCTTCTGGCCTATCCTCCATCGTCCTGTTAGTCAGTAACATGGGCGAGCTAAATGACAGTATGTTCAGCAGTGAGACACTGGAGTCTGTGACCAGTCTAACCATTACCAATGCCGGGGTCACTGCTGTCTCGCCTGGAACATTCCGGATGTTCTGCCAGCTGAAGCATCTTAGTCTGTACCAGAATAATGTCTCAGAAATCAGCTCGTCGTGGTTCTGTGACCCACCCCAACTGGAGACCCTCATCTTATCGCGGAACATCATTGAGACGGTGGACGGACAGGCACTGAGGGGCCTCACCGGCCTCAGGAGCTTGAACCTATCCCAGAACAGAATCCGCACCATCGCTGTGGACGGCTTCCTCTCCCAGCGGAGCCTGGCCCATTTAGACCTGACGAGAAACAGGCTGACCCGTATAAGCCCCAAGACCTTCGACCCGCCGCGTCCCACCCTGGTCCGACTGCACGACAACCCATGGGACTGCTCCTGTGCGGCGTACGACTTTGTTCGGCTTCTGAAAGGTAACGTTCGGCCTGGAAAGTGTCCCTGCTTCGCTTTCCAGATATGAACAATTAGAGGCAGACTGTAAGTGTTTCCAGTGCTCAGTCAAAACTATGACGGACACATAAATCCTGTTCACTGCTGTTCAGCTGAACACATAACACCATCCCAACATAATTTATGAAAGGTCACATTTGTAAAATCCTTAAATCAAACATAATCATATAAATAAATCATGAATAATAACAAACCTGTAAAAAACATTTTAAGAATAAACAAAGCTACCTTCTTATGCTATGAGATTCTGAGCTGTCAGTTGAGTATAGGCTGAATTGGAAACTATTCCAGTGTAAAAAAAAATGTAAAATTTAAATGAAAATCATATAGTTCTAAACACATTTACAAAATAAGTTTGCAGTGCGATAGCATATTTAGATTTTATTGTATGGTCAGTCTCAAAGAGGATCTATGCTCTGCTGTGATGCAGGTTGGATTACTGGAAGTGACATCAGAAATGTTAAGAATTTCAGTCCTGTACTCACATAAGTAGAGGAGGATCAGCTCATGTCTCAGAGTGGGAGGGTTGATTATGTCCAGACCGAGCTCTGAGACAGATAAGTTACCAGGGGTGGTCTAATCTCGACAAACGAGTTGTACATTTTCTGAAGTAAATCGTCAGATTCTGTGTAGCAGCTCAAGCACGCATACTAAGAAAACGGTTTCATTTTTTACTCGCTCCCTTGAGAAAGAGAGCTCACGAAACCTGTATACTCAAAAAGCACAGAACACTGACTGGTAAGACGTGTTTTCTAACACAGAGTCGCTGCCATGTCAATATCATGTACCATTTTACTATAGAAACTGGATAACAGTGTGATGTGAAGCGATTTCACCATTGGAAATGGACTGAAGTTTAATGGATGAGGAAGGAGCACACCAAATTTGCTATCTTGCTATCTCCAATAGCACTAGCATCATTGTAAGCATTTCATAGCTATTGTGAATAATTCAAAATAAACACTATAATTATGCTCATGGACATAAATCACAGTTGAATACATATTATAATGCAAATATTTAATCTGAATGCGTAGGTATTGGAGGTAGTTGGGATCATTAAAGTTCCAAATTACTGAAAATTACAATCAAAATGACATGTAAGAACATTTATTCCTTTAATTAAACATCTTATATCATTATCAATCAAATCACAAGCAAGAAATCTTGTTAACCAGCACAGACACACACTTTAAATACACTTCCAGCAGCAAAAAAATCTATATTATTTAAGTTTGGCTCTCCAAGACAAAAAAGTTACAAACTGTGCTTGAAAAGTATGGAATTTAATTGTGCTTCCAGGTTTTTTACATTTTAATGCTACATGGATATTGTTCTTCAATTATTAAAAATTCTGTATATATATTTCTGGGACAATCCCATATAGTCCAGGATAGACAGCAGCCTCCACCAAGAATGTTGGTAGCTACAGGCTTCAGTCAATGCATGGCACAGGCCGAGCTAGTTACCTTGCTAGCTAATTAAGTTAGATGCAGTTCGTACTGCCGATTATGAGGTGCTATCCATTCAATAAAGGCAAAGCCAAGTCCAAGGCAGAAACATCATGGTAAATTAGACACCTGGCTAACACTAAAACTGACAAACAAAACTTGCTAAACTCCAGAAAAAAAACTACATTTGTGAGGAATGGAACCGTACACCATGCTCGAGATACAAGTGACAAGCATTATCGCCTAAAAATTCAGTACGCACTTTTGTTCAATGTTAGCTAGCTCGATATATCAATTTCAGATCTTACATGGGGCACTGTACACTTTTAATCACAATTTAAATTTAGATTTTAGTGGAGATTTTAAATGTGTGCATATGAAGTTTTGATAATAAAATGGAAGTTAATAGTTGACCCTATTACCTGTGCTCAGGTATGATGAACGCTTCGCTACTTGAGAATGAGATGGAGGTGACATGCGAGACCCCTCCCTCGTCGAGAGGCCAAGTTGTGTGGAACGTGTCAGAATGCGTCCCCCCCACAGTGTTCGACCCCCCAGACGTCGTGGTCCCGTCACATACCATGGTCTTCATCATCATAGGCTTGCTGGGTAGGTATGCGTACATTTCAGTAAAACCGTGATTTCCCATGATGCCACCTGATGGACTGCAGTGGCGCTGTTTGGGAGCTGCTGATTGGCTGAATTGCTTCAGGAAATCTCCAGCTGTGAAATGGATAATGGATAAAATCGTGATCTGTGGAACTCGCTCTGGGTAAGGGCATCAACTAAATGCCTAAAAATCATCAATTGTAAAAGTTATGTACAAAATTAAATGAGAAAAAATAAATCAGACAAGTCTATAAACAGTTAGATAAACAGATATAAACAGATGTTAATGGATTTTCAACAGCTTTCACTTTTACTGACACAGAAAATATACTCCAAACATGAATGACAAAGCAATATGTGAAAAAGTTAAACCAATACAGAGGCAATGTAACCATCAGAAGCATCAATGACAAATCGATAAATACACAAATGAAACAAATTTACAGGTAAATCAAAACAATATAAATGACAACTAAACCAAGAGGTGGGTAAGTGACAAAGACATAGATGTACAAAAGACAAATCGACATGTGTTGACAAACCAACACAATGATAAAGCAACACAAAGACACATAAAACTAATATATATATATATATATGCTAATCTAACATCTATATACACACACACCCACATACACTAGGCAGATTTTCTTCTGTAAAGGCACCCCATAGTACAGTGTGGATAGGGATGGTTATTGATAACAACCAATACAATTCAACAGAATTCACACAAGTATCAAAGTGTGTCACAGTCAAACAGCTTTGCCTGCCACTGTGTATGCAGAGAATTTAATTTTTTTCTTTATTTTTCTACAAGGAGTCTTCTGTGTCCTGCTCTGTGTCATCTGTCTACTTACTGTCCTCTACAAGAGGAAACGAAAGATAAAAAAGGTGAAGCCAGCTACCAAAAGGCCTGGTGAGGGCAACATCCTGGAGCAAAAAGGAACACAGATACAGCCTGAGAGTTTAAGCCATTTTGGGGGAGGTACACAGGGCGCACAGCTGCAGAAGAGCAGTGGAGTGAGGGGTAGAGCGCAGTCCGCTGGCCCTGTGCTGTCCACAAAAACACCGCTGTCCAAACCGAGCCCCGCGCTGTCCACAGACACGCCCTATCACCTGACCCCCATGCTGTCCACAGACACGCCCTATCACCTGACCCCCATGCTGTCCACAGACACGCCCTATCACCTGACCCCCATGCTGTCCACAGACACGCCCTATCACCTGACCCCCATGCTGTCCACAGACACGCCCTATCACCTGACCCCCATGCTGTCCACAGATACGCCCTATCACCTCAGCCCTGTGCTGTTGACAGACACGCTATCCCGCTCAAGCACTGGGTTAGAGAGACAGGAATCTCCAGGTCGGGCAGAGTTACAGACAGCGGAAAAAGAAAGCCGCATCGCAACGCACGTGTCCGAGCATGAGAGAAGTGAAGAACAGGACGCAGGAGCACAGTGTTTGGGAAGCCAGCCCACCCATGTAACTGAAAACTTACCCTACCTCAGCATTGGAAACACCCCAGCCAATCAGAATCCCGAGTGTCTGGATGATCATCACCATGGCGATAACAAGGGTCCAGGCCCTGGGAGGTCAATCAGGAGGATCTCAACATGGCCGCCTACTGCCGTCCAGTGGAAAGCGTCGTATACAAGAGACAGGGAGGTCTTCAGCCCCTTCCTTCCCACTCCTGCACACAGAGGCAAGGTGACATGTGACCAAGAGGAACGTTTAGATAGTCCCGCATGGGAAGACGTATCCTCAGAGGGCACACCAAGAAACGGTACGGATGGGATACCTCCAGAAGTAGACACAGAATTCTATATCGAGGAGGGCTGCGGTTGTGAGCCTGCAACCACCTCTTTAGGAGGTGACATAGTCCTGGAAGGTTTGACCGTGGAATCATGTGTGGAAATTCATACCCATTCCGACCAAATCGGCCCTGGAAATTCTCAGTTCCAGGATGAAAACTGCGCTCAGTCTGATGGCGATGAGCCTGATGGTGAATCGCTGGTGCATAATGGGGAATGGGGAGGGGAAAGGAGAATACAGGTCGCTGAGGTACTCGAACAGGAAGGAGACCATGGATGCAGCAGCGGGGCAGGCTCTCCAGCTCCCCCTGGTGGAGACTCCCTGCATCACGAGAACCCTGTGCAGGATAATGAGTACGCCTTCATCGACCTGCTGCATGAGGTGGTTGAGAATCAGGGCCGCTGGACTCGGGACAGATGGAAAAAGTCACATCTAAACAGGCAGAGGAGTAAAAATCAGGGACATGCCCATTAGCTCACACTGATCTGCATCTATGTCGCACTGGAAGGGGCTTCATGGAGCAATTATGACAAACTATCCATCCACTTTCTATATCGACTTCAGTACAAGACTCAGTACAAAGACAATACAAGAGCTACAGCCTCAAATTATACTACAAGAATTAATACAGAATGTATGATTTAAATACTCTTTTGGACAGGCAGCTGACAACTGCTGCTTCCTATGTAAAAATGTGGATCCTTTAATTGAGTCTTACACTCCTAGACTGTCCTTCTCTCCAGCTCTTTTCCTGGTTCATAAATTTCCAATTAAATAAAACGGTATATACACACACGCTTTTTCCGTTAACGGAATGGTTTGTAAATCAACCGAATATTAAAGCTTGGCTTGTGGTGTCATTCTTGATGCTCCGACAAAGGCTTCCCGCCGAAACATGTTAGCCACAGCCATGGACGAGACATAAGAGAGTGTTAAATCTATGGTCTTGTTTAGAGGTTAGAGTTTATAATTCTGAAAAAAAAATGCATGTTGGATGTAATGTAGTAATGCAATGTAATAATGTAATATATTAATATATAATATGAAATATATAATATATAATAATGTGGAATTTTACTTTTTTGATACATTAATAAATGCATATATTTAAAATCAATAAAAAACACTGTTTGCATGCTATTGTGTCTTTACTATTGTAATATGTCAGTGATACAAACAATGTGGAGTTAGTGAGATGCAAACATCAAAGCAATGCAAAACGAAATTTTTTTCAATAAGTTGCTTTCTTGTGTTGCAAGTGAACAAACAATACTATACTTTGATAGGTATTTCTTTTACTTAACGAGAAATAATTCCACCCCCAATGCCCCCCATGTGAAAAAGTAACAATCAACTGGCATCAATGACAAAAGATGCAGACCGTTTTTTCGGAGGTAACTATGATTTTCCCACCAACGGCAGCCTTTGGGAAAACCTATCAACCTTAAAATTAAGAGGTTTGCGCGCGTATAACAATATGTTTGCGTGCAGCGATGCCAATGAAGGTGATGTCAACAGCTCTTGTGAAGAAAAACAAGCGTATCAGCCTTTCCTGGAAGGATGTGTGACCTCTCGATGCTGATTGCATCACCAGCAGCGGAGAAAACTCTCTCATTGGGGTTATACAAGGCCTGAAAACACAGATAGGACGAGGCTAGCTCTGACAGCAAAGGATATGTGCTTGTCTTTGTCCGCCACCAGACAGCAGGGCGTAGAGATATCGTTGCAGGAGGCATCTACGCATCTTCACCTCTCTGTCAGCGTGCTCATGGAGATGCAATAAGTCCCTGTTGTGGTCGTCATCTTCAGCAAAAAAAGGCTGAAAAATAAATATATTTAACTTCAACTTGAGTTTTGCAAGTATGGGCTTAAGACTCTGTTGCCCTGACAATGAGTCTGGCTAAATTGTGAAGTTGCTTTATGAAACGGGAAATCTTGGTTTTTATGCAAATTGTCAGCAAACATATTTGGTCAGCTCAGTTAGGGCCCAGGACACTCCCACCACCAGTTTCTAGAATGTTCTCTTGGCAAGTGCATTAAAACTCAGATTTTTTCTGGCCTCAGTGACAAAGAATCTATTCTTACATAATACTGACAATACAATACTATGTGTCATTTCAGTTACTCAGTTAAATAGGCAAAAAAAAAAGAACTTTAATGGAATTTCCTCCCGATTTAACAAAATTTGGTTCAACTTCCTGAAATTTCAATTAAACTCGAACTCCGTTTCCTGTCGTTTTTTCCCACGGGTACAGAGCCGGTGCACCTGGGTCGAAATGTTTACGAAAGCAGCCAACAGGGCCATGCTTACCCCTGAGCATCTGAGAAAGAACCGCTGACGAGAGTCACTCGTTTTTAAAGAAAAAGAGAGAGAATGGCTTTTTGGAATCAGGTAGGCCTTAGGCTGGAACAACAGTGACAGTTGTACACAACTGAGAAAATGAAATGATAAATTATTGTTTAATTTGACTGTGAACAACAACAAAAAAATCAGTATGCCAAAAATGTTTGGACAGTGATCTATCAACAAATCACTGAAGTAAATCAAAACAAAAGTACAATTTGGTCTGTTCAGATTTCTTACGAAAAGGGAGGTGTTTCCCTTTCAAATTTTTTACTTTCAATGTTTGGCCTTTTCAGCAGTTGGATTTGGATGTATTATAAAGTGCAGTAACAATATTTGGGGTATTGTAGCCAGAAAATATAATATGAAAACATGAGATTGGCTATGCCAACCAAAGAATTGTACAGAATCAGAACGGTTTTGTTTTCCACCACATCAAAAAATGAAGCATCGAAGTTTACTGGCCCAATGATTGTAATGTGTGGAGTCACTGTGGAGATCGTTGCTGGTGCGGCAGAATCCTGAAAAAAATAAAAACATGCAAATACTCATGAAAATATCACAAAAATCACTTTACAGTTGTTAATGATTTTAATGTCGCAGGGCTCTAGTCGAATGGTGTACGTGACATTCCTGGCGCTGCAAAGTGCTGTCTCACATAGACAGACTCTTTCTGAATAGTTTGATTACATTTTCCATTTTCTTTACTGTACCATACATAAATTATGTTAGACGTAGCAAAATTCCTGTACTGAAATTTTAAACAACCCTTGAACTCTTACGCAAACAATGTTGCATAAATGCTGCTAAAAGGTGAGTTAGCATCAATATTGCAGCAACGGTCTGATGACGATTCGCTTGTTGCGTAAGCCCCAAGAACTTCTCTCCTTGTCAGTTGCAAGTTCCATCGACCTTCCTATATCTTCCAATGTAGTTTTCCTGCTTTTGTTTTTCACCGATGACCCTCCTTCCCATGTTTCTATTTGAGTTCTTCCGATTTTCACGATATTTCCTCTTCTTGTTGCTTCCTTATAAAACTCCCTGAATGAATTTGTTGATTTTTTAATAAATTCAATTTATTGTACATTGATGTGACTTCACGTATGTGGAAAGGTGGATACAGGCTGATGCCATATTTTTGGTAAGTATCTCTCCCTCCGTCTTCCTCATCTCATTCTTCATATCTTCATTTTGTGGGTCATTGCTGTCATCCTCCATCTGGGGTTGTAGACTCAGGGGAGATGGTTAGTGTCTTTTGCGCTTTGCGTCCTTTGAGTGGCATGTTCTGTAGCACATAGAAGAGCTTGACTCTTCCCTCTCTTTTAGTTTAATTTTGTCCTGTCCCCCACCACACTGCGGTCCTCCTGCAGTCCACATAGTCCTTCCATTCATGATCATAATACTGAATGAGCCGTTTACTGTGTGGTATTTGAAAACATTGTCTTATTACCTAAAAACATTATTTTGCGTTAATCAGCATCGCAATTTTGACCAGTTACAACGGCAAAATCAATTTGCAAGTTGTATTTATAACACTTCTTCACAAAGGATCAATATTTTATGTCATTCATTCAGTTTCTTTCCTCTATTTTATGTTTTATTATCATTTCTCACAACACCCTAATGTAATTCACGATGCAATAGGATGAAGGCCTACAGTACCTGAATACAATTAACTGGAGAGCTTGCATATTTTACATGTCATGTCCTGTTTTCTCATTCTGAAAAGATACAATTGCGCCATTTTCAAAATGGATTAGAAGTGCCCTGTATTCGCATAGTACATAAGTTATATTGGCTGTCCACTGAGGCATAAAGTAATTAGTATTGTCAACTTTTATTTTAGCAATAAGAGAGGGGGCAATGTATCTCAAGTTATGGCAATTACGTGGTAGCCATGATAAGAGCAGGTTGAATTCTCTAAACACTAATGTGACCTAATGGACATATAATTAAGGTCATAGCCTCTAGGGTGCTCGATTACGCCACCTGGGAACTTTCACCCCAAGTTAAACAAGAAAAAGGTGTTATCTTGGAGACAAGAGGGTTCCCGCACACACGTAAGCTTGTATGTAATGACAGAAATATAGTATTTCAGTTTTGGATGGGCAATTTTAATACATTCGTTAAAAAAATATGTATAATTTTATTCAGACAAACATTTAAAATACCAAACTGGTATAATTTAATAATAATAATAATAATAAATTCCTGCAAAGCAGGGTAATGACTGCCATCAGAAATAATAAAAAAAAATGAACGATGGGACAGGACGAGCTGTCTGCTGTCAACCGGGAGGTTGCCTTTGTTGGGCGACGGAAGTTACCAGTACACCACACGTGCCCTGGATCCAGGTGCCTGCGGACACACGCCCGCGTATCGACACACGCACTGCAACAGTGTGATCACAGCAAATAGTGTAGTGCACTTTACCGCTACAAAACACCACATGCAGTGCAGGATGACGGGGGAGGCCCACATCTGGCGGCCTGCCCTGCAGAGCAGCTGCGAACCTCCTTGCGGACTCTATGGAGCAGGAAAAATGGGAAAAGGGGTTACAAAAATAGCCAGCGCACGCAGAGTTGATTAGAATTACGCAATTCATATATCACACAACACGAGGCAGAAGAAAACACTGGGGCAGCCAGTACCTCACCTGATTACCCACCCAAGGTAAAAAACACAGCAAAAAAAAAAACAAAAAAAAAAAAAAAAAAACAAAAACAAAAAAACGACACTGATTATGATCGCTATTACCCTTTACAACAGATTCGGGAAGCAAACAATAAACAAAGCAGCAGTGAAACCTCTTAGACCTAGATTAAAATATCGCCATGAAATACATGTTTTAAAATACATCGATGACCATTCAAGGTGCCTTATACCCAATGTATGCCGGTATAGGCTTCCGCCTTGTTTGTGACCCTAGATTGTATAAAGTGTAAATGGAAAATGACCGTTGATCTTATGGAAGTTTTCGTATATCAGTTTATTTGTCGGATGAGAACAGATTTCATGACTGCTCTCACCTGGATTGAGTTTCACGAAGCTTACCTAAGGTTAAGAATCATAATAATCATAATCATAATCATATCGTACCCATTCTGACCATCCATCCAAATGCTCCTCTGAAAGGGTGGGGGAATCACCCTTTCAGGAATAGGCTTACATTAACTCCACCCCCCCCCCCGCCCGAGTTAATGTAAGCCCATTTAATGAGACATGTTTTGCATGTCACATTGTATGTTTTCTGGTTCTTGGAAATTCTAAGTCCGCAAACTCCTTGATGTAACAAGGCAGTATGTAAATTTAACAGCCATTTCAATACATTTTCACCTATAAGCTTTTGCTCCCTCTCATATTATGGATTGGGACATCATTTATTGCAAAATATTATTTTTTTCTTCTGTTGTTAGTAGTGTTGAAATATTGTCTCCAGATCTTAAAATGCCAGAAAACCATGTGAGAACCCATCTTATATCTAAGTTTAACAGGCCTATGGTCAGATAGAGTAATAAGGTCTATGATACATTCTTCGGTTTTATGCAGGTCTGCCCTGGAACTACAGATACGGATGATTCAAGTAAGTGACCCACTCACCCTAAACGAGAGGAAATGATAAGTTATTTCCTGTTATCCCTACACTGGAAGTGGTCATTGGCAGAATTTCAAAACATCCAAAAGTTGTCAAATGTGAGAAAACATGACTATCCATCAACTCATCTAAATAACATCTCATAGGAGGTGGCAGATTGGTTTTTGAGCCAGCTTGTTATAAATCGTCACGCAAAAGGAAAGGTGCGGTTACTGAGCACACGTACAGTCAACATGATTTAATAACTAGAAGATATAACATCCAGCCGGTTCCTCTAATCAAGATTGTTTTTAATGACTGTTTCCAGAACAGTGCCAGGAACTCAGTGAGGGCATTAACTAGAGTTGGCACAAAGACCAAACAAGAAGTCAACAAACCATTATTGGACGGGGGGGGGGGGGTGTGTGTGTGCTTGGGGCCACCTCCAAATAAAGATGTTTGCACAGCAGTCAGAGATTACTGAGATTATTAAACTGCCACCAAACTTCAGGATATTTCACCAGCCAAGCACAACACTCTTTCAAAAGAAACGTCACCTTAAATCGTTTGAAGAAAGATTCTTATGTGCTACAAACATCAGAAAGTTATTTGTAACATTTCTGCTGTTATCAACAAGTCACACTTAAGTATTTGCAAATGTTCGATGAGGCGTAACTATAATCTTAAAGTCCCATCTGCTGTCTCGCACACCCTGCCATGTGGTCTGAATTACATATTTTCTGTATGTGGTGTTATTTATTATGCAGTAAAAAAAAATCACAGATGGGATGTGGTTCTCTAACAAAAAATAAATAAATATATATATATATATAACATATATATATAAAGTGAAAGTGGAAAGAGGAAGTGAAAGAGGAAAAAAAAATGTTTGCTGTACTACTTCAGCACACACTCTGCCTTTCTGACCCGTTGGTCAATTTCATCAGACCATGAATAAAAGGACACGGGAACAAACTGTTATCACTGTCTAGTCACATGGAAAACACCCACAATGAGTAAGAGGATGTGGCCGTTGCTTCATTGTAATTAATGGAGAGAGTCCAGACCTGTTGCTGGAGATAGGTCACTGGTAGAACAGTTTGTACTACTACCATACTAATTACAGTAACGTTCATCAACTACTGAAGGTCTTTAAGTACTAAAGCAGCTTTTTAAAATGAAATCACATTACGTTTCATGCTACGTTTCGATCAGCCATCATATAGTTCCATGCTATGAGACTAAGCTAGCTGACAAAATTTTCCTCAAAATTAATACTTTATTTGAGCAACATTAACCAGCCTTACCTTTAATACGTTACTAATTGTGGATTAGACTTCAGTCTGGTACAAATGTGTTGAAGCCAAGTTACCAGGTGCCATTCATTACTTCTAGGGTCACCCCAGAAAGGGTATGTGACATTACTGTGTCAAGTGCCATATCACAATTAGAGAAAGCGACGCCCTGCCATACAAAATTTTTTGATGACGTTTTCTCCCTTGTCAGTTCTTGGAGGACCAACTTGCCTTGGTATTTTATGAAAATTTTCATATTTACAAGTCATTTTCAGTTTCAGCAAGAAGGGAGATGATCCATAAGCACTTCAGGAATTCGAATCCACCATTATCTCATTTTTGACAAAATACTGCCTGCCTGCGATTTTTGTGCTCTCCTGTAAAATTACTACCACACTACCATACTATATACTGTATTCAGAATATAGGCATATGTTATCCTTTCATTTAGGGAATGGACACAATGTTGTTCTGTTGCACTTGAAAGAAGAAGACGGCAGAATTAACACTTCCAATTGACAACAGTGAGGATGAAATTGAATACAGTAGTGAGGCACACACTGTGCTGCCGATAACACACTGCTAAGCAGCACCTGCATTGATAACGTGGTTGAGCAGTCCAGCTTGTATGCTGTGCAGTGCAATCCCAAAATGCCATTGAATGCCATCTCTGATGAAATGGATTAGTTTTTTTTTTTTTGGGGGGGGGGGGGATTAGCTTCTATATGTCCATTTAGGGTCTGCTAGGCTCCTGCACGTAATTTAAATATAACCACTAAAGCTGACTGTGTAGCAGGTGTCATGGTAATGAATCACTGAGAGGCTATCACGAACAACCTCCATTTTGCGGCTAATATGACACAAAATCCTCCAGGCCAGCTTGGCCATGGCAAACTTCACAAAGTCCGGCCTCTACTCACATCCCTCCAGAAATGCTTTCAAACTGTTACAATGGACAAGCGTCTCTGTTTGGTTGAGCAGGTTGTGCCATTCAAGGGAAGAAGTGGCATTAAGCAGTACAACCCAAACGAGTGTTGGGGGGTACAAAATATTTGTTTTGATTGGCAGCAACAGGATCACCCATAACTTTAATGTCTACAATGGCTCAATCACTGCAGCAGATGGAATGGAAGATATTGGAGCAAGTGGCAACATGGTTTTACGACTAGCAGGTGTAATCCCAGCCAACCTTTTCCACAAGCACAAGAATTGGTTTACCAGTGCTGATCTCCACGTTGCTCTTCAGAAGAGAAAGATGAACTGTGTTGGAGCAGTACAGCAGAATCGCCTCGCAGGCTGTAGCTTTTCAGACCATGCCACCATGAAGAGGAAATGAAGAGGGGAAGCTTTGAGGAGGAGAAAGCCATTCACGTTGGGATCCAGCTAAGGACAGTCCAGTGGCATTATAACCATGTGATAACACTGCTGTCCACCTTTGCGTCAGCCAACCTGGGAAAAGCAAAGGAAAAAAACAGTGGAGGTGACTTTAAGTATTGTTAAGAACTACAATACAAGTTTGGGAGGAGCTGACCTTCTAGATTCACTGATTACCCTTTAGAGGACAAATGTGAGGTCACAGAGGTGGTACACTGCATCGTGTTCCACATGATGGAATTTACTCTAGTCCAGGCATCGCTCTTACACCGAAAGGACTGCAGAGACTTTGGCATCCCCAACAAAGCAACTTACTACGGGGATGGGATTTTTCCGGATACAGGGGGTACTCGACTTACAAACGAGTTCCGTTCCTACGACTTGTTGTAAGCCGATTTTCGACGTAAATTGGAATTTATACCTAACTTATACGTAAGTTAACACCTTAAGTCACTCACTCTGTACACACAACACATGAAGGACATATAAAATACAGTAATTAAATGAAACAGTAATAAAAAAGAGAGAACAATTTCTTATCTTTATTTCTGTGTTCGTATTTACGAACCAAACCACGTAGGTCGAAACTAGGTTTTTTAAATAATTTATGGAAGGGCGTCGTAACCACAAAACGTCGTAACTCGAGACCGTCGTAACCCGAGGACTCCCTGTATATCCGTAATTCAGGATTTCTTGACCTGGAAAAGTGACCTCCATGAATTGTGCAAATCTGAGGGAAAAAAGAGGTGGCGGGGGGGTTGTGTTGGGGATGCTCGTCTGTGATTGCCCTTATCCAAGTCTTCCCATGAAGCATTTAAATGCAACTTGAGGACTGCATAATAATCCAGTCTGCCTTTGGTAGTGGTAATGACCGTTGTGCGTAAAGCGCGCGTGTGCTGTCAAGACTGCTTGATTATCATTTCATGATTACCACAGGAATTCTACTTAGTACAGGTATGTAAAGTTAAGCCTTCGAAGCTGAGTTACTGACTCGTGTTTTCTCAAATCAGAATCTTCTCGAATAAATTGCATGTATGTGTGCATGAATAATCTCATTCAGTTTTGTTTCGAGCTATCCGTTTATTAGAATCTTTGTGTCTACTATAGCCTAATGTCACTTGTGAGAAAGTGTGACTTTAGCCTGCTGGTAACGTTAGCTAACTAGCTAGCAAGGGAGTGGAGGTCTCAGATAGCGTAATCTATGAAATGAAACAAAGTTAAACAGTGTAATCTTATCTGTCCTTGCTACCCACTGGTTTTGTGCCCCACTGATGCAGTCACAGGCTCCTTCAAACATGAATATGTCAGCTAGCTAGTCAGAAGAAAATGTTTTGGGCAACAATGATGGCAATGGCTGTCAGCAGATTGCCATCGACTGGCTTTGCAGGCTGGATACATAACCATTTATTAGTTTGACGTCTATGTAACATATGCAATTTGTCACTGTTTTTGTGCAAGCCAGCTAGCTAGCTAACAGGTAAGTTTGGAACATAAGTTGTGTTAACAGTTAACATAAGCTTCAAGCAAGCTTGTGTTAACAGTTAACATAAGCTTCAAGCAAGCTACATATCATTAATTAGTTAGCTTAGCTAGCTAATTAGCTACTGAGAAGAGGTTTTAAGCTTGTCCTCAGGCAACAAACATTCCACCGAACATCTTTCTTTCTAGCTAACTTGCTGTATCACAGTCGTGTGTCGAGAGGCCAGGGGGTGGTTAGGGAAGCACATAGGATGACCAAAAATTAAGTGGGAAAAAAAGGTGCCAGGTTTATTTACAGTGACCAATGAAAAATCCTAGAATCAAGTACACATTATGAACAAAAAAAAAAAAAGTCAAACTAATAATTGACTCAAACAGTCAAACTGTCTTACTAGTCAAAACAAACAAAACAAAGCGAGACAGTTTCACACTTTTTTCTTGCTGCAACAGCAAAACACCAACCGTGCCCTTATTTTGGTGTTTCACCCCCCACCCACTGGAGATCATACTGCTTATAAAGCCAAAGTGAGTTAAACCAGCCTAACTTGCTCCGTTCGTCTCGCAGCAGCACCCTCCCTGTCATGCTTGGGTGCCTGCGGCGGCACGGACAGACTGTACGTTGACTACGTCTTCCTCCGACGTCAATGGCAGTGTGCAGTCGGTGGTACAGCTGCACATGAAAGGAAGCGAGAGCGTCGTCACGTGAATCGGAGGAGTCACATGCTCAACTTCTCCTCCCACAGCTGTCAGGGCGGGTGCTGCGGTAAGGTCAAACAGTTCGGTTGAACATTTGGGTTGGGGAAAAAAGGAAAAACCTGGGTAAAATTTATTAAAAAAACATGTTTACACGAAGCTACCTATTCATTATTGTGCATAGTTCTGTTATGGCACAATGTTGTCCAAGGGTAACATTTACAAGAAAAACCTCTGTAAAAAGTTTATTTTTATATCCATTAAACTGTTGGAGCCAATAATGCATATCACAATAGAGAGATATTAGAGGATATTATATACACACACACACACACACACACTCTCTCTCTCTCTCACACACACACTCTCTCTCTCTCTCTCTCTCTCTCACACACACACACACACACACACACACACACACACACACATCTATGACACTTTCTAGTGCATTAAATGTGGAAGTCTGAGATATGTGTTGCAGCAGGTTGCTTCAGAGTCAGACATAAAAAAGGACACACAAACAACAAAACTGAATAAAATAGTATTCTTTTAGACTATGTAATGTTAGCATGTTCTTTAAATGTATTTTATTTTTATTTTGTATTTTGTCTAAGGCTAGTTTTAGTTTGCAGAGATTTTATGTGACAGTTAACGTGGGTTTTTTTTTTTTTTGCTCTCAGTTGACAGTTGGGCAGAGAGCTGACAGTTGGGCTGGCAAAAATTGCAAAATCGAACATTCCATGATGATGTCAGCGGCAGCAGCGACCGCAGCAGGGGCTGTTGGTCCCTGCCTGTCTGAGTATTCAGCACAGATCACCTCCGGGGACTGCGGAGAGAAAACCCTGATGGTTTGCAGCATTTTCTCAGAACAAGGCAAGACTGACATTACGAACCTGCTTGGGTATAGGATTCTTCCTTTTGAAAGCATGGAAAAGAATCCATAAATAGACTTTTGACAGGAAATTTCAATCTGGATGGCGCTTTGGTCATTTCGGGCAGCGAAGCTGCATTCACGGCTTTTAGGAAGAACTTTTCCACTATGAGTCAGCCGAAAAAGTCCAAATAAAACTATGAGTCCAAAAAAAAAAAAAACACCTCACCATGAACCACCAGAGTCACACCATTGAGATAAATTTTCTGACTACGTAATGAGAGTTCCTAAGTGCCATGACGTTTTCCATATTCCCAGCATAATCATCTCTGCTCTGCTACCATGCAAAGACTTTTACCTTCCCATCATTCTCACCCACCTGTTAAACCACACACCTCTGCTACCTCACCCACCTGTTAAACCACACACCTCTGCTACCTCACCCACCTGTTAAACCACACACCTCTGCTACCTCACCCACCTGAGCAACCACACACTTCTGCTACCTCACCCCACCTGTTAAACCGCACACCTCTACTACCTCACCCACCTGTTAAACCACACACCTCTGCTACCTCACCCCACCTGTTAAACCACACACCTCTACTACCTCACCCACCTGTTAAACCACACACCTCTGCTACCTCACCCACCTGTTAAACCACACACCTCTGCTACCTCACCCACCTGTTAAACCACACACCTCTGCTACCTCACCCACCTGTTAAACCACACACCTCTGCTACCTCACCCACCTGACCAACCACACACCTCTGCTGTCAGACCCCGCACCCTACATGTCACTAAGAACCCTGTCAAATACATCCCTGTGTAACTGAGAATGCTCCCCACTAAATTCCCATGTCATCGATGACCCCGCCCATTTCAGTCCCGTGTCACTGGGGACCACCCATATCCCCAAATTTCTCAGAGGAGATATTCCCCATCCTAGGGAGAGAGAGACAGAGACAGAGAGAGAGAGATTAAAAGTCAAATTGGATCTCAACAAAAATCATACAAAAGCGCATACAAACGCAAACATAGATCAACTGCGATGTTATCTGGCACTCAAAGACAGCACACCATTGAAAATTACTTATTGATGGTGACAAATCAAAAATTAAGAAAAACCTTGTCCATGTACAGACTCAGCAAGCACAGCATAGCCAGTGACAAGGGCAGAAGCAGGTGAGCCTAGCTGCACAGACAGGATAGCCTGTGATCTTACTGCAGTCTAAGAGAGGACAGCCTGGACACAGACCTCCACTTCTTCACAAGCAGCAAAAAATACAGACCAATTTATGAACAATATTACCCAAAGTGTTTACAGATTGGCCCTGAATTAAAGACTCTTCACAAGGGGAAAAGGTGAGTGTACAGCAGTAGTAACACAATGTTTTTTTTTGCTGGCAAAAACTGAGCATCGGTTTCGGGAAAGGGTACCTCCCTTCCACCCTCCCTGCACTCAGTGCACAGCCCCCTCCCACAAAAAGAACACCCAGCACTTTTATGCAGTCCCATTACAGAGTGTAAAGGGTGTGACCATACAGCCCCCTAAAACATGTATGTATTTGTGTGTGTGTGTGAGAGAGAGAGAGAGAGTGAGTGAGGGAGGTGGCACTATGGAAACAGCAGAGAGAGAGAGATGGGGGAGAGAGGGAGGAGACCACAGAGAGAAAGGGAATTAGGGAGTTCTGTTTGACAGAAGCCACGGAAAGAGCTGGAACCTGCATAGTCTCTGTGCGTTTGAAACCAGGGGATCTTCACCGAGCTGAGTTAGAGTGAAGCTACTGAGCTGGGCGGTCCTTCAGCATTTCTCTGTTCTATCTGCGGCCCCAAAAACACGGTAAGTTGTGCCATGTGCTGCCCTCATAGGTATTCATAACAGGAAAGACTCAATCTTACTTTTAGGATTTGAACGAAAAAATTATTTTTGATTATGGCTGAGACTTTTTTAATTTTATTTTAAATTAAAAGAACATGTTCCAGTTGTTTTTCTACAATATAATGAATAATTCTCGAAGACACATGTTGTAATGTTTAGTCAGTTTTGATTTATCCGCATGCGCTCTTGAGGAGACTAGGTTTGTGGATTGAATCCAAGCCCATGCAATTACTAAACCACAAACAACCCTGGTTTTGGGTCTCAACATAGTGTCTATATTTCAGAGAGGAAATGCCTCAAGCTTGAGTTTTTGCGCTCGAGTGTGTAAACACAGCAAATATACTGTGATTCTGTGAAACACTGTTCGGGACCCAGTCAAACGTAGTCTCTTCCAGAGCATATGCAATTCAAAACTGACTTTCGTCTTTTTAATGACATTTGCTGAGCTGCTTGGCTTGCTTTCTTGGATTCATATACTTTTCAATGTATGACTTTCGGCAAAACGCTGAGATTAAATTGCACAAACCCTTTGCAAAAAGGTAATTAATTAATAACATTACATAGAAATGTTATTTACTGACTCAAAATGCTGAGGTGAATATTTTTTTCCCTGGAATGAATGACAAGCTGGAAAAAGGCACAAGACCATTTTGAGCTAATTCTATCCTGTTCCAGACTGTGGTTTAGCACAACTGCGATAGATTACATCGGCAATGAACAAAATGTCTTTTTGTACCCCTTCATCAAATTTGTCAGACTTAATTTATCATTAGTGGAACAGACAGTCAAATATTTATTCAAAAAAAAAAAAAAAAAACTATGAAAGGACGAAGGCCATTATTTTACCAGGTTTAAAGAGGTACTGTAAAACTTTGTTTTACAACAAGCTGGACATAAAATTGATGAAGCTGATTTAACATTTTATGTAAAAACACAATATTAATTGTAGATTTTAATTTTAAATGTTTAGTGAAGGAAAAAAACTGCATATTTGTTTTACCATTTGGTTTAAATGACCGGATCAGTTTAAAACAGGGAGGGACAAAACATCTTATCTTAAGCAGTCATCTGGGAGGTCCTTACTGTACATGACTACAATCACAAACAGCCATTTTTAAATGAGGGATTTTGCATATTTGGAAGGGATTTCCGCCTATGTTTACCACTCACTGTTACACTTGATGTACGATGTTTGGCTGTTGGGGTTTGCATATGATGGGGCGTTGACCAGAACGCTTAAAATCAGAGGACATTATCATTTGAACAGATCTTGACAAAATCTATATTTGTTTAAAATAAAATCCCTTTCATCAAACTCACTCTATGTGGTTGTGTGGGCCATAGCAGAGATTGAGATTGAGGTGGTGATTAGCTAGTTGCCAACCTGACGAAGGGTCAAGGGTCGTTGTCCAATGAATAGAAGTTTCATCGGTCGGTTGTGGATATCACACCCGTATTTCCATACTTGCCAATGGTGAGAATATAATAGACTCGCTGATGTGACCGTATTCATAAAAGGGTTAAGAACCAGGGACCGCAGGGTGAGAGATTAACAGTTGCAGTGTGCCAGTTGACGATCCAGAGGAAGTCAGCCTCTATTTCATCCAAAAGCTGTGAAATGACATTGCTAGATGGGCGAGACGTTGCCCATTGTTATTTGTGCTTCTGACATAAAGAAAAGATTTACGGGACAGGAAAATGCCTGTTCTCTATATTAGGTTCTTTGATTGGTTGAACATCTCCTGCGACAACTGTCATCACATTTGTGTATCTATTCATCTACTCCTGCGAAATAGCACACTTTATTCTACTACCCTTCCCAAAATTGCTTGCAGACTTACAAGAACATTACACATGCTATAGTAATGTATTTGCATGACCTCCTCCCACAACAGCTTACGAAAGGATTGCAGTTATACGGTGTCTCTGTAACTCCACCCCTTAGAGCTTAGAAAATCCACAACTGTCTCCAGCAAGCTTCACATTCCAGTGTTCAGAGACCTGGGTGAGAGGCACTGTGCAGCTGTGGAGACACACTATACTACAGCCACCCCGTTATCTTTAGTATCTTTAACTCCTGCTGCACCAGGCTTACCATAACTACACTCCATTCAGCACAGACACACCCTAAACCCTAACTACGCTCCATTCAGCACAGACACACCTTGGTTTGTGGGAAATAAGAAACAAACAGGTTAACGAACGACAAATCTGGCCCCATACCCTCGGGACTTGTGCTGCGGCCTTTTCAGCTCCGCCAGCTGAGTTTATGATCTTCTCCAGCTGGAGGAATTCGTGGATGACAGCCGGCTCGCAGTTACTGAGTTATTGGGGCCCTTAGCGTGCCTCTAGCCGCGCCTGACTCCCATGGCTGGCTGCTGTCTGAAGGCCTGCCCGCGTGGGTTAACGGGAAAGGTTAAGGTGTGAGGCGGAGACAGGCGCAGGGGCACAGGCAGCTAGGCCCCGCCCCACACTACCCTCAATTCATCACAGAGACGGCCTGTGAGTCCTGGGGAGTCACATGCGACACATCCGTATGGGCTACGATGCTGACTCACACCCACAAAAAAAAAAAAAAAAAAAAAAAAAAAAACCCATCTGATAAATTAGTTCAACGCTTTGGTTTCACAAAGTCTGTAAGTAATGGTAATGTATGTTTAATATAGCAAGGTAACATTTCTGGATGGTAATATTTTTGGATATAAATCTGTTTTCCAAATAACTGTAAATCAAATTAAACTGTGTTTCGTCATTTGATTTACCTATTTTATGTATGTAGGAGAAGAACCATGAAGCATCTCTCTCACTAATTCTTTTTCTTTCAGAGCTCCATGGATCTTGGGATATACTTATACGTACTCCTTGGTGCCTTTGCTGTGGAGTCTGCTGTCGGAGACTGCCCTGGTGGATGCATATGTCTGAACAGTGAAATACGCTGCCAAACAATCTCTGAATTTCCATCCATACCCCCAGGAACCACCCACCTAGCTATAACCAACTCTACCCTTACTTCATTGAAACCCAGTGATTTTGATTATTTTGCTGAGACTCTGATATTATTTTTGATAACGGATTCCACCATTGTAGAAGTGTTACCGGGGACATTTCACAAAATGCAAACATTAAAAGCCCTAGGAATTCAGGGGACAGAACTGGAGAATCTCCCAGATGAACTGTTCCAGAATCTGAGAAATGTTCAAGTTCTCAAACTGAACAAAAACAGAATAGCCGAACTCAGCCCCACCCTGTTGTCACCTCCTGTGTCCTTAATGGAACTGGACCTGAGCGAGAACCGCCTCACCACTGTTCCTGGGAAAACTTTTAACCACCTCATCCACTTGCAGGCAATCAACCTGGCAATGAACCAGATTGACCACCTTCCGAATGAGACTTTCAAAGGACTCGGAGAGCTGAAATTCCTAAGACTAAACAGGAATGCCATCAGGGAGATCTCTCCTGGTTGCTTTGACGACCTGGTTAACCTGGAGGAACTCTCCTTGCAGGACAACCAAATAGAGTATCTCCCGGGCAACCTCTTTTCCAAGCAGGTCAACCTGAGGAAGTTGTATCTCTCCAGCAACCGCCTAACGGTGCTTCCTGAGGGAATCTTTCTGAATCTCCCAAACCTTATGCAAATATCTTTGTACGAAAACCAGCTCCACGACCTGTCCACGGGAGTGTTTGGTCCCATGGCTCTAGAGGAGCTCTGGCTTTATGACAACAGACTGACACGCTTGGAGGACGGTGTGTTTGGGAACCTGACCCATCTAAAGCTTCTGGTTCTGAGCCGCAACCAGATAAGTTCCATCTCCGTTGGTGCTTTCAGCGGCCTGGAGGAGATTGGAGAGGTGTCTCTGCACTCTAACCGCCTGACGACCCTCGACGCAGGCACATTTAATGGGCTCCCCAAGCTAGTAAACATTTCCCTGGAGAGAAATCAAATAAGCTCCCTTCCAGGGAGGCTATTCCATGGCTTGCCTCCCCTTCGACAAGTGGACCTCCACAGCAACTCCCTGCCACATCTGTCACAGGACCTGTTAGATTCGCTGGAGACAACTGCCGAAGTTCTCCTAGCCCAAAACCCATGGAGGTGTGACCGGAACATCCTGCCGCTCCGAAACTGGGTGAAACGTCACCCCTCCAAGGTAAACGCTGGTAGTCTGATGTGCCACTCGCCCGCCTCCCTCAGCCAGACCAAAATCGCCGACCTATCTGATGAAGATCTGATAGATTCGACCACCCAAAGCCCATCAGCCTCTATCACCACAACAGGCTCAGTCACTGCCAGGTCACCCACGACGGGCCCCGTCACCCTAACGGAGATGCGGAGGAGACCCCACACCCCGCCGCACAAGAAGACCACCACCCCTCTGCCAGGTCAGGGCCATGACACCGACACTGACCCCAGTGACGCGGGCGGCCTTTCCAGGAACGCTAGAACCATCATCATCGCTGCCTCGATCTGCGCCGCCGTCATCGCCGCCACCATCATCTGCTGCGTCTGCTGGAGGAGAAACAAGCGCAGGGGAAAGTATCCGCCCCAGCAGGGTCAACAGAGCTGTGTCGTATAGACCCCAACAGCACATACTGAGGACAAAAGGCTATTCAGTCCAACTAGGCCCTCTATTCACCTACAACCTACAGCACTGCACTTTGGCTGGGCCTGAGCACTCCAAGGCTCTCTGCCGCTACCACAGAGACTGCACAGAAGCACATAAAGTTCTCTCTGCAAAATAGTACTTCCTAATATCAATACGGAATTTGTCCTTATCTAATTTTGAAATATCCCCCCGTGTTCTACGGGACCATCCTCCCTTATTCAATTTTTGCTAAGCTTGAATGGGTTAAGTGTCCTGAATGTGTGATCACGGCTGTGCCTTAATAAGACACCAAGTAAGCTGGTGCTGGGTGCTTTGGATAGAGCTGAACACAGATACAAACAGCTGGACTCATTTCTTGAAAGAACGGTGAGTTTGCCAGTTAGCTCACGGCATTCCAATCTCGAATCCAAGCATTGACAGTGGTGCTGTGCCTAACTGCCATAGTCAATAAAATGACACTCCACTGCATCGTAATGGAGATAATGTTTCATTTATGATTGCAATTTTGTGCACTTAAGGTTGAGTGGGATGCTTGCTAACCAGGCGCATGGTAATTCTTGTCTATACATTTTGTCGCATTTTTAACTTTAAATGTTGCTTCCTGTCTTAGACATCAGTTTAATCGCAAATAATAGAAATTCAGTATTACCGTTTATAAAATCCTGAATTCTGAAGGAATGATATTTGATTCTATTATTTTTTAAGTGCTTGAAAATCAGTAAAAATGTAAAATAATTTATTTTGATTCTTTGTAATATGGTCAGTAATTTTGGTTTGTAAAATGACTTAAATGAATTGCAATAAAAATATTAAAAAAAGACTATGTCTGAGAGTGACTTAATGTTACTCCTCATAACAGGAGGGAAAAACTAAACGAATAACAGAAACATGTGGGACTCTAACACTTGACACAAGGCAGCATTAAGCATTAAAGTATCTTTGGTGTTGTCATTTTATGGCCAAGCGGCATGTTGAAATAGCCATTTACCTTTCACCTATCTGGGCATAACAGGTGTGGCCAGAGTCATCGGTGGTGCATTACTGTTTTGAATGCAACTGCGACGTTTGCACCTCGACCAACAAAAACCACTTTGTAAGTCATTTAGCAGTTGAATTAATGCTATTTTAACGTCTAGATATTGATGCATGCCTACATAGGCAGAAACGCTACATGCACCATGCATGTTACACATAGGGGTGTGTACAAACATGAATAAAAATGAAAAGATGACAATGAAGACTGTTGTGTGTATCAAAATATGTCAAAAATACACTTCATAATGGCTAGTCAATATTGATCAGAATTAAATCAATACTTGCTAATTAGTCAAGCAATACACATCAGTATTTAAACAGAGTATTAGGCTGAGTTCTAACATAAAAAATGGTTAAGATCAGAAATGCAAATATACGAACTGTTAAGCATCTTTTGTTCCATAACAACAATAATAAGACCATGCGAGTTACACTTATCCTGCTAGGCTGTAGCAGACAGCAAACAATGGTCACCCTTGCTGCACTTTATTTTTTTGTGAGGGGGTCATAAATTCCTTTGGACACCTATCATCCAAGAATGGGTAAAACAGGAGGGTTCCCTCACTCCGTCGTTTCTGCAGTCTCCCAGCAGGAACGGCCGTTAGGGGGAATGGCTATCTTTTAAAGACATCAGTGACATCATGCCAACACAACTCACATGTGAAACACACGTAAGCCAATAAAGAGGGTGCAATAGGGCGTTTGGATAAAAAGACGTTTTACCTGTAGCCGGGTGAGCAAATGGAAAGCTTTCGATAATTTTTTGAGAAGAAGTCCAAAATGTCGTCCAGCGAATATTGATTTGGAAATGTTCCATCCCAGAGCGCTCCAATTATAGGGGGCAAAATCTGCAAAATGATTTAACATGGCAAGGCCAACACTGTCAATTTCTGGCAACACATGCAAAATATGAACAATCTGCACTGGCAAAGAGGAACAGTGGTAACGCTGCTCTGCCCAAGTCTGGTGTCGATTACCTTAGGATCACACTCATGACTGTGCCGACCCCGTGCCCCACGTCTCTTTGGTATGCTGCCCCAGTGTTAGTCTGCTGGGGTTTTTTTCCTTGTTGCAAATGGGCACCTCTTTCCCCTCCTCCTCTTATTTCCTGTTTCTCTGTTTTTCCCTCCATGAATTTTACCATCCACTAATCAACGGTTTACTCTGTTTTTCCTCTGCCTGCTCTGGGCGCCTGCCTGGAGCTGAAGCCCAAACACCACAGCCCAGCCCTGGCTCAGCTATCTTTCGGTCCTGCCCGTCCCATCCTCCCTGTGCCAAGAGCTGGACCCTACTTACCATATTTACTGTTATACTGCAAATCTGGTTATTCTACCTAAACTGTTATTGTACTTGTTTTGTGTTATTTCAGATACCATTTGAATCAATAAGAGTTATGTCAGCCATCTCCACTCTCCTGTCTACCTGTTGTACACCCTGTGCCAGCCAGAAGCAGATTGGCTCCCCCTCTGAGCCAGGTTCTGCTCAAGGTTTCTTTTAAAAAAAATTTTGGGCATTTTTCACTTTTGATAGTGACAGCAGAGAGAGGGGGACAGGAGAGGGGGGGTGACATGCAGAAAGGGACCAGGCTGGATTCAAACCAATGCCACTGCTGTAAGGCCTTAGCCTTATGTGAGCTAACAGAGCATACCGCCTTATACTGTTTGTCAGGGAGTTTTTCCTTGCCTCTGTTGCCTTGGCTTGCTCTGAGGGGGTGTCAAGGATCAATTGCACAGCTGCTTTGCAATAACTTGTAAAAAGCAATATACAAAAAAAAAAAAAAAAATTTCATTGAATGCCCCCATACACACTGCTACAAAAAAGTGACTTCACAAACACCAGGATGGAGTCAGATCTTTTCCATGGACCCCACAGTCACCAGACGTAAGCATCACTGAATCTGAATTTGAAGGTCTGGGGTGCAGAGTGCAAAATAACTTTCTACCTCCCTCATCCCAAAGAACTGGAGGTTATATCCACTGGGTCCAGAATCGAAAGGTTCACTACAGACCTGCACTTTGTTCATGACTTGTATGACCGTATTCTAAGACAGATTGAAGCTATTCTGAAGGGTGGCACAACTCTTTATTGGTTACTTGATATTCATATATCATTGTTTTTTCCACTAATTTGTACTCCCATGAGTATTTTCAAATGTACAAGTCTAATATGTTCAATTATTTACTTCATCTATGAGCATGAGTAAAATCTCAGTTTGTGTGTTCTCTTGTAAAGGTTTTACAAAAATAAGTACCAGGAAAAGTACTCATGTATCCCACACCCAATTGTGATGTAAATACAAAAACAAAATTAGGATTATGAATTTGAGTCAAATGGCAAGATGCTATACTCTTCACTTGCCAACATTTTTTTTTTTTTTAATCTAAAGCTGTGCCTAAATGTAGCATCGAACTTCAAAAACAAATTTAACCTTAAAATCCTAAACATTTTATAACCCTTAGGAGAAGTGGGCATGCTTTGTGTTCTATATAATTCAGACCTGATGCTTAAAACAGCAGGCATTGTCTTACACAACAGTAAGTTTTGCAACCCAAAACGGTCCTGTGAAGGCAATATCAGTACGTATTACGCCATTAGTGAAGCAGAAACAAATTAAAATGGCAACAAGAGTATTACAAAATCCTTATAACCATTTTGTCCCTCTTAATTGTGTTTTTTTCTAAACACAATCAGGTATGACTGAGTCTGACAATGTTCAGAAGCCACTCTACATTTATCAGAGTAGCCATTCTAACATTCGCATGCAGCCATCCCAACCTATTCACCAGTTCAGGAAGGGAATAACAGTGAAAGCCTACGCACCAACTGAGGAAGTTGAAACTGCCTTTTGAGTAAAATAAAATCACCAAGATGATAAATTCAGTGATGGGTAAACGAATTGCACAGAGCTTACCTCAAATGGGGGGCATCCCCAAAAACTGTTCGGGTGCAGTATGAACTCGTGCAGACAGAGATGAAATAAACCAGAGTTTATTGTGAAGGGCAAATCCCAAAGAGTCAAAAACAAGCACAGGGTCAAACCGGGAGAACACAGCAACAGGGCACAAACGGAATCCAAACTCAAAAGTAAAAAAAAAAAAACACTCAAGGTTGGAACCAGGTAGACACAGCAATCGGGCACAATCAGAAAACAGGCGCAAAAATAAATAAATAAATAAATACATAAATAAATAAATCAAAACAGGCAGGTCAGAACAGGGAAAATGCTCATCCTGTAACTGAAAACAGAGACAAACTCACACAGAACAACCACAAGGCAGGGTTTAAACACACAGACTAATGAGCAAACGAGACACAGGTGAACGACAGGGCAGGTGAAACAAATGACCAATCAACTAGGCAGGTAACAAGGAAGGCGGGGCAGACACAAAGGGGAATGAAAACAAAAGCACATGGACAGGGAAAACAAAAACCAAAACACAGAATCAGACGGCAGTTCTGACAGGTTTAGCAGTTCCTTTTGAGATTTACCAGTTCATTACAGTTTTGTACCTTTCCTGGGAGCCATAGCCACAGATTCCTATTGAAAACAAACAATACTGTCTTCTGGATTGTACCATATGCCAGTGTGGCTAAGTAACGGTGTTGTAATGAACTGAACTGACTGGCCTACACCCCTACCATCCATGGCCAGTGATGGTGAGGCTGGGATTTGAGCACCCAAACTCATATCAAAACATATCATTATCCCAGATTAGTTATTATTATTATTTAATTAATACGTACACATTGGCCTTGTATAAGTGTTTACATCTTGGTAACCATATTCTTTCATTTTGCCGTTTTTAAATAGTTCATGAGAATTTTACCGTGAACGGTTGCACTTTTATTTTGAAATTTACCTTTCTGTCAAAACCGGATGTTGTTTCGTTTCATGCGCCCATGCCGCACTCTACACGTGTAGGCAATACTCGTCTGAGGGCTGACGCACATGTAAATTTCATGCTGTTTCAACAGTATCCGACAATTTTCTAAATTGTCTACCTCTGATGCTATTGACCGGGAGCCAACAAACGCAGTAAAACCATGACAAAACTGACCAAGGTAGAGAACAATATTGTTTTAAACAACTGGCAAGCTAACTAGCTGCTTGATTTCTGCACATTTCACTCTTTTGCTATGAGCTGTGAAACAACAGGGCAATGTTATTAGTATGAGTATTAGTGTTAGTAATGTTAGTGTACTTCAGACATGCTATATGTTCAGCTAGCAAACTGCAGTCGACACATTTACAGCATCGAATTGTCTTCCTTTTTATCCCCTTCTTTGTAAGACTACAGATTCCTACCATGCCATTGCAAGGTATATTATCTAACATTAGCCACACAGCTGCTAGAAAGTCCTTAAAAAGTCCGTAAAATGGTGTTTCGTATAATCTTTGAGTGACGATCTAACGGTATTTTCTTTTAAAATCTCTGTGGCTTCTTGGCTCTGATGTTAAATGGTTGTTATCAATTCCATTTTAGAATAAAGCAGCACAATAAAAAATATTGAGCAGTTCAATGTTCAATCTCAGGCTAACAATAACACAATACTAAGAAATTGTTTATTAGCCTACAGAATTCTTAGCGCACCTTTATTATATCCAGATTATTTTTGCTAAGGTACATTTCTGCCCTTCCTGTATTAATAAAAAGTTGAATACTAATGTAGGTTAAAGTTTTAAAATGTAATTTTATATAAGTAGGATTATGCCATAACTAGTGTGTTTTGTTTAAAGGCAGCATCCAGAACACCAGTGAAGAGGAAGGCTGCTCCTGCCAAAATGGCAAAGAATGGGAAAGCAGCAAACAACGAAAATGGTAAGGCAGATTTGAAAGCTAAAAGCTGTAAGTGTTAAAGAAGGTATGCATATTTTAAGAGGTTCTCTTGCATAATTTAGAATAGTTCGTGCTGCAATAAAAATAAACTCCAAAAGTGTGGTTTTCAAGAAATGAAAACATTAAATCAGACCAGGTTGGTCACATGACATTGTGAATTAATTACCTAGTCTCAGAGCCATGAAACTTGCATAGTTCGACCAGTAATATAAGCTTTATATTCTTGTGTAAAACAAAAAACATGAGGTTTTTAATGAGGTACATGATTGCATTAGCTTGAGCAGTGAGGAATCGTAGTGGGTATGAGCGGGTAGTGTATAGAGTGGCTTCTTCAGCAAAGAAACAGTGTTCTCATGCAACAAGTTTTAGGTTGATGGTGAGAATTTGTTTAGGGCAAACAGTTTGCCTCGATTGTTTAATAGAAGCACTCAAGAAATCATTTTTGGAATTTGTCACCCAAATTAAATGTCGTATTGAGAATTATCAACCACTTGTGGTTGTGGACGGAGTGAAATCCGGCACACAGTGGAATACGTTTGAGGTCTGATGAACTGCTGCACAACCGTTCGGGGCTTTTTTTTAGAGGATGAATCGACTCTGCTCCCAAATGCCCCAGTACAAACCGAGGAGCCAAATGACAACCAAGAATGTGAACACGGAAATAATGGTATGATGCTCCACACAGATTTGCACATCCTGCACATCAGCACATATTTTTGATCTTGGGCCTGCCAATTGTGTGCTTCCTCTGCACTCATAACTTGAAGGCATACTCTGAAGATAATGGCCTGGGCAGTCATCCTTAGACTTACTACACGAAGCAACAATGTCCCCTTTAAATTACTGTTTGGCTCAGTAAGCGTAAAGCTGAAGAGTATTTTTAAATACATTTAGTAAATCTGCACATTTACTTAAACAGGCAAAACGGGTTAAGTTTTCCATTATTCATAGGTCTCTTATAATGGCACCTCCTATGTGTCATACTCTATACAAACACAAGCCTTGACGTTAAATGACGTTATATATAATCACTTATATAAATGGTTAGAAAAAACATATACAGGTAATGTCAAAGAATCTACACCTGTCACATGATACCTTTAAGCCGTTCAGCATCGTTTTTTTTCATAGCTAGCAAAGTCTGCCCTAACAGATATATCAAAGGTGGTCTGAAATTCTGTGCGCTGTGATGCATGTTTTTGTGCATAATACTTATTTAATGTAGATACCTTGATGGTAAAATTGCTTCACAAATGAAGGGTGTTGCTTTCGGACATGTGAAGTCATATGTTACCACA
This sequence comes from Albula glossodonta, assembly GCA_019788955.1. Taxonomy (NCBI): domain Eukaryota; kingdom Metazoa; phylum Chordata; class Actinopteri; order Albuliformes; family Albulidae; genus Albula; species Albula glossodonta. The sequence goes on from JAFBMS010000769.1 coordinate 389,398, forward strand.
CCATGCTACCGTGTTGAGCATATCTTGTAGTAAATTTGGAAAGTTTGACAGGAGTGGGCCTGAAGTATTTATAAGAACATTTGTGTGAATTTCACACTCCTTGGTCTCCGGCCTTTTGAAAATGGAAGGTGAGATTTCAGCTCACTGAATTACCAACACAGGCCTGTAACAAAACCAGCACAGTCTTGATTATGGACCCTTGTGATCCTACACACGTTTGGAATACATGAAGCCCTCGTCTAGTTCAGCCCACAAATCCACACCTCTAACTTTCAATCTCATGGGAACAGACTTCACTACTTCACTTTTGGACTGGAGTTATATAGCAGCACTGCTACTACCCATGGACTTACATTCATCGTGCTAACACCATGCAATCTGGTGTATAAGCTTCCTGAGAGATCTCCGTAATGCAACAACAGAAATTAAAAATCAGTTGATTTCGCCATGCTTTGTAGAAATGTAGAAAAAGAGACTTAATACAAAGATGTATGTAAAAGAGTATAAGACGGCTGATCATTTTCGCACAGCGAGAGGTGACACATGGGATGAACGAATAGGGAAATGGTGCCGATGGCGTGATGTTGTGTCGTGCGATGCACCGCGGTTGATGTGCTGTTGGTGTTTTCCAGAAGCTACTCTGACTCCTGGGAAAAGGAAGGCCCAGCAAAGGGAGGAAGCCCCCCCACCAAAAAAGACCAAACCCGAGAGTGAAGGCAAGGTTCCAGTTTCATATCACGTTCTGTACTCGGGTCTTTGCTCTCCATATCCAATGGTTGATTTGCAACGTCTGTTAGATGGCTGCTGCCAAAAGTCACCAGGGCTTTGAATAGTCTGCTTCACATGGTCGTACCGGTACCCCCCTAAGATTGTAAGACTGTTGTTCAAAACTATGCAGGTGGGCCAATGTTTGCTGTAGGCTGAACCAGATATTAAAGAAATGTTGCTTTGTTTTTAATGCTGTAATTTTTTAATCTCCGCCATCCTCTTGGCCAGGTCTCTCTTGAAAAGAGACTTTTACTTTCGAAGGTTGCATAAGACAAATGGGTAAAATGTGAAGCATGTGTCATTGAAACGTGAAGGCAAATAGTTCAGTAATTACAAAAGGGAAAAGGTTGTTAAGAGGTTGCCCGATATGTGTGTTTTTTCTGATTAATATGTGAACTCGGCATGAACCTTGCAGCTTACTGAAGCTCTTGTTTCAGGATTTCGCCTTTTTGTCGGAAACCTGAACAAAAGCAAGAGCTTTGACGAAATCAGAGGGGCCTTGACGGATTTCTTTTCTGGAAATGACTTCGATATCAAAGGCGTTCGAATCGAGTCTTCCAGGTGAGTGTGTGTCGGACACTGCATTTACAGCAAATTTGATGTATTTCTTCATTTTAAGAGCTGTTTGGACCTGTTTGGGGAAGCTGAGCATGGCTGTTGTGGTACTAAGTTCACACAACGGGCTCCATCATGTACATATAATGCTAGTGGCTGTGTCTGGCAAGTGAATGTCTGTGCACTCGAGTGTTTCCCTGTATTCACTACACCATTGTAAGCCTGACCTCAAAGGGCCTGATAAAGGCGAATTCAGCCTCAACACTACATCCAAGATAGTCTTGGCAAGATTTTTCGCCTGTTGTCGATGTTGTGTTGTACAACCCAACGAACTCTTCGCGCACCACCAAATCAAGGTCAACATAGTGCAGGCACAGGGCCTCCTGCTCAGCAACTGACACATCCTGTGTCCTGTCCGTTATTATTGGAAACTGCACCACGGGCATGGCCAGGATTTCGTCGGTGGTCGCCTTGACAGTTGATGAGCTCGTCAAATCGATTCGTTCATGCTGACAGTCCCAAGAAGTGTACACCTCCCTCTTGGCAGACAACCACCTGGTTAGAGATGGATCGTCCTCAGCTTATAACTTATGTAACTTAGTTTACAGTGCAGCATGCCATTAAAATCAGCTGCAGATCTACCTTTAGTTTGCATGGAAGATGCAGCTCATTTCTGCAGTCGCCTGTAATGTGAATTTAATACTCAAGCCGTAATTTCACTTTCTGAAAATAGTAATACCCAGCCTAAATGTCTCTCTGTTGGAATGCTGAGTTGTAAAATGGTTTAACATGGAATTGTATAATTAATAAAAAATGAAGTGAAACAATGAAACCAAAAATTACACACAGATACAAGCACGCAATGCATATAGAATAACAGAGAGCTAACTTATGGAGATATTTTTTGGTTTGCTAAGATAAATAGTGAGGCACAAACTAAAATTCAGATTATTTGTCTGTACACTGTGTGTGCATGTGTGCGTGCGTGTTTAAATTCATTGAGCGAGGTGATTTTTTCTGCTAAAACGGTTTCCCTTTCCTGTCTTGGTTACCGCTTGCAGGAGGTTTGCGTACGTGGAATTTGCTACCGAAGAGGAGCTGCAGAAGGCCCTGGTGCTGAACGGACAGGAGGTGCTGGGCCAGGGCCTACGGCTGGACAAGGCCAAGGTTAAGGAGAGCCCAGAGGAACGCAAAAAGAGTAAGCCATGTTCCATTTGCAGGGGATACCGCTGTCTGATACGCTAATGTCAGGGCTCCAGACAGAAAAACATCTTTAGGAGCCATTGGCTTCTCAACCCAAATTATTTAGGATCCAAATACAATTTTTAGGAGCCAAAATCTCCTCATATGTGAAGTAAATTAAAAATATATACAGTGCTAAGAAAAAGGTATTTGCCGCCTTCTTAAATTCCTCCTTCATTGCATATTTCTCTCACCGAATTGTTTCAGCTAATCAAGTAAAATAATACAATAGACAAGGAAAACCCAAGCAAACATAAACCATTTTTTACATCTTTGTCACCAGTTACCCATATTGCCCCTGTGGAAAAAGTAATTGCCCTCTTAGTTATAAAACAAAGAAATCTATAAATTTGTCATTGAAAATTATATTCAAAAGTGTTCAGGGCATTGCACAAATTTAGAGGTTCTTTCCTCAAAAGGGGGGGATGGATTTTGGGTTGCTATGAAACTGGCGGGACATATCCCCCCCCGCCATTGAGGTAAAGCAGTAATGCAAGTAAGAGTGGGCCAAGATTCCTTGATGTGAGAGGGTGGTCAAACCAAATATTTAATTTTCACAATGGCAGTATTGTAATTTGTAACTATCTTATTGAATTAATGAAATAATGATGTAAAAACAATAAGTTTGCATGGGTTTCCATAATATTTTATGTAATTATCTGAACCCATTCGGTGAGAGAAATATGCAGTAAAAGAGGAAATCAAGAAGGGGGCACATCGCACACTTTTCACTTTGTCATGTCGTCAGGCGAACTCGTGAAACCGAGATGATACAAACTGTCTTTGAAGCAGGGGAGCCGCGGTCACGTTCAGCTCAATTAGCTGCGCTTCGCTTAGCTATCATCATCTGGCAGTGACTGCATACTGAAAGAGTCGGGCTGGGATGACTGTACCTGAGAACTTTGATCGAGTCAGTCTGTATCTGAATCTGGTGTAGGCGAGACAGGGTTTGGACAGGCAGGGATCGAGAAAAGATCACCATTCCAAATCATCTCATTTCCGTCATATTCCAAAACACCATTTTAGATGCACACCGTGGCCTTTCCCTAATGCAGTGATAGTCGGGTAGTCTGCCTCTTTAAAACGAAGTGAGCATGTGTGTTCACAATTCCAACACGATACTGGAAGCTGCACCATTAGGTCCAGATAACTTTTTCTATGCGTTTCTAGATAGTTTGATGTTTTTTTTTTTTTCCCAGGCAAAAGTATCTGTTCTTGCACAGAAAGAAGAACATGAAGAAAGCGTAAAAGCTGTAGACATTGTGTTGTAAATGAACCTTAACTTCATTTACAGAAGTGATAATCTGAGAAAATAAAGAGATGGAAAGCATTTCAACAGTGCTTACTCTGGGATGCCGTTATAGGGGCATACATGCCTTAGGAATGCAGTGTGTGCTTTGGCTTCATAAGAAACGTGGTGTGCGCTTCAGGGTCAAACTATGAATCTGTCCTGTAGGGAAGGATGCACGCACCCTCTTCGTGAAGAACATCCCTTCCTCCGCCACTACGGACACCCTCAAGGAGGTGTTTAACCAGGCCGTCAAAATCCGAATTCCGCCCGGCGACAAAAGCCAGCCGAATAAAGGGTGAGTGACTTGTCTCTTGAGTGAACATGGAATGCGTGTCTGTATACAAACAATACAGCTTTATAGAAGTTTTTGTCTCTAATTATCATTATGTATTAAATTCATAAATCCATAAACCTCATTTTGCATTATTCCTGAGGCATGTGTATGTTGAATGTATATGGGTCACTGAGCAGGAGATTGACAGCCCTGTCTTCCCCCTTCAGATTCGCCTAGGTTGATATACGGATACTTCAGTGTCTGGGAGGAGGGAATGGCACGTGCTTCATGTTTTACTAATTTGTCTTAGTTTGTTGTATATTTGTCTGGTACAGGATATGTGCTACCCAAAACTGGTTACAAGATGAAGTTACTTCTGTGAGATGTGAGAATAATGCTCCCCAGTACAAATTTAGGAGGGTAAACTCGACATCCCTGCTCACGTACTGCCACAGGAAAAGTTGGCTACAGCAAAAAATGCTCTCGCTTAGACCTATTTCATTTCATTTTCTACTTTGTGAGGAGATGAGGAGATAAATAATTTAATAACATATAAAAAAAAGACTCGGAAACATATATGCGGACATCGAAGTATCACGTCATAGTTTAGTGGAGCAATCAGCATTCACGATTGGACAAATGAAGGGGAATCGGCCAGAGTGTATCAACTGATAAAATAAACATGGAACTATCCTGTTGATTTTTAAGCTAACATCATGAATCTTAACGACATACATTTTTGAACAGCACATTATCTATTTATTCTAAACACAAACTCACACATCCACTCACATGCCCAGAAATACCTCCCATGTGGGAAATACTTCTATTGTTAGGCTCACATCACATATCTATCCAAAATTATTAAAACATAACGGAACAGGAGACAAAATAGATGACCGATAGGTTTATTAACTATAAAAACATGTATGCTCGTGCAGGAAAGATGATTAGGGTGACTAGCACTTTTGTAAAGTCTTAATCGGACTCTACCTTTTGTTAAATTTGTTTTGGCAGTCTTAAAGTTTATTATCCACTCCATGCTCCAAAACTTAAGGGTCTCCACATTTAGGCTTTTAGCCTGCAACTAATTAGCTGTAATGTGCTTCATGGTTTCTGTCAGTAAAATATCAAATAAATAGATTTCAGTCATTCCCTGTAGACCAGCGCTTGTCAAACTATGCGCTGCGGAACGGTGCCAGTCTGTGACGAGGGAACTGCCAGTCCGCAGAGCCCTGCCGCCGCACCAGTCAAATTACGCTCGGTGCTTCTGTCACTCGCCAGTTCCCCGACCCCTTAACTTCTTTCTTGGAAAATAGGAACGTTCTGGAATGTTAAGCGTTCCCGAACTTGCACCCTTTGTTCTCTGTCACTTCAGAACTCACTCAATCGCATGGTACTTGAACGGTCATTTAGTCAGACTTTGTAACACGACAGTCTGACACGACTCGGCCACAAGACAAAGGAGTTTGAAAAGGGCTGCTCTAGACCCTGTCATTATCTCTAATAGGACAATATTTTGGCTCTATAGAATATTAGTCTGGAATCTTTTTCTGAGAGTTCGATATCTACTCCCCAAACAATGTAAACTTATGGCATAATCAGAATATATGGGTGTTATTACCCATTTGATCTCTGCAGTTTCCCCAGCATTTGCTGGAAACGTATATATGTATAGGATGGGAATATGTACACAGGAGGTCCTCGGGTTATGACTGTCTCGAGTTATGTCGTTTCGTGGTTACGACGCACTCCCATAAATTACTTAAAAAAACCTAGTTTCGACCTAAGCGGTTTGGTTCATAAGTAGGAACACAGAAATAAAGATAAATTGTTGTCTCTTTTTTTTTTTTTAATTAATGTTTCATTTAATTACTGTATTTTATATGTCCTTCATGTGTTGTGTATACGGAGTGAGTGACTTAAGGTGTTAATTTAGGTATAAATTCTGTTGAAAATTGGCGTACGACAAGTCGTAGGAACGGAACTCGTTCGTAAGTCGAGGACCCCCTGTATTCATTTATTTGAGGTGGGGGGGGGGGGTTATTAGAACATATATTTGTATATTTTAAAGATATGTCCATATGTGTTTGTGTGATTATGTATAATATACTGGCTGCATTATGTGTGTTGAGTTTGCCTTTCCTTTATGATGGGCCGTATTCCCTGTTGACAGCATTGCCTATGTGGAGTTTAAGAGTGAGGAAGAGGCTGTGCAGGCGCTGGAAGAGAAGCAGGGGGCCGATGTGCAGGGCCGTTCGGTCTTCATCGACTTCTTAGGGGACAAGAGCCAGAAGGCGTCCAAAACTGCAGGTACGACAGTTCAGAACTCATCCTGTTCTGGTTATGGTTAGGGAGCTGGGCCTGTAGGTCAGAGGTTACAGTGTAGTATAATGGTTAGGGAGCTGGGCTTGTAGCTCAGAGGTTACAGTGTAGTATAATGGTTAGGGAGCTGGGCCTGTAACTCAGAGGTTACAGTGTAGTATAATGGTTAGGGAGCTGGGCCTGGAGCTCAGAGGTTACAGTGTAGTATAATGGTTAGGGAGCTGGGCCTGGAGCTCAGAGGTTACAGTGTAGTATAATGGTTAGGGAGCTGGGCCTGTAGCTCAGAGGTTACAGTGTAGTATAATGGTTAGGGAGCTGGGCTTGTAGCTCAGAGGTTACAGTGTAGTATAATGGTTAGGGAGCTGGGCTTGTAGCTCAGAGGTTACAGTGTAGTATAATGGTTAGGGAGCTGGGCTTGTAGCTCAGAGGTTACAGTGTAGTATAACGGTTAGGGAGCTGGGCTTGTAGCTCAGAGGCTACAATGTATTATACTGGTCGAGGATTTGGGTTTTGCATCACAGTGTGGCTGGGACCACATTGTTCAATTTTTGCTTGTTAAAATCTGTGTTAAAATCAGTTTAATCTCAAAGGTGACTTTAAAGTACTGTCATTTTTCAGGTTAAAACTGAAAACTAAACCTTTTATGTAAACCCCTGTACACCTCTGCCCACAGCTACTGCCAGCAGCAGTCTCATGGTGAACAACCTGGCATACAGTGTGTCAGAAAAGGCCCTCCAGGGTGTGTTCAAAAAAGCCATCAGTGTCAGAATCCCACTGAAGAATGACAAACCAAAGGGGTGAGCTTAAAATCCATGTCTGTCCATGCCATTGTGTCATCTTCCATTAAATAAGCATAGCGTGCATGTATGTGTGTGTGTGTGTGTGTGTGTGTGGTATGCATTTTTCAGGATCCAGCCAATTATTTGTTCAATTATATTTGCCCAGAATGGCTGCTGGGGGAGCAGAGCGCTGTGGGAGGGGCTGTAGGAGGAGCAGAGTGCTGTGGGAGGGGCTGTAGGAGGAGCAGAGTGCTGTGGGAGAGGCTGTAGGAGGAGCAGAGTGCTGTGGGAGGGGCTGTAGGAGGAGCTGAGCAATATGGGAGGGGCTGTAGGAGGAGCAGAGCACTGTGGGAGGGGCTGTAGGAGGAGCAGAGCACTGTGGGAGGGGCTGCAGGAGAATAACAGCACTGTCTGAAGCAGAACAGCTATCTGACATGTTGAAGAACGTGTTGGATGGTCACTTACTATACAGGCAGCAGCCTATTAACTCAAACAGGGTTTGGCCGAAGGAACTCGGCCCGAGCTGCTCTTTTGTTTTAGTTCAGAAGGAGGAGTGACCCTGTGTCTGTCTAACGCTTTCCCCTGGTCAGCTATGCCTTTGTGGAGTTTGGGACGGTGGAAGACGCTAAGGAGGCCCTGGAGTCGCTGAACAGCACCGAGGTGGGGGGGAGACCCATTAGGCTGGAGTACAGCCGCTCCACAACTCCCAAAACAGGGGGCAGTGCAGCCCCCACTCAGGGTAACCACCCACCCCGTTCACCTATTCATAACAAGCGAGTATATCGTTACAATATGACTTGTACTTGTTTAACTAAATGAAACTAACTGATCTGATAAAATGTGGGTTTACAGGCTGAAGTTGCTAACATTTGAGTTATAGGGGTCCAAGATGGCTGCTGGTTTTTGAAAATATGAAATTTTAACCAGGAAATAAGTGTCTGAATTATTTTTGGTTAATGTTTGTTACAGCTCAGAGCAAAAACATGAATCTTTTTGAATTTTGTTGTATTAAACGGACAAAAATCACATGTGGTCGTACTGGATACTCAAAACTTGAATATTTTGAGAGCTTTAGTGGTTGCTATATGAAAACTACAATATGTTGAACAAAGCTGTTTTAATAATCCCTGCTTTAATTTCAGCATCACATTTGGACAAGAAATTACAGTTATGACAAAATGTCAAAATTCAGAATTCAAATTCATCATATTTTTCAGCAGGGCTTCAAACAAAACATTTACCTAAGCAGCCAGTGAACTTTTTGGTGGATTTTTTTTGAGGCTCAATCTCCCTGTATATTTTTAATGCAAAAATAAATGTCAAAACTATTTTGAATACATAGCTTGGTTACTATTCTGAACATAAATTGGATCCCTGTGTTTGAAAACTGCACAGACTATAGAGCAAGAGCCTCGTTTCATTCTGCAGATGGTTAGAGAACGTGTGTAAGAATGAGCAGGTGATGAGCGTATGAGAGCTGTAGAGGCTGGGATGGAATGAACCGTACTCAGGTGTGCTCTACCTGTCCACAGCCTCGCTGAAGACCCTGTATGTGAAGGGGCTCTCACAGAACACCACAGAGGAGACCCTGAGAGATGCCTTCGAGGGTGCCGTCGCGGCCAGGGTGGCCAGACACAAGGACACAGGATCCTCTAAAGGGTGAGCCGGGGTCACCATGGAATAGGTCATAGGTCATGAGTCTAAATATCAAATGGAACCATTTAAATAAGGCTTTGAATTAGTAATAGAATGCTTTGAATTCAGTTTTCAAAGATCATAAAAGTGGACAAGTTATCCGCTATTTTACTGTTATGTTTCTGTGCAAGGAAAAAGGAATATGTGGTATTGACTGATTGTTAGTGGGTGTGATGTGTATTTTTTTGTGTGGCAACGCTGGGTTGTGAAAGCGTAGCATGCCAGACTTTTCCAAGCCACTCAGGAGACACAATTTTCATGCAGACATTGATCTTTGGCTTGAGAAAAGGACTTTTCTTTAGAAAAGAACAACACAGCAGTGATTCGCTGCATCTACAGATTACCTGAATCCTTGTAACGTAATCACCCAAATGAGTACAAGCTGTCAGCCAGCAAGTTTTCTCCATTGCTAAGGTCTGTAACGTCGTCCTAATAACTCACATAGAAAGCAAGGTGCAGTAACGATAACGGGTTGCATTAATATCATGATAGCCAGTTGCACATGCTCTGCAGACATTCAAACACTGTCTAGTTTTAATGCAAGCGTCTACCCACTCACGATTCATGCATCGCTAAATTCACATGGGTGGCACCACACACATTAGTTATGTGGGTGTTGGTATCGACTAGATATTTACACCTACCTCACAGCATGTGAAAGGTGTTGCATAACCAACTGATGTCAACCCCGTCAACAAAACCCAGTATCTATCTCGTTGCTAGTTTGCTAAACGTAACTTATGTTTCCTTTCAACTTGTGTCTGGGTGTTGTGAATCGGTAAATGACTCTTCACGCTGTTTTGGGGGGTCATGCGCGGTTATTGTAGACACACTCTGGTACCTGGCAACCCAAAGAAAAGAAAACCCGTTGGCACATTGGTCACATACATCTTGCTCTGGCCCCGTCACATAAATTGAATTATATTTAAAACACTAACATTAGCCGCTTGCTAGATGGTGCTTGTTCATTTGTCAGTTGGTTTTGTTAACTTGGCATTAACTCGCCAGCCCACAGAAACAAGCTACAAGCCGTGGTAATAGTTACGACAGTGACGGTTACAAAGAATTTAACTCTGACCAGTGTCGACAAACACCACAAGGAGGTGCCAGGATTACATCTCATTAGAATGGCTTAAAACCCATTAAAAAATGATTCCCTTTGGAACAATAGCATATTTTGATGAACTTCAACCACATAACATGAGGGTACTTTTTAAGTTGCCTCATATTTCACAATCTGTCATTACATTACTGCGTATAGTTCTCTAAGGTTAGTGCAGAGTAGCCAGCTAATTACGCTGTGCCAGTTGTCTCACCTTCACTGTCGATGCAAGTCAAAACTTATTAGGTACATTTTTGAGTGTCAGTCTGGTTGAAGCCTTCATTTAGCTTTTTTTTTTTTTCTTTTGTTTTCCCCCTCAAACTGGTTTCATGGAAATATCCTACTACACGGTATCTGCCATGGGCCCTCGCTTTTTGCTTGCATTTTTGTAATAAAATTGGTCTTCAATTCCATCCCAGGTGGCAGCGAAAGGGTGTAAGAAGTCTTTGATTTGACTTTGTGAAACGTGCAGATACCCTATGTTCTGTGCCTCAGCCAAACACCAAACCACCTTCACTGCACAGCAAAACAGACCGTCTTTATCAGAAAGTAGCTTGTCTACAAATGCAGCATTTTCCAATCTGAGAGTGGTTTTAATTGTTCAGAGAAAGATGTGTAGTTGGCTATTTTTTTATCTGTATACTAAAACATATAGGTAAAAATACAAATGCTATTGCATTTGTACTATGAGAACCAAATTAGAACAGTTTCAATATCAGAGACCTAGGAGAAATAGGTCCTCTTTGCACCTCTTTAGTCGCACATGGTAACAGATATACATATTTGTGTACATTTTGCGTGAAATCTATATACCTAAGGAAACTAGTGTCTGTTCTCGGGTTCGTCTCAGGTCAGTGTGTGTAGTCTCTGTCTCTGTTCCTCACAGGTTTGGGATTGTGGTGAGTGTGTGTAGTGTCTCTGTTCCTCACAGGTTTGGGTTTGTGGCGAGTGTGTGTAGTGTGTCTGTTCCTCACAGGTTTGGTTTGTAGTGAGTATGTGCAGTGTCTCTGTTCCTCACAGGTTTGGGTTTGTACTGAGTGTGTGCAGTGTCTCTGTTCCTCACAGGTTTGGGTTTGTACTGAGTGTGTATAGTGTCTCTGTCTCTCTTCCTCTCAGGTTTGGGTTTGTGGACTTCGACAGTGAGGAGAGCTGTGGGAAAGCCAAACAGAGCATGGAGGACTGCGAAATTGATGGCTGCCAGGTGAAACTGGACTTTGCTCGGACCCGGAAGGAGGGCGGTGGCGGTGGGGGGAGCAGCAGGGCCACAGGATCCAAGGGAGACGGAAAACAAGGCAAGAGAGACTGCTATCCATTTGTCACAGACGTTTAACTCAATAGTTCAAGGGCACGTAAAGACCCACTATCAGGGTGCCAAGTTATAGCTGTAATACAGGGGGTCCTCGACTTACGAACGAGTTCCGTTCCTACGACTTGTCGCTAGTCGGTTTTTGACGCAAGTCGGAATTTATACCTAAATTATACCTAAGTTAACACCTTAAGTCATTCACTCTGTACACACAACACATGAAGGACATATAAAATACAGTAATTAAATGAAACCGTAATAAAAAAAAAAAAAAAAGAACAATTTCTTATCTTTATTTCTGTGGTCGTATTCATGAACCAAACCGCTTAGGTCAAAACTAGGCTTTTTTAAATAATTTATGGGAGTGCGTCGTAACCACGAAACGTCGTAACTTGAGACCGTCATAACCCGAGGACCCCCTGTATATGTAAAAATGCCCATCAAAGCATGTCGGAAATAATTCTATGAAGAGCCCAGAAAATGGATCTCCAGGTGGCTCTCACATTATTAAGTTTATATGTTTATTTGGATACCTTTTAGTATACGATTGTGATCAGTAATTTTTCCTTTCAGGTAAAAGAAAACTGACGGAGAAGAAGGTGAAGATTGAGGATTAAATTACATTTATTCTAAGATACCCTCCATATAAAATGGAGTTGGGCTTTCCCGGTTTTGCTCCAGCACCGCCGTCTCATAAACGGTATCTGACCTCAGACTCTCCTTTCCTCTGATTCCAATCCCATACAGCAAGCGACTTTACCCCGATTATGCAGATATAACACAGTAAAACGGTGTAAGAATGGGTTCATTGAAACTCGTTTTATATGAAGACACCATTTAAAACTGCGGCAGTTATTTAGCCTAGGAAATAGGCAAAACCCATAGGCCCATGTTATCAGACAGTAAATAAGTTACTGACCGTTTCTTTGAAAATTCATACCCCACTGCATATGCGATCTTATTATGCAGCTAAAATTATTTTTTTACTTTGCCACACTGCCAGTTTTCCCCATGGCTGGTGGGCCATTTTTACTGGTCAGCAAGGTGAACCAGAGCTATACATTTTATGAGCTTAAGTAGACTCTATTCCTCCAGTGACATGGGACCGTTTGCTTTATCCTTTTATAACATTTGTGGCCAACAGATTCCCGTATGGTAAGCTTTTTCCATTTTCCTTATGGCCGTTGTCATTCTGTAATTAATGGTATAATGATAGTATATATTTCTATTTGGCAGGTCTAGTTTACTTGACACTTTGAAGGCAACAAAAAAAAAAAAAAAAAAACGCTGAAAGTTGTTAGCAATGGGATCTTTTATGTTGGCGGTGAGTGTTTCTGGAGTGAAGTCGGAATAGTGCTAGTATAGCGGCCCAATCAAAGAGGGACGTCTCCTACCCCCCCTCACATGTTCTCTACCCAGAGGAAACCGTTGGGTGTTCTAGACAGTTCGCTGGTCCCTTCTCGCCCACACACTGCAGTACATCTGGGCCCTCCTGTTTATGGGTTTAACGGGCTGCTGTGTCCGAGTGCGTTCAGCACAGACAGAACTGCAGTTTGCACAACACTCGATTTGTGTGGTTGAGAGATTTCACACGTTTTACCTGTGCACATGTTATTTGATAAGCATTTTGTTGAATGGAGTCTTTGTGTTTTTACTTCACTGCTCTGTGAAGTGCAGGTCGACATGTAAAGCAGTAGTTTATATCTGAACAGGTGGAAAATATCAGAGGATTTTTTTTTTTTTTTATTTTAATACCAACTTAAATCAGGCGTGTGTAACACAGCTGAGAATTGTGTTGTTATTTTCTCTGACGTCATTAAACTGGAGCCTACAGAATGACATTTAACTTTCAACAAGTCATTTGTATAATCTGTTCAATGTTTCTAAGGACCTGTGTTTTTTCTGTAAATGTTTGAGAAGAAAACTGAAAAAGTAAACGTTTGTATTTAAACAGCTGTCAAATTGTTGTTTCTGCATGAAATGATTTTGTGTTTATGCTAAATGCTCGAGAGTCAGGGCAAATGTATGCAGTTATATCACTGCATGGTTTAAATACTCAATTCAGATGGTTAGGAGGGTGTGTATTTTTCAAAGTGGTTCCGACCAAGATGTTGAATCAAAGTTCCAAATTTTCTGTAAATGCTAAGGCAAGGTGCTTCATTGCTTCCTATCTCCTTTGGCATAGGGTACACTGGACCATTCTTACGAAAGCAAAGGAGATAATGCTGTCCCACAATTCCCTGTAGCAGAACTATTTGGCTGTTCTCAAAAACAATCAACATGACCGACAAGTTATGCCTGTCTTGCATAAATGTAACAATTATTTTCATACAATCATAGGGTGCATACAGGTGAAGTTTGACCATTTTCATTTAGCATAGTTTTAAATTATGTTCCAAATGGCTTAAATGTCAGCTATGGAAACGTATAATAAACTTACAGTTGATTTTTAGTAATGGAAGTATATACACATAAAGATAAAGGTGATGAAATTTAAGTGTCTCACTTTACATGTATTTACCATACTAATTGGGATTCATGTCAAGAAATATGATTGGACAGGAGGGTGAGCCATTCTCAATGTGACAGCCATTTCATTTCACTTTTGTGACTGGTAGCCTATATTCCTTTTTCAATTTCAATTCCAGCCTTGGTAATTGTGAGGATGGCGAGCGGTCAACAAGAGGCCAACACAGAAAAATAGGGTGAATGGTGGTTTTATTATAGTGATAAATAAAAAAAAAACTACATAAAATCAAGTACCAATGCCAAACAAAATATTTACAAATAAACATTTGGGCAATCAGTTCCCAAACATTCCATTAGGCTTTCCAGGGTCCTGCCTCACCCACAGCCTTCTCTCCAATAAAGGGCAGGAGGGCCTTAAATACAGTTACCCCCTCCTGACCATACCATCCCAAAAATATAATCAATTAACTCACAAAGGAACAATAATCCATCCATTCTTTACATGATCAAACAACGTAAGTATATACAAACAATACATTAAACAAATACATTTTTCCCCTATCACCAATACAATAACATAACACAAAACATTGAAACAATTCCCCCTACCTTACAAACCAATATGAACTACTCTACCCACAATCCTTAAAACCACCATGTTTTCCCCCGTGCGCTCCTTTGACACCCCCGTGAAACAGACACAGGCGCACAAGTGAGTAAACCGGGATTTATGTATTACGGAAAGTTCGAGTGATGAATGATGAAAGTGAAATGTGAACATAGCTAACTAACAAAACCGATAACGTGTGCACCCGCTAAATGAATATGTAGTTCGCTATTTAAAAACGGTAACATTTGAAAAGTAATTTTTTTCCCCCCAGACAACAAACGCCAATATTCACCCTGCACGAACAAAACAGCACTTTTAAACCAACAAATAAATAAACATACATACACAAAGTTTGGTGTGTTCTTTCTGTTTCTTTTTCCCCATTAATATATACGTCACTGTTAAAATTTCCCCATACCGCGGCCGACGCCGATATTTGGGCGGAGAATAAAATATAAATCAGTTCTCCGTCACAGTAATGTAATATTTTTCACCAAGTTGTCCACGTTTATGTAGCCTGCATGAAACAACACCTTAGGAACGCACGGGGCTGAGTATCTAAAGATGCGCTTTTAGTGATCCATCTCTGGAACATTGTAGCAAAAGTAGCATCCGCGGTCGCAAAATCACGTAGCCTTGTGTGAGTGCAGTCGGATTCCCTTATAAAATCTCCTTCACATTTTCCCTTGACCTCACAATGTATTCTCGAGTGGTTAGGAAAGGACATGGGACGTAATTTTTTTGACTATTCAACCGCAGCCTTAGCCTCTGGCTACTACTAAGAGTAACCGTAGTAACCAGTATCCAACGTTAAATGTGCATGTAGGACCCATTCATAGAGAGACACCTCAGCTGGAGAGCACTGTGCTTTCAGTTGCACCACTTTTCCACAAGGGGTCAGACTTTCTACAGCAAGTGCTTCCACGATATGTGTGAGCCCAGGACCTAAAATGAAGCAGCCAGTGAGATTACTGGATAAAGGAAAAAATACCCAGTTTCTATTTTATTCCCAATTGTCCCGTTCCAAATTGTGTTTCTTGTTACTTTCTGTGACTAAATTTACCCAAAAGAGGGGGAAAAAAAAAGTTATTACTACATGAAAAAGTTTTAATAAATGCTATTGTTTTCTGTGTATAACTCTTTCCCATTCCTGTTCACACTAGACAAAATGACATCTTTTTGTCAACACCTTGTTGATGCATCTGAAAGTATAAAACACTGATCTGTCATCAGTTTTGTTTCACACAAGTTAAACAGGTGATTTGAAACAGGAAATCTAATTCCAAGTCAGCACCTTAAAAAGAATGCTTTGCTGGTGGTTGAACAGACACCAGTCCATCACAAAGGGAGAACAAACTTCCCTTCCAGCATCCGATTACATGTCCTAGTTAATCACGGGCCGAGAGGGAATCAGTTGAATGCATTGAGGTTGATGTGACTGGTTCTGTTCCTATGGAGGGTAAGCAGTCTTGCTCCTCACCTGACCGTGGAGTTGCTATTGCAGTATTTCAGAGTTTAAACCAGGGGTCACCAACCTTTTTGAGACTGAGAGCTACTTCAAGGACTGTTACAACCCAAGACCCAAGGACGGGAAACACTACAGTAGTCTAGGGGATACAGCAACTCAACCGGCCTGAGCTTCAGTTGTAACTTAAACTGATGTATGCTTTGACGTGGACGTCAGTATGTATGAATCTAAATGTTGGGAGTGTAGCACTGAGGGAACAAGGTGCACTTACGCTTGTGATCCGCTGAGTTAGTGCAAGATGACTCAGGAGAGGGTCTAAATTCTTAAGGACCTCTGAATTTCCCAAACGAGCACTCACAGGTAAAGAGGAAGACATATTAGGATAGTCATCATCCCTCTCCTCCTCCACTACTGTAACACAACAGACCTCTGCTGCTCCAGGCCGCTCATAGTAAGGCTTCAACAAATTGATGTGGCACAACCTGGTGCTCTTCCTCCGATCTGGAGTACTAATAGCCTAATTTACCTCATTCACCTTCCTGAGGATAGAATACGGTCCACAGAATTTCATGCTGAGAGAGTCTCCCTGCATTGGGGACAAAACCAAAACCTTGTCCCTCACTGAAAATGATCGCACAGCTGCCTTTTTGTCATACTGCTGCTTCATCTTATCTTTGGCCCACTTCAGGTTTTTCCTAGCCACCTCGCAAGCAGAAAACAAACGGTCTTTAAAAGTAGAAACATACTGGAGGATGTTACCCTCGGCCTTTGGCAACAACAGTTTTTCTTTTGCCAGCTTTAACGGACCCCTCACTTCATGGCCATAAACTAATTCAAAAGGAGTAAACCCAGTTGACTCATTCACTGAGTCCCGTATAGCAAACAGCAAGAAGGGGATAGCAATGTCCCAATCACTAGGATACTCAACACAGTACGTTTTTAGCATGGTCTTTAATGTTTGATGACACTGTTCAATTGCTCCTTGTGACTGAGGATGGTAAGCCGATGATTTTATCTGGTCAATACCCAACTCTGCCACAACTTGTTGGAACAAACCAGACATAAATTTGGAACCTCTATCCGACTGAATCTCCCTCGGCAGCCCAAAACGAGAAAGGAACTGGAGCAGAGCCTCTACAGCAGTCTTAGCCTTTATATTTCATAAGGGTACAGCCTCAGGAAACCTGGTAGTTACATCCATTATGGTTAACAGGAACTCATTGCCTTTCTGTGATCAGGGCAGTGATCCCACGCAATCTACCATGACACGGGAAAACGGTTCTTCCACCACTGGTAATGCCTGTAATGGGGCTATAGGTATGGACTGATTTGGCTTTCCTACCATCTGACAAGCATGACATGTATGACAGTAAGACCCTACATCCTGATGTAATTTTGGCCAATAAAAATGTTTTACCAGCTTGGCTTGAGTTTTCCTTATCCCCAAATGACCCGCCATGGGCGTCTCATGGGCTAGCCGTGAAAACTTCCGGGCAAAAACTCTCTGGCAACACTATCTGGTGTTGGACACCCCAGTCCTCTGATGCAGGGCTATCAGGAGCCCTCCCTTTTCGCATCAGTACATCTTGATTTAGATAAAAACCTTCAGACATCTCCTGACTCTCCTCCAGAGACACAGCTGTCTCTACCAAAGGTGCTAAAACTGGGTCTTTCCGCTGCTGCTCAACCAGGACCTCTCTGGTAAACTGGAGAACCTTCTCCACCCCCGTAAATCAGCCAAAAATGTCTCAGCCAGATGGACCGATGAATCTGGTGTCTCAACCGAGGGAGCCACCCCGTCAGACTCAGACTGAAGCTTACGCGCCTTAGCACGTGTAACCACACAGGCTGGAAAGAGACCAGGATATTCTTGCTCAAGTGCCACTTTTTCGGCAACTTCACAAGGCTGATGACTAATGACAGGGGTCACACAAACCTGATCACCGGCAAGATTGTTTCCCAGCAATACTCCTACTGTGACATTGCCTTCAACCACATTGGACCTCAGATAAACCCTGTGTAGTGGAACAGAACTGAACTCTCCTCCAATACCTTTCAACAATGTTGAGGCATTTAAGGATGTA
Organism: Albula glossodonta; assembly: GCA_019788955.1. NCBI lineage: Eukaryota > Metazoa > Chordata > Actinopteri > Albuliformes > Albulidae > Albula > Albula glossodonta. The sequence continues at coordinate 407,366 of JAFBMS010000769.1, forward strand.
GACTCTGGCAGAGGTAGGACTCCCTTTAACAAAAGGGACTGAGCTGATCCAGTATCCCTTAAAATGGTGACTGGGACCTCCTCCTCCCCACAGGAGACAGACACTGAATCAGAGGAAACAAAACTTTTGTATACAAGCAGAGGTTACTCCCATGGAGGTCACCTCTTCACCATCATCTAGGATGGAATTTTCCACATGCTTTGCCATTACAAGACCCATGGATTTTGCTGTGGCCTCCCCTCTTAGCCTGCCACTTACGACACTCAAATCTTATATGACCCTTAAGACGACAAAAATGACAAGCTACATTGCTCCGGGGCCAGTGAGCCCTATTTGATAGTCTATCACCAGCGTGCTAAGAACCCAAACGAGCTGCCCCCTCTGAGGGTTTTCCCCTCCCAGCATTGAAAGATTGACCCCTACTCCACTGGGGTTTGTGCGTGAGCTCATACAAATGTGCACATGCCGCTGCTTGACCGGCATCCAGCACACCCTGACCATGTAAATGCATTCCGATCTACAGTGGAACACTATTTTTACACTGCTCCAGCAGCATTAACCGGCGCAACTCCTCGTAGGTATAAACCTCACTGGCTTTTACCCATCGATCAAATGCCAGCCCTTGTCGCCTAGCTAAATTGGTACATGCTTCACCCATATTTCGTTCAAGACCACGGAATTTCTGCCTATATGCTTCAGGCACCAACTCGTGCGCTGCCAAGACGCACTTTTTAACCGCTTCATAATCGGCTGCCTGTGGTTCCTCCAGACCAGCATAGGCTTCTTGAGCTTTTCCTACAAATACACTCTGGACGAGAATCGCCCAGCAGGACTCAGGCCAATGTAGTTGTCTCGCAATTTTCTCAAACGAGTCAAAAAACACACTCACCTCTTCAGTGTTGAACTTTGGCATTAACTTAATGCAGTTAGCAACCTCAAACCTAGCCTCATGTTTCCGCTGCTGTTGATTCTCATACGCTCGAAGTTTTTCCTTTTCAATCTCAACTATAGCACGCTCGGTTTCTCGGTCCTGCTCGTGTTGGGATTTCTTCAACTCCAGCTCAATGCGTTCACGCTGCAAAGCTACGCGCTGACGTTCTATTTCAAGGGCTTCTTGCCCCTTTTCGCTTATTAACGCATTATCTGGGATACCAAACTGCCACATGAGTTCTTAAATGATGTCAATTTTCCTCATGGTGGATACCAACTCGATCTCGTTCACTTCCGCGATTTGCCTTAACTGGGGAACTGTGAGAGCAACAAAATGAGCCCGCACCAGGGGCCTCATTTATAAAACTTTGCGTACTTTCGTGCCTAAATAGTTACGTACATCAAAACTTACGAGTTTGCGTACGCAAAAAAAATCCTGATTTATAAAACTTGCGTACACAACACATACACATGTCTTCTGTTATAAATCACAACTAATCCTACAATTGTGCGTGCATGAACGCGCGCCACAACCACACCCTGAAACGCCCACATTTAAGCATATATGGTGCTCCGGAAGTCGAAATCAATTAAGTAAGATCTATAATGTGTAGAACAGAGCAATACATTTTAAATGCAATAATGGCAGCGAACAGGGGAAACAAATAAACTGCAAAAGAAGCTGCGAGATCGAAGCTTTAGTGTCCTAAAAAGAGATTAGAAAAAAAATATAATTTCAGGTGGCCTCAGCACTGGGGTAACAAATACAAAAACACCTTGCATGGCAGGAGGTTACCGCGGCTGTCAGTTTCTCAGGTATAGAGAGCCGCACGCAGATCAAAATAAATAAAAGATGGTCCGACATCAAGCTTAAGGCAAACAGGCTTCTACTTCCCCAACTGCAAGTGTATGGGCAACGGGCAGCGGTGTGGAGGGTGCCACCACTGAGCCCCGTCAGTGAGTGGCTGGCTACGATTATCGGAGTTGATTTCCAACTTTACTTTTCCATCAGAGTGAACGAATCATGAAATGACCCTGGCAATCGTGCAACCACATAATGTCGGTGTTATTTGTGCATCGCAAATTACTCGCACGTTTACTGAATGGAAAGTCTTATGATTTACTTACACCTATTCACCACTGACTGCGCCCTTACTGCAACGTGAGAGCAGTGGATTGCACCGGTGACAGGGAAAACCGGTCATCGCTGCAAATTGCTTTTTGATGTTTCCTCTGTGTAGTGGAACTTGATATACATCGAACTCAGGGACCATCCATGGTATGACATGGACTGAATGAGGGCTGGGATATATCCGACCGGTCCGCTATTTCCCGCTGGACACTCCCCGTAGCTGTAAAATCCACACAGGATTTTCAGATGGGCAGGTATTGAATGGTTGCTACGTGTAGGGCGCTCCAGCACCGGCCTCAATTCAGCACAGAGTTTCAAGAGTACAGTCATGTTAAGCGAAAAAAAAACACATTGACTAATAATGATTATTAGTGATTGCTGATTGTTGATATCTCAATCTGTTAATTTATCATTTATGGCCAAAACAACATTGGTTACGAATAATAATGCGATCCGAATTAATCATCAGGAAAAAGGAACCTATAGTGCAAATTTCTTTTGGTCTCTAGGGTGTGCTATTTAGAGCAAAATATGTGCCCTAAATGTGCGTACGCATGGGTCAAACGTATCGTACCGGTACGCACATTCTCACGTCACGTAGAAGTTTTATGAATCCCACATTGTGCGTGAAAATCGGCGTACGCACGTTTTGGTGCGTACGCACGGTTTACAAATAAGGCCCCAAGTCCTTACGGAAAAACTTTACTGGATCAAACCCTTCCATGGTTTCGAACAAAATTTTCAGACACTAGATCAACAAGCCAAACAGCAAAACACGACAGGAAGTACAAAACTGTTTTCACTGAGCGTCACCAGCTTCTCACACATTGATTACCTACCGCCAACAAACCGCCAACAAACCGCCAAACGATAGCAGCGGAAAATGTGAAGATAATTTACCGATTACCACAGCGATTCTAATCTGCAACCCAAGCAAACAAAACGCAAATCGGTAATGTTCTTTTACAAACAGCCAAGTAACAAACCAGTTACGTACAGCACAAGACACACAACTCATTTATCGCAGTCACTAACCGGTACACTTTTCAAACACCAGTTACTCCACAAAGTTAACACTACACTCTACAACACTACCGTCAAAGCCTACATCAGCAAACGTAAAATCAATCCCGGCGAGCAGCCCACCTGTTACAACCCAAAACCTAAGGACGGGACACACTAGGTAGTCTAGGGGATACAGCAAGTCACTCCGCCTGAGCTTCAGTTGTAACTTAAACTGATGTATGCTTTGACGTGGACGTCAGTATGTATGAATCTAAATTTTGGGATCGTAGCACTGAGGGAACAAGGTGCACTTACCTCCTCCTGGGCAAACACCGGGCCCGCTCCATGTGGTGACGCCAGAGTCGGCCAGCCCTCGTTCGTTGTTCGTTCAGATTTTATTAAAAGGTGCGAAGTTAAGTTTCCGGTGTCCCGTAATATGATGAGTACCCAAAAAAAAAAAAAAAAAGAAAGATTTAAAGGGAGAACGCTGAGAAATTCCTGGCATGCACTTCTGTCTCAGCTTCCAACAGGGACTCCACCCCTGCCCTTTGACACCACCGCTCCTCTTATAAGTTTTCCCAGGAGGCAAGCTCCACCCTGCCCCCCAGTGCATGAGGTGTGGTAGTGGAAGTGTGGTGTCAAGGCTAAGGTGCATCCCTATCCGCAATAAGGACACTGAGTAATACGAAGGGCTACTTCTTTGATACAAACTTACTGAGTAACAAAGTTGCACGGTTCACCTTTAATAATAATGTTATCAATAATAATAATAAATATTTATATATGTGAAGAGACTGTCTGATCACATGTTAGTGTTAATGATTCCTCACAATAATTTTATACAATAATTTCACAATACTTTGTTGTTCTCTATCAAAAAATTTGCAGCTCTAAATGAAGCGTTAGTTGTTTTTTTGTGACTTTTATCACCGGCCGCGTGAAAAAAAGACTACTGTTAGCCCAAATCTACCTTTAACTCACGGTCTTTTTCCTCCCAATCACTGTGAAAATGGTACGTTTTCTTTCGCTTTTCTGCCATTTATTTCTTCATTTTCGCATCTAGCTCCCCATCGTACCGGCGCCCGCTAGCCGGTCTCAGCAAAGAGTGAGACGGAGGTGTGTCTTGTGCGCGATATTGAACTATGACAATGAGTTCATATATGCATAAAAAAAATTATTTTTTAAATTCAATATTGTCATTTTCACATCTACATCAATACAAGTGTTACTGATTCAAAAAGAACAGCAACACAATTAAGTACAATTTTTAGACGGAGCTCCATGGTGACTAGTGCTATTTTTAGACTCATGTGGTCCCTGCGGGCGACCAGGTGCCCGCGGGCAACGTGCTGGCTACCCCTGGTTTAAACAAAGAATTACAGTGCCTGAGGAAATAAGTAACATCCATTAGTGACAGAGATATTCTGATATTTAATTTTTTAAACAGTTTTTTCTGAAAAATATGGAAGAAGCCTCCGTTGTAAATAAATACTAATAGTGGGGAAACAAAAGCTCAATTGCGTGGCTAACATCAAGAATAGCTTACGGAGCACCGAGCAACTGATTGTATAGTCAAACTGACTGAAAATCTGTTTGGCTATGCAAAACATATATTTAGTATTATATTTCAACAATTTAAATCATACAAAAAATAAATGGTGGATTTTGAAAATGGTATAAAATGAATATGAGCCTGTTCTGACTACTGGGCACATGAAATATGGCCTAGTTCTTGCTCAGTGCGATGAACAGAAAAAAACGGTGGAGCGTAGTTGTCTTCCTGTCCACCGTATTTTTATTTGTCCCCTCTTTTGCTAGAACACTCCATTAAGATGAAAATCTTTTTTCCAGGGGGGACCAGTCAACAATCTGAATAAAATGCAGGGAAAGAGACACGAAAGAGTTACATCTTTAATGTGTGTGTGTGTGTGTGTGTAATGTATATGCATGCGCACACATAACGCGTAACACTTGGCAGAGGCAGAGTTCTTCGCATCCACCTTGTCCCTTCATCGGGTGTTAAACCTTACTTACTTAACGCACTCTCCAGATTTGCCATTTCCCATAACATTGGGAAAAGTGTGAATCATATTTTGTCCTTGACGAAATGTTATGAGAACCTTCCTCAAACAGTCTTAAGAAAGTTACCTTGCTCTGATCAAGTTCTGTCAAGGTCACAAGAAAACATACCAGGTAAACATGTTCAAGGATCACAAACAGAACTGGACAAAATGTTTGTCCAGGAAACATTTTCGCCAACGTTCTGAGAATATTCTGGAAGCCAAAAATTGTTTCAGTAGTACCTTTGTTCGCAATTTTAGGTGCTTAAATAGGCCTACATGTGAAAACTGATCCTTAAAAACTGAAATTACCCAGCCCTGTCATTAGGTCAGAGATGATCATGAATATTGCGATAGGCTGTAGCAGTAGGCTACAGTTTCCAGCGTTTATTTGCGTAAAAGCAACAGTTATCCAGTTATCAAGTTCACATAGTATCATGTACAACACATAGGCCTACAGAAAAAAAAGAACTTGGTACAAGGTGACTTGACCGTTCAGTGGTCTATTAAACATTTAGCATCTAGAGAATCAGGTTCGGTCACCTTTCGGCATTGCAAAAGCGGACTCTTGGTACCTGCATACATGGAGACAAGTAGCGCGAAATCGCGACGAAATACAGTTGTGCCCCAACTCATTTGTATAACAGGACAGCCTTGACTGTACTAGGCTGTGGATAATGTTTATGGAAATTTCCTTCTGGTGAATGCATAGCTTCCCAGGAGCTGTTCATTTGCATTTATTCTGCCATCAGATCCCCAGCATGGTACACAGCGCACCTTTCTTGATTGCGCGAAAGCACACGAATCCCACCTCCCTTCGTGTGAGTTCTGCTGTAGGCTATATAGGCAAAGCACAAAAGCAAGATCAGGGAGGAGTTCGAGTAAGTTATGGGTCTAAAAATCAGAGGTCGTGAGATTGCTGGATGTTTATTGAGCTTCATCGTCAACAGACAGACGGACAACTTCAGTTTTCAAAAATGTAAGTTTTCCCGTCATAAATGGTGCTTAGTTATTTATGGGGCATAGGATGCTTAATGAAATTGAAGCAATGTAGTTTATGAGAGCGAAGACTTCGGCTGTTATTTTTTCAATAACTTTATTTTAGGTCCTAAATCGTGCTTGGTGTCGTTGTTACAAAAACTGCATTTTTTTTGTTTTTTTTTTTGCTTAATGACCATGTTTGAGTTTGAAGTAACTATTTATTTAATTATATTCTCCGTAAAAGTGTGATAAGTTGTCAGTGTAATCGGAACATCTTATGTATTCTGTGTAAATCGATTTGCGTAGAACTTGTTCCATAGAAAACACGAATTTCGCCACGATGATCATTCCCTTTTAAATATTGTGATGATGATGATGTATTTGCGCAAAAACAAGGCTATAAATCTATTTAACTAGAAATGTACAAATAAAATTAGGTTTTCTGTCATTTATAATAAACACAGTTACGCAATAGCAATGTTCAGTATGTTACCTTCTATGTTTGGGTATTTACATTTATGATGCATGGTTATAAATCTATTTATCTAGAAATGTACAAATAAAATTAGGTTTTCTGTCATTTATAATAAACACAGTTACGCAATAGCAATGTTCAGTATGTTACCTTTTTTGTTTGGGTATTTACATATATGATGTTTTACCTTTTAGAAAAAAACACTTTTGTCTTCATCCTATATGAGCTTTTTAGTTCATTTGAATAATTTATTAAATTATTGAATTTATTCATTACAGCCTTAAAATATATAGTTGTGGTCAAATGTTTGCATACACTTACAATGGACACGTATGTAATGGAAATATTGGGGTTTTAAGAATTTTTACAACCGTTCCTTTTCTGAGGCAGAATGATTGGACAGAACGTCTTTGTTACAAAAACATTCTGATATTTGGCCCACACATTGGCATTTATTGGGGTTTTATGGAAATAAAGCAAGGTCAAAATTATACATACAGCCCACCTAATATTTGGTTAAATGTCCTTTAGCCTGTTTCACCTCGAATAGACGCTTTTGATTGCCATCAACAAAGTACTGGCAGAATTCCAGTTTGATGTTTGACCACTCCTCTTGGCAGAATTTCAAGAGTTCAACCAAATTTATTGGTTTCCTGTCATGGACCTACCTTTTAAGCACAGTCCAAAGATTTTCATTTGGGTTTAGGTCAGGACTTTGGGAAGGCCTTTTCGAACACTTAGCACGTTAGCCTGATCTAGCCATTCCACAAACAGCTTTGTTGTATTTTTTGGGTCATTGTCCTGTTGGAACACCCAATTGCGTTCAAGATTCAACCTTCTGGCGGATGGTTTGAGACTATGCTGAAGAATCCTCACATAATCTTCCTTTTTCATTATTCTATCAATTTTGCACAATAAACCAGTTCCACTGGCAGCAAAACAGCCCCAGAACATGATGCTACCACCACTGTGCTTGACAGTCGGTAGCGTTTTCTTGGGGTTGAATGCTTCACCTTTTCTCCTCCTAACATACCTCTGGTCTTTGTGGCCTCATTCTTTATCTCATCTGACCATCAAACCTTCCTCCAGAATGCTTTTTCTTCCCCTATATGATCAACCACGAACTTCAGTCGAACTTGAAGGTGTCGGTTTTGGATCTTCTTCCAGATCTTGATAGAGTTACCGACGCTCCAAATAATTTGTTCTTCAGGATAATCGTTTCAACTGTTAAACTTGGAACCTGAAGTTGCTTAGAAATGTCTCCAAGTAACATCCCTGGATTGTGTAAATCTATGATCCTCTCTTTTAAATCTGCATCTTCATTGACTTCCCATTTTAATGTGTGTTGGTCAATCCAGTCAGTGCCATCAAAAAAAAACTCTTATGTAGGAACAAAGCTGTCAGTTGTGGCCACTAATAAGAAGTTATGGGGCCATGACACCAAATTAAAAAACATGTTGGTACTTTCAGAATTGCTAAATGTATATTTTCATAAAACTGACCTGAAAATGTAGAAGTTCTTATTAAACCAGGTTTGTTCAATATTTTCAGGTCAATTTTATACTTTGTTTGTTTTATGTGCTATGAACCCTTTTTTCTCCACATGTATTTGTTCTATGTTGATATTCTGTTGTGCGGTTTGCTAGATTGCTTTTTAGTTAGTAAACATCATCTTGTTACTATTATTGTTGCTGTTGTTGTCTTCGCAGGTGTTTTATATTATTCAAATTAATGAACCATTAGTATGTCAGGCTATTTGTGTAAAATGTAAAATAATGCAAATAAATTGTTAGTTTTAAGAAATATTGCACTTTTTTTGTAATACTTGAATGTTGAAGTGGTCCTCCTATGAGAAGACAATACCATCAGTGGCCCCATCCGTATGGCAAACACAAATGAGAGACCAGAGCTGGAGGATCCTCCCATGACATTTAGATCCACTGTATGGGAGCAGTACAGTTTCCCAGTTAGCTACAGCGAAAATGGACAACAATTTGTGTCAAACTGTATGCAAACATCGTTCAACTGAAGTTAGGTATGTCTGTGGACACACTTCAAACATGTCATTTATGACGGCATCACCCGAATGTGTCGATAAGTAGAATGAGACAAAAACACACAGCATTAAAAAACAGCCTCTCACTGCATATTCAGACTGTGCAAAAGCAATAACTAATGCTATAGGAGTATTCATCACTGTGGATATGCCACCATACTCGGTCGTAGAGAATACAGGATTTAAGCATATGGTCAGAGTGTTTGAGTTTATACAATTAAATTAAAATAAACGTTGTATTGCAGCAGAATTTCATGAACATATTATATCTTATTTGTGACGAGTAAACATGTCCTTTGGAATGTGTTCTTTTCATTTTAAAATAGAATAACGTGCCGTTACAGAAGGTAATGTCTGCTTTGATTGAATTGCAAATGCCTTTAAATTGACCAAGTGCATTTGATTGAATTTAGCTCGCTGTTTTCTCAATGGGAGAAAACAAAGATGAAATGGTGTTTTCTGCGTCTCCAGGGTGACAGCCAGAGACAGGCAGAGGATGTACAGGAAAGGGAGTGTGGTGTTTTTCCTGGTCGTGGCGACACTGAGCACGGTGCAGAGAAGCAGCCTGAGTGCGAAGGGGCAGTTCCGGCCAAAGAGAGGGGTGCAGGAGGACCCCACTGTCTCCAAAAGAGCCCCGTTCGTGAAGAAGGGCCCTTTCCAGGATACCAGAAGCTTCTGGAATGACAGGAGCGCCTCTACCAAGATAGCGGGAGCATTGGAGGCCAGGGCCCTCCCCCAGACCTGGGATGTCACCTCCTCCAACTGCAGTGCCAATCCCAACTTCACCGGCATGGCCTGGTTCTCCGGGCTGGAGCCCAACTTCAAGCAATTCCTCCTCTACAGGCACTGCCGCTATTTCCCCATGATCCTCAACCACCCAGAGAAGTGCAGTGGCGAGATCTATCTGCTGATCGTGGTCAAGTCCACCATACCCCAGCACGACCGGAGGGACGCCATTCGCAGGACCTGGGGGCGGGAGCAGGAGGTGGACGGGAAGAGGGTGAGGACCCTTTTCCTCCTGGGGAGCCCTTCGAATGGGCAGGAGAAGGTGAACCACCAGAAGCTTCTGGAGTACGAGGACTACATATATGGGGACGTGCTGCAGTGGGACTTCACCGACAGCTTTTTCAACCTCACGCTCAAGGAGACCCACTTCCTGAAGTGGTTCTCAGCCTACTGCGGAGGGGTCCGCTACGTCTTCAAGGGGGACGACGACGTATTTGTCAGCGTCCCGAACGTCCTTGAATTCTTGGGGGGCGCGGATATCAAGGACCTCTTCGTGGGAGATGTGCTCTTCAAGGCAAAGCCCATCAGAAAGAAGGAGAACAAGTACTACATCCCCCGGGCTCTGTACGGCAAGACCCACTACCCCCCCTACGCGGGGGGTGGCGGCTTCCTTATGGACGGCCCCCTGGCCAGGAAGCTTCATGTGGCCTCCGAAACCATCGACCTGTACCCAATCGATGACGTCTTCTTGGGCATGTGTCTAGAGGTACTGCACGTCTCCCCCGTCAAGCACAATGCCTTCAAGACCTTTGGGCTGGTGAAGAACAAGACAAGCAAGATGAACAGAGATCCCTGTTTCTTCAAGAGCATGATTGTGGTACACAAGCTCCTCCCACCAGATCTCCTCCACATATGGAGGCTAGTTAACAGTGACCTCATCTGCTCACAGAAGACAGTGATACAGTAGCTACCGATACCGAGCAAGCACGCTGAAGCAGAGCTTCTGTGGACTACTCTGTGCTGAAGCTAGCCTCTGCATTGGTAAAACTACACTATGCAGGGGTAAAACTACACTCGGTCAAGCTAACACTACAACATATAGGGGTAAAACTACACTCTGCAGAGATAAAATGACACTGTGTAGAGCTACATTGTAATGTAGATGTTCTAACAACAACTTTTTTGTTCAGGTCTAAATCTATACTATGTTAAAGCTGCAGGCTAATACCACACTGCACTGTGATAACACTACACTGTGCAGGGCTAAAAGTGCCGTTTGCTAAAATTACACTGTTGCAAAAACTACGCTGTGCAAAAATTACTGTACAAAATGCAAAACGCCTTCAAAGCAACACAACAGGTGATTGTGAAGGTATATAATTCAACGTATTTTGATTTGTAATTTGTAGTTCCAAAATGTTGTATTGGGTCTTGTCGCAATCATTCACATTTGGTCTTTATGACCACAGCAAATCATTGACGTTAGTCTAACTGGAAGATAATTGCTGGCAACACTAATTACTGCACAGAGAAGAAACTGAAACTGTGTTTAATTACATTGCATTCCCTGGGTCATGAAGCTGTGAAGTATTTACACATTTATTACCAGATATTGATTCTATAAGCTGTTATATTTATGAAATAAATAACGAGCCACTATGTTAAGACTGCCTACCTCATTCGTTCTGTTAAAGGTTTTGTTTGTGTGTGTCTGGGTGTCATTTCCTTAAGATTTATGTTTACAGTAAACTCATCAATGAAGTCACAGTGTAGTAAAAGAACTATGATTTGCAGTTTAGGTATGATTCTCACTGGATCCAGTACCCTGCAGAAAAAAACAGGGTGCATTGTGGGTCACCAGAGGTGGAATTTAAGATGCGTGCTGCACACCATGTCAAATGTATATATTTATTTTAATATAATGTTTAAAATGTGTTGTTTAAAGATGTTTTAATGGAGTAAAGACACATTGCACAAGGGAGATAATATTAATATTTACACCAAATATTAATATTTAACTGTGAATGTAAGATAAGATTGTTGCTGGTAAATGTGAAGGAGTCTCAACCATTTCCCCAAACAGGAATAAGATGTCATATTTGTTTTTATTATATAGAATGAGCATGAAAAAAGATGGTAATTATAATTAAAATAGGATGTTTCTACATGGATGTCATACATAATAGTAAAATATATGTATAATCGGGAAGTAAAATATTTGTAAATAAAGATATTGAAAGTCCGCTGTTGTTTTTGGTTATTTATGCTTGCAGACTTAATGTTTGAGTGTTTTTGAATTAATACATTGTGATATATATATAACATTTAAATTATGCTATCTGTACTGGTGAGGACAGACCATTCAGCCACATTATGTTTGTCAGTTACCTGCAGTGGTATCAAATTCTGCTCTCAGACAGCTGAGAGTGTGTTGGATTTTGTTGTTACTTAACATAACGACAAATTAAAACAGTTGCTTACAGTGTTAGCTCAACCCTGGGCCTGAAGTGGTTTTGGGAACTGTTCTGGAATTGAGCACCTCAAGGGCCTCTGCCTCTACTAAATTTAAAACTGTTCAAGGCATTGGCTCTCTGTGTAAAAATAATGTCCATTACTGCCCCCTTGTTCTGCCCATGGGTCTGGGCCATTGAGATGGTATGACACTAAAAATGAAAGGAGCTACAATTAGCTCCTTTTGTGACTGACTTTTTTGACGAACAAAGCACAAACGTTCAAACAGGTGAGTTACTAGTAGAGTGTAGTAAATACAACAATTTAGGTACAGGTACAAGGATTTTGAATAATCTTGTATATTAATCTGCTCAATGAACTGTAAAAACTCAAACCCCACCGTGACCTTTTGCGAATGAGGAGGTAGTTAAATGCATTTGGGTAGATTAGTGAGATCCCAAACAAAACTTATTTTGCATGCGCACCCAAATTATCTTTATGTCTTATCTTTTTGCGGTGTGTGCCAGATGCATTGAGTCTCTATAAATAGATGTTAGTCTGATTAGTTGCCAAAAAGTAAATTCAATCAAATGTGCAAGTTAGCTTGCTTGACAGTAAGTAACCTATCTGAACGTTTTTTTAGTCTGTCTGGTCATAGCCATACGTCCATTCTTGCCCAAACACCATATAGCAGCTTCTCAACAAAACGGCTATCCCTTGTAAGACTATTTGCTAACTAGGTGTTCAACGCTTGATATTAATTGTCACAGAGCAGCTTCACAGGCCTGTATGTATGTAAAGCTGCTATGCTAATTAGTGCTGTGAAGAAGAAGTATATAATGAAAATTGAATCAAACTAAATTATAAGTTGTTGTCTTATAATTTATATATTATAATGTTGTCTCTGACTGCGAGGGCATCTCCTTTGACAGCCGTCATGTTATCACTTGCCAGTCTGTTTATATCTGCTTTTCATTTGTAGTAGATCTCTCGTTTTTAACACACTTTTTCCAAGATTGCTTTGGGGGTTTTAGTAAATCATATACAAAAAAAATGAATAATTCCTGTATTTTTTGGTTTTAATACATGTAGTCTTCTTTGGAGTTGATCATCGTGGACAGTTTGTTTGTGCCTGGTAACAGACTGACACATTTTAACACACGAATATCCAGTAAATTGACCCTTAGTGTGCCATAATTCCATGTTTCAAACTTCAGGTGAACCAGTTTACTTGTCCTCCTTTGTAGTTTTTTTCCTGTGTCAGTGTTGTGTCACCATAAGAAGCATACAGCACACATGGAGGAGCACAGAAGCACACAGACAGGAGAATTCAACTTCAAACCCAGCAGGTATTTTATATTTTATATGTATGGTGTCCAGAACGGGAAACAGCATAAATTACATATAAGCTGAGGAACACTTTGCGCAGTATCAACCTAACATCCTTTTGATGCTAAATAGTTTCACTAATTATAATGCTTTGCTGGGTTGTATAAACTACCTGAATGGGGTCAGTTTAAATGGGGTCAATTTATATTTTTGCACATCTTTCAGGCAGAAACCATATATGTCTTACCGCTGTAATAATCCGGCCCTGTGAATGGAGGCTTTGCTGACCGAGATCGTGTTCAGTCCGTCACAATTATTAACACAAAAGAGAAGAGAAAGACACAGATTACAGTCCTTATATTGTCAATGAACTATATTGTGAACAGAGATAAGCAGCCATACAGTAACTGGATACTCACTGTATACAATTCCATTAGGGTGGTCACAGGACGACATTCCGGTGGGAAACAATACGGCAGTTTTCTCAAAGTGGAGGGTGTCAGCAGGTATGTCTGGGCGTAATTTATTTCTTCCTTGAGCTCCTTATAGCACCATGACCCTGCTCTCCCAGCCGAAGAATGGGAGCACATTGTCAGTAGTTGTATTAAGAATATGTCTGAATCGCATCCACATACAAACTGTCTCGTCAGACCCTACTCATTCGATGCAAGTCTGTTCCAAACAACTCTGTTAGCAAGCTGTTGCCCCAGACCTCTCTTTTAGGGGCTCCTAAGACAAAAGACAGGAAAGACAGGGGTTAAGCCTATTCGATTTTTATCAGTCTCATTGCTCTCTAGCGGCCACTTCTGGCCAGCTGGGCACCTTCAAATACACGCATATACTCACTTTGTGCTCCTCTACTTGGTGTCACAGCTTGTGTGGCAACCTTGGGTGAGGTGTGAATCAGGAGGAAGTCTCACAGACAGCTGGACTATCCTGAAATTGTGAGAGACCCATAAACTTTAGTGAAGCTATAAGATTAGCCCAGGTGTGAAATGGGGGTCAGGAAAAGATTAAATGGAAAGAACTGACCTCCTGCATTTCCGTTGTTTTGTTGCTCTCTTCGCTCATCCCCACTATATGGATTGAGGTCACTCTACCTGCTGTTTCCAGTTTAGCTTCCTGGGAACTCTCCAGAGGTTGAACATATTGGTAATAATTTTAATTTTTCTATGAGAAATCTTTTGGTTACCTCAGAGATGTTTGTAGAAAGACAGTATATTCATTTTTTTTCCCAGGTGGTCCAGCTAAGTGCTACTACAGATCAGGAAGTACATTGAACCCTTACAGCTGAACCAATGGTTTCAACCAATCAAACAGTTGCAGTTACAGCCCTTATCCAGTCAAAACACTTATCATTGCAGAGTCACTGGTCTTGTATTTTACATTCCTCTTCAGAGGGCACACATCAAATGCACATTTTCAGGGTAGTGAGAATTTAATTTTAAAAAATTCTCTGAAACCCACAGTTTTGTGAATTTATGCCCTCACATAACATCCAGCACTCTACTGATGTTAGGAATTTCTAAAACATCTCATCTAACCAACGTGTAAAAATAACGACAGTATACAGTATCCAAATGTTGAGTAAACAGCGTGTTTGTTGTCACATGATACGTATGGAAATCTGGATTCCATGGAACTGCATCCCCATGGTGTTAGAGCGCCTTTATTGAAGCAGGTGTTCAGCACGTCCCCCTTACTGCAAACCGCACAGGTCACACCCTGCTTGCTGACTTTGTGCTCCAGCCCTCCTTTCACGTGTGTTGGAATATAACACACTGCCTGCCTCCTATAAGTGGCCTCTCCTCTTAAGGACCTGGCTCTGAACGTAGCGCTTTATGTTTTGCACAGGTACACAGACGCAGGCAGTATGTACACACATACACACAGTTACAAATGCATACACACTCACAGATACTCTCACAAATATAATTATTTAAAGTTTCTTTTCAGAATTTGGGCTGTCTTGCTAAAGGTGAGCTAATGCACTTATGGAAAAAAAAAAAAAAAAAGCTAATTTTAGCATGTGTCTCCTGTTATAGAAAGGTGGCTTCCAGTTCTCAGAGTCAACAGTGTTCGGAGAATCTGGAACAGTTACAGGCACTGATATCAACAAGGAGGTTTTAAAAGCCTTCTTGGTGGCTCTCATCTCCTAAATACATAAAAAAGAAAAAAACTGATAAATTAGATCCCTCCCACCCCATTCCCCTTGGTCATGTGTGATGTCCCTGTAATTTAATGTGTCATGCAGTTAATAGCCCCCTTTTTGCAAGTAAAAATAAACACAAATCTTCACTAAACTTGCCACAAAGCTTTCTGGCAAAAACAAAGCGGTACAATAACAAAATAAATGAATATAATACCTGGGGAGTATTCATTATATTGGTATTCAGGTTTGAATGTGTGATATGCTGTGTGTCCTGTGAATTAGTGATTGCATGTTTTAAAAATTATGCTCCATCTATTTCCATCTTTAGGCAAAGATTTACCTACCTTGTTCTGGACATCTATCTAATGGAAACCTGGGTTCCCATGAGAGCAGTTACAAGGATAACATATATTGTTAATAATAACATCATTATATTAACACTAACATGTAAAAACAGCTGAGCTTCAGTAGTTAACCCAACATTTGCATCACTGTAGCGTCTGTAACATATCCCATATTATAATTGCCTCACTTAAGGCCAAAACCAGTTGTCCTCAGTCATCCAGTTGTCTTACCTTTTTGATATGTATAGCCATGTTTTGGTGGCGAGTTGCGAGGGTGGATAACCGGTTTTGCTGTCAGTCACCTTAGCATAGTGATAGGTTCCAGGTTTTCATTATTTTATTTAAGGCTGTCTGTAGCTGACGTAACTTTTATTCTGTATTCTTGTTTTGTGACACCCCACCTTTGGCGTAGCGGGCTCCAGCCATCAACCAAACCTTTGCATTTCTGTAGGGTATCCTGTCTCCACAGCATACCCCTGCTAATGTGTTGTATAGATGTACATTGACCCTCCAATATTAGCACCATTTTACCCAGACTACATCACTCTAAAATGTTAAAACTTTGCTTTTGACCTTGAAAAAAGTATGTTCCACGACATCCAATAAGGTATACTTTTAATATATGATGCAGGGGGGTGTTAGAACCAATAAAAACAATGAAAAATTACTAATGCAATTGACTGGACTTCTCTGAGGGAGCAGAGAAAAACAGAGACTACAAGAGGACAGAGAAACACAGAACAACACAGGAGAGGACAGATAAAAGAACAGAATGCAATAAAGGATAGAGAAGGGAACAGAATACAGGAGAGGACAGAAAAGAAAAATAAAGGAGGAGAAAGTGAAAAGAACAACACACAGGTAATCATATAAAAAAGAGCAGAACACAGGAAGGGGTGGAAGAGAACAGAATATAAGAGAAAGCAGGGAAAAGGACAGAATGTAAGAGAGGACAGGGAAAAGAACAGAATATCAGAGAAAGCAGGGAAAAGAATAGAATGTAAGAGAGGACAGGGAAAAGAACAGAATATAAGAGAAGGCAGGGAAAAGAACAGAATGTAAGAGAGGACAGGGAAGAGCGGTAACCAGCAGAGGATGGGAGCGCTTGCTGCCCAGGGTGTTGTATTACAGAAGTGCTCAGAGACTGCCAAAGTGGAGACTGCCAAAGCTGCAACCCAAAGCATTGAGCCCCCACACTGTTCTACCGCACACTTCCACTGACCTTAATACTCACCTCTGGATGAGTTACAGGGTCAGGGACCCGTCTCCGGGGGAAACAGCGGGCGGGCCACTCAGGGACGACAAGGCTAGTGGATTTTTTGCCATTCCCATTGACACCTTGAAATCCAGGAGTCAGGTGACAGACAGGACACCTGGACTGCCTAACAGACACGATATGGGTGGCACTGCTATCATATTCTGCCTCTGTGAAGGCTGACATTTGGCACAGTGATTGAAAAATAGTATTTCCTTACTGCTGTGTGACAATACAGATGGGTATGTTAGAATACATTAATCACCCGAAAATGGGTCACCAAACAAAACCCTGATGAAGACCTAAGGGTTGAAATATCGGAAGGAATAAAATGGTATTTGGAACTAGGTGTGCAGTCTTCATTCTTTTTCTTTGCATGATTACTTCAATCACCAGAACTTAACTACAATTATGGTGTCATTTATTTATACAGTTTGACATAACATTGCTACTGAACAGGAAATATGACTTGGCAACAAGCTGGCAGCTTGGCCTGGTGATGTTTCCCAGCTGAGTCATGGTGAGAGGAAAAAAACAGCAGTCGTCTGGCCTGGCCCTCACATTTACTGTCTAAAAGCTTTTTAAATGCCCTAAAGTAAATATGAGACAGAATTTTATCTGCTTGTCCTTTCTACCTCAGTTATACCATTTCCATGACAAATTGTGACGCAGATGCTTGACAGGCAGCTAATCAAAGGGACGCTGTGCGGAAACAGCCGGAGATGAAGCTTGGAGTACTCCACGCACCTTCAGATGGGCAGCTAGTCACATGACCCCATATAGACCCCATAACTATTTTATGTAACCAACTCTTTGCCTGATTTTATTTACGATAGCAAACATGTAATTTTCAGTTTCTTCCCGAATAACCTAGCCAATAATGGCTGCTCTTACGTTAAGCAGATATGTCAGACAAATATAGGAATTATGGAACTTCATTTCCATACATTCCACAGCCAAACTTCAAAGACAGTCACACTGATGAAGGACAGCTGTAACCCTATATAGTACGATGGAAATAATAAAAAAATAAAACGTATGAAAGGACCAACAACTTCTCTTCTCTCTCTCTCTCTCATGCTTCTCTTTGCATGTAGGACTCATGCAAGAAAGACCTCTCTGTCCAATCCTGGTGTGCTGGACACACGCTGATAAAACCGTCTTGCCCGCTGGCTCCCCGTTCAAAAGACCTCTTCAGACTCATGCAAGCTATGTACGTGAAACTCCTGCCATCGGACACAAGAAGACAGGCAAATGCTTTCCCACTTCATCACCGCGAGGACATGCAGCCCTACTTTGCTCCCTACGAAACCAGAGGCTGACCGGAACAAAGAAATGCGAAACCCATTCCAACAACGGAGACTAACCAAATTACCAAGTTAGGCAGCAACACAGCTCAAGTACTTTGTCTGGGACTGAAACCTGCAGTCCTCTACAGTAGACATTGTGCTCAGTTTGCAAATGAGAATATAAGCTGGGCATCCATCCATTAGAAAGTATTTTAAATGATAATGGCAGCGTGTACTTAATGTTAGGTGGTGCTATTTATACAGTGTTAGGGTGAAGGATGTGTCATGTGGTTGCAAACAAAGAGTTTGGTTTTGCATAGGAAATATGGAGCTGTGCAGGTCTAAGAATTGTGTTCATTGTTCTGTGAAACAGGGAGCCAGCAGCTTTGTGGTTCTCCGTCCTGCCCATAACGCCAATCATTTGCATTAACTATTACTATGACTCCTCGCTTTCAGACAGGAGATCTTCTGTCCTGAAAAGTCAGAGAACGAGATAATGGGCTGACCTCGTTTCAAGTCCGCAGTAACCAAACTTAGGCCTGAATACCTCAAGCTTGTACTCCTTTGTTTGAACCGTCACATTCTGGCTTAAATTTCAACACCTGTTTGACTCCTGAACCCTCATAAATATTGTCTTTCTTTTGACTAAAATCCCATACCTGTTTACACACAGTGAAGAGAGCTTAACACAGCTCAGATTCTGCTGTCGCGCAGGGTCTTTTCAGGACATAAGCACTCTGATCAAGGACCAAACTTTGAGAGAAAATGTTGAAGAGGTCAGATAAATCCAATCTAATACAAAAAATACAGAATTTGTGTATTTTTGTGTGTCAAATTTTGGTGTGCCAGTGCTGCCAAAAAGGTTTGGGGAGGTTAGCAATTCTGGCTTGGAGTATGGGCTAAACATTCTGGTAAACCACAAACAAAATGGGGGGCAGAGCTCTTTTTAAAAGAATATGCTTTTCTGTTCTGTTCTCCATAACTAATCAAGGATTGGATTTATAAATGTTGAAAATATCATGATCAAAGTAGAAAATCCAAATTTTGTAACATCCAAACAATTTGCCAAGTGTTAAGTGAACGTGGAATTAGATTAGTATATGTATTTTTAATGGACGCACTACTAAGTTGACCAAACCTATCAACAGTCCATAATTAAACTCTCTGTCAAAATGTAATTAGAGGTCCAAGCAGGGAAGCTATTGGAACTTGTCTGATTTGTATTTATATTATTTTGTTTTTTCTGCCCTAAAAATGTTTTCAAAGCAAACACTGCCCCCAAATGGCCAGTTGATGGTGCTATAACAACCCAGCAAGCATTTTGGCCTTGTAACTCTTACGCCTAGAATCAAAAAAATTTTTCCTGAGATTCCCTTAAACTATTTGTGTGAATTTGTGAGTTGGTGGCGCTGAAATCCTAAACATGCCTAATGAAGATAAAATCTGGCTCTGTATGATGGTAAAAATTAATAAAATAGTCTATAAAGTCAAGCTGATAGCTCAAAAATGTGGCTGCCATCAGCGGCATGCTGCTTGGATCCCCAAGTTGCCCCCTGCGGCTATATTTATTCTTTCTTACAATTTTAATGTCAGGCATTTTTAATGTCTTTTTGAGATGACAGAGAAACGTCAGATGCAGCAGACAAATATTCTGTACTTTATGGTTTTATATTGGTATATGTTTATGGAAAATAAACCACTTTTTAAGACGTATTTTAACACATTTGTTTTCTGGAAAGACAATTATTTAACTTAACAATTGAGGTACCGGAATGGATTGTTCTTTAGATGTAAATGTTACACAACTACAAAAAAAAAATCCTTCAATACATAACTGAACTGAAGCTTTGTGACCCATGGACAATTTTTACTCCATGTAAAATTCTCAATCCTTCTCTCATATCATATTTTTTGTACCACCTCTTTATAGAATTGTCAGATTGTATCTACATGCATCTATGCCATTTTGCACTACAATGTACATTACCCTGTGTCACATTGTACACTCAAACATATTTCCTGTATGGTGATGTATATTTCCTGTATAGTTATGTTCTTTTGTGTATTTATACATTTTTCCTTTATATTTATTGAAGTAGAAGTCATTATTGTTACAGTAAAAAGTATTATTATCTGTGTCATGTCAGCCATATATGTAGCACCGAAGGATGAGGAGAAACATTATTTCACACCTCTGTATGTTTGTAACATATTGTGGAAGTGACAATAAAGCTGACTTGACTTGAAGATGTTCATACTAAATTAGCATGCTTTAATTGCAGGCTCCTCTTCCTCCTGGAATCCTGGAATTAGTCGTGTTCACTCTTTTTAGACTTCGTTGAGCAACCTGCTCCCTTGCGCCACTTAAAATCACATCTGCTGAATAGTGGTTAAGCAGGAACAGTCTTTTCCCAATTATACTTGCATTGAGGACATGTTGAATGAAGCATATGGAAATATGGAGAACATCAGAGGTTGAGGATTATGAAAATCTGACGTCATTCAGGACATGATCTATGAGCAACATTCCGTGTTCCTGAAATTATGTAAACATGATGTCATCAGAACACATCCTTCCGTAGTCGTATTTACAGCTCCCAAATGACTGTAGAGTTTTTAAATGGTTCATGTGAACAAGGGAAATTAGCTCTGGGTTAAGCATATAATATTTAATATTAATAATTCATTCCCAGAGTCTGAGTGAGAAGCTCACTTTGTTTCACAGTGTAAGTGAATTCCTTCTCACTCAAATTAACAGCTGCCACAAGCACTTCACTCTCTTTCTCTTTTTATAAGGCCAAACACTACAAAGTAAATCCTAGATTCTGTTATTACATGGAAAATGCACAGCTCAGGTGTGTATTTGGACTGTGATTCTGGCTCCCCTGTTTCACTAACCTTGCACATTAGGAGGCAGGCTCTGTGCAGCTGAGGGCAGAAGCCCACTCAGGCCTGCCCCACACTCCTCTTATCTGGGCTTGCACACATTCTTCTGGGAACGCCCTTGATGGCTTCCATACAAAGATAAAGTTGACTTTCTACATGTCTTCCTGTAAGCCGCTTGATTTTTCAGTTTAGGTAAAAGTACTTCTGTCACAAAAGTGGACTGTGGGTAAGATCTTATTTTCCTATTTGAATGCTTGAAAAATTGAAATGCATGCTATGATTCCAGTGTTTTTAAAAGTAATGTATTTTTAAAATGGTTAACTGTACTGTGTCTCTAACACAGATATAGTGCTGTGTGTAAAATATCTAATTCTGAAAAAGGATATGGGGGTGCAGAATATAGACAAACATACGTCTGACAGAAGCAGTTTGCTGGTTCTGTCATGTACATTTAATTAAAAAATTGATACACGTATCAATACTGAGTGGCTGCAGTAACCAAATATCCTGAGAACTCAACATATCCTTTAAACACCTGAAAATGGGTATATTTTTACTAACATGCACAAAGCTGTGTGCTTTGACATGCCCGGGGCAATGTGTTGCAATAATTGTCCTGTTACTTATTTTAAAAATACGATAAATGACAATAATTTGCTGAAACATTTCATCTGTCATACATTCAGAGGTCAATTAAAACAATGTTTGCATGAATAAAACCACTTGCAAAACTGTTACAATGAGGGCAAAAAACATCAGCTCAACTAGCAAGGTTTTTGCAAAATAGAGGGAGGAGTGAGTAGTGAGATCGTGTGGATCTTTTCGAATTGTCCATGGCAAAAATAATAGGCACATACTTCCCATGTAAAACTTTTGGCTGAAGTGGAGGATGACTCCAGTGCACTGAAGCTATTGATCTCCCTTTGATGTGTATTGACACTGGCAAGCACAGACATACAGGGGCATCTGGAATATTCATACCTCAACATTCTGAATCATGAGGAAACGACAGGAGCTAATTACCTGGCTCATTCCAGGTAAAAGCTCAGAATACATAAAAAGAGATACAAACGATAATACAGTGTTCCCTCTCTGTATCGCGGTTCTACTTTCGCTCCCTCAGTACATCGCGGTATTTTATGTACATTATATGTAATCCCGTCTCGCGGAATTTTCACTATATTGCGGATTTTTGCGGCGTTTAAAATTTTTAAAATTTCCAATATTTTCATTATTTTCGTCAAAAAAATAATCATTTTCTAGTCTAAAAAGGAAAAAAAAACTAAAATTAAAATAAATTTTGTAACACGTACAGGGTATTGCAAAAAAAAAAAAAAAACCTGTGTACGTACAGGTAATGCTGTTCTGTTCCTCACGCTGATTGGCTCATGAAGAGAAGTGTTTCAACATCTCGCCTTGTTCGTCGTCCAGTAGTCTCACGTTTCTGTCATTCACTTCGCTCTCCATTGCGTATCAGTGCGTACTGTACACTTTGTGCTCTTGTGTTTTGTGAAAGTTTCGTAAAATTTGTGCCTAATTTCACGCCCTACGATGCCTCCTAAATGCCCACTCCAGCTTCTGGTAGTGCAACCAAAAGAACCAGGAGAATGTTAACGATTGTAAAGAAGGTAGAACTACATGTAAGAGTGTGGGAAAAGGTAATACAGTCTAGGGAGGGTTGATAACAGTGTGGGGGAGGTTCGTGAAGGGTTAATATATACGTAAACAATATAATAACTATCTCGCATCTACATCGCGATTTTTCCCATCTCGCGGGAGGTCTTGGAACGTAACTACCGCGATAGGAGAGGGATCACTGTACACATAAAAAGAATATGCTGATACATACATCATAAAAATACATACATTTAATCATGAAGAAAATCATGCTGCAGAAGAGTCACTAAACATTTGAATTAAGTGATACAATGTCCATTTGTTCTTCCATTTACTATTTATCTATTTGATCTAACACCGAATAAGAAATCAAATAAAAATGTTATCAAAATAAAAGCCACCATCTGATGAGAATGTCACTTCATGTGATACTGATGGCGTTAGTAGTCTGTAACTATAGTTATGGTCATTTCAGTCCTGATGGATGTCTCAGTCTTGGCAGACACTGAGTGTAATGACTTTTAGTTAACAAAGCCTGAGATACACTCCAAACATTGAAAGTCCCTCAATTTGATGTATTCATTTATGGCTGAAGTCATTTATATGATAGTGTTTTGTGGATCACCCCACAAAGAGCAAAATGCTGACAGAAGTGCTGGCACATCTAAAATGTGCACCTTAGTAAATCAGCCCCTTAGAGTAATTAGTTATACATTTTTCTATGAATAACGTAGCCTCCATGTACAGACAACGCAATGAGTTTCTTAAAATGATGAGTTGTTCTTGACATCTATAACACGCCACACAGTTTAATGCATTGTATGTACCTTACAATTCATTGGAAGCAAATGTTATATTTATGTAGTACCACATTTCTAACTGTATAAATATAACATTTGCCTCCAATGAATTTTAAGACACATTCTCATTTACGGTTAGATCCAAATGAGTGATGCGTAATGTCATAATAATGTTACTTTCTTCAGAAAAACATGAAGCCCATACACTGCCTCTGTCTCATGCCTCTGCTGTTGGGGAGTGCCATTGGAGAGTGTGATAATGAGCTGGAGTGTCCTAAAGAATACCAGGCTGTCTATGATAAGACCGTGACTGAAATTCCAGCCGCCCTGAAACCTGGAGCTACTGAAGTATTCTTTGTCGGAAGTAAACTTTTCACCATCCCAAACGAGGCCTTCATCAAGCATCCTAACCTGGAAAAGCTGGAATTCCTTGACATACCTATTACCTCCATAGATAAAGGCGCCTTTGAAGGTCTGCAAGACATGAAGTTCCTGGAAATTTCAAATACACCTCTTACATCGTTACCTGTGGAAGTGTTTCAGCCTCTAAAGAAGCTTGAAAAGCTGGTTTTAAAAATCAACAAGCTTCAGTACCTTCAGAAGGGGCTATTCGATGGTCTGAGAGATTTAAAAGAACTCCATCTTCACATCAATGAAATAGTGACAATTGAGGAAGAAATATTTGATCAATTAGACAGCCTTACTTTACTTCACCTGGCGAAGAATAACATCTCCTCTGTCTCTGCAGAACTGTTCTCCAAGCTTACTAAATTACAAAAACTCAGGCTGTATGAAAATAACATCAGTGCCATTCCAGCTGGGATCTTCAATAACCTACCCAATCTAAAGGAGCTTTTCTTGCAGGGCAACAAAATAACAGCAATAGCACCTGGTCTATTTTCAAACAATCCAAAACTGCAAAAATTAAATTTAGAACAGAATTATTTGACTGAATTGCCCCCTGACATTTTCAAAGGCCTTCCTCAGCTATCAGGATTATCACTTCAAAATAATCAGTTAACCAGCCTGCCTCCCGTACTCTTTGGAGAAATGCCCAAATTGATTGAATTCAGTCTCAGTGGCAACAATCTCACAGACATTCCACCCGGAATATTCAGCCCCTTACCAAAACTTAAGAAGCTTGACTTATCACAGAACAAGTTTTCCACTTTGTCCAGTAAATATTTTGAAGGTCTTGGGAAACTCAAAGAATTGAATCTACAAAAAAACAAGATTGAATCATTAGATGATACAACCTTTGAGAAATTATCAGAGCTGACTACCCTCAAGCTGGCAGATAATAACTTGAAAACTCTTCCTGACGGAATATTTGACACATTAACAAAACTTACAAAGATATATCTGAACAATAACCCTTGGAACTGTGACTGTAAGCTGCTACCTTTCTTAAACTGGATGAAAGATAACAAAGAAAAGGTGAAATCATCATCTCCAGAGACTTGTGATCTTCCTGAAAGTTTGAAAGGGAAACTTCTAATGTCACTAACTGAGGATCAGCTGATATGCCCGACAGCTCCACCAATCGCAATTACTTTGCCTCCAACTACAACAACCAGCACTACAGTTGCCATGACTACTATGACAACAGCAGGGCCGATAACATTTCATACGACCTTCATGCCCACCACCCAATCAACAACCTCCATGCCCACCACCCAATCAACAACCTCCATGCCCACCACCCAATCAACAACCTCCATGCCCACCACCCAATCAACAACCCACATGCTCACCACCCAATCAACAACCCACATGCTCACCACCCAATCAACAACCCACATGCTCACCACCCAATCAACAACCCACATGCCCACCACCCAATCAACAACCCACATGCCCACCACCCAATCAACAACCTCCAAGCCCACCACCCATTCAACAACCTTCATTCCCACCACCCAATCAACAACCTTCATGCTCACCACCCAATCAACAACCTCACATCCCACCACGCAATCCATGTCTACACTGAGAGCCATAGTGCCAGTTACAACAGCCATTACAACTATGGCCACATCCACAGCATTGGTAACCACCCCTGCAATTTCAACACAGATAATGACCCTATTCTCAACAATACCCATAATCCCCACCAGCTCGGCCAGCTCGAGAGTGACCACTGCTCTCCCCACACTCACTCCCATCACTACAGCACTGCTGACCACTCCTGTCCTGCCCTCGACTCTACTCGCCATTACCCCAGAGAGTGCAAAGACATTCCCCTGTTCTGGGGGGTCCGCCCCTCAGTCAGCCTACACCTCTGAAAGTGATGCTAGAGCACTCCACTGCCAGTCTCAGCTGCTCATCTACATGCCACTGCTGGTTGTGGAGCTGTGCTGCATGGTAGTACTGACTCGCTTCACTTACTCCTTGTACTGCTCCCTCCAGCAGGGGGAGAGGCTTTACACCAGAGTCAATCTCACTCGATTCTCCTACAGGAAGGAGCTGATTTTACAACCAGTTCATCAGACTGAGACTGAAGCTTTGTAAATGTGTGATTACTGTCAAAAAGAATATGGGCCAGTTGTGTATACTGAATGTAGAACTAGAGCAATATAAATGTATATGCATTATGGGTTGTTTGAATGGATTCACTATCATTTGAAGTGATGAATACATGTCTTTTAGGCTGTAATAGACTAGCTCTGTGGGAATGACCATTATGAATTATTGATGCAAAAATTGGTTTGGGAAGGTATCCTTTCTAGAGACCAGTTTCTAGTTTCTGGCAGTGTGTTCTAAGGAAATATGTTTGAAAGAAATATGGCTATCACTCATCAATCTAAAATGAAACCCCGCAGTATTTAATAATGGGAAACATATTGGTAGGTAACACTTTTTGTGAATTTTCTGCTGTATTGCACTGGCAATGGCAATTTAAAAATAAAATATCCTGTCTGATTGAAATACTGTATTGTATTATTGCTTCTCATGTTCCTCACTGGCATGCAGAATGTGACATTTTCCATTTTGTCTGACCTGGCAACACTAGTAAATATCCATAGTGTCCAAATGATTATAAATAATTCAGAGCTTTTGTAACTACATTTGGACAAAACAGCATATGGATTAAGGGTTCTAAACATGAGTACGAGTCACTCCTGCATAAACTTAAAATACTTTGCATGTCAGATTTAATCTTTTTTTGTTCATTCAGCTAAAAAATTAAAGTTTGTTATGCTTACCTAAAATAATGATAGCAATTAGACAATTTCAGTTCCCTCAAGAGTCAGACCTTGGGAATTTTTATATTTTAAAAAATATATAATATATGGCTGTTACTTGATGTTTGCAGCTCAAACTTGATTTGTTTACGCTGACAAAATTAATTTTCTTATATTTCCTTAAGCAATTAGGTTAATTCAACATGAACCTGTGGAGGAAAGTTTTATGCTTAGTTAGCCTGTGGTGATGCTGGGAAAGGTATTTAACTTTATTGATAATTCCTGAATGTTCTTATCAGTTTGTTGTAATTGTTTGCTGTACTGTTGAGCTGAATTAGCTGCTTTGCTGGGGTTGGTTTTAGATTAGGTATCTATTGGGTCATTCCATGCCAACTCACCTAGGACCCCAAGGTCATGTCATGGATTTCCCCAAAAAATTAATGTAGAAACTCCCATTAAATTCATGGGACCTTTAAAATCCTATAGGTCTACTCCAAATACTTTTTTAGTTAAAAATTGTTGAAGTTTGGCCCTCAAAATATATTATCTCCACATGCATCGATCGTTTAACTCACTGTGGTCCTCCTCAACTCAATTCTTTCATTTTTTCACTCCTCCATTTGAGGCTGACTAAAACATATCTGGCATATTAGTTTGCTTGACAAAACTCCCACTGGGTTGAAATAGGGTCGTATTGTGTTGTCACTGCACCAGCTGGAGTGAACAAATAGCTGAGGCATGAGCGTGTAAAGTAATGGCTGACTTTACACACACAAAAGTGAAATATACTTATGAACACATGAACACTTGCAAGAGACCGAACATAACTATATACTGCTTCTGGTGCAACCTCTCTATCCTCACAACCCACAGGGAAAAAGAATGACCCCACAGAACTTATACACTTGTATATAACTAAACTTGGTTCAACCTTCCACTCTACAGTGTATGTATTTATTTGTAGCATGAGATAAGACGACTGAACAAATACATTACTAGTTAGCTAACTTTTACTATAAAGCAGCAGAGAAAACTTCCCTTCAGAGAGCTAACAAAATAGCTAACTTACCTTCTTCTTTCACAAATGGCGCCTTCTTTTCCCAGTTTGGCACAGACTTCGCACATGAAGCTGACGACAAAGCAGATGGTTCTTGAGTATCCATTTGGCCACCTTTTGTTTTTCCTCAGGTCCACATTACACTTGTAAACAAAACATCAAATACTTTAGCCCGTTAATATGCCCATTAACCTAAACTAAACTAGCTATAATCTAATACGATTAGCTGGAAGTGAATGCTATTAATTTAGCTGGCTCGTTAACTTTAATGTAGCCGTTTGCTACTAGCTAGCAAACACGGTTACATTTTTTTGTTTACAAAATATTACTTACCACAGGTTCCTCTGTCTCCTTTGGCACAAAGAGAACTTTACCCCTTTATATGGTTATCTTTGCACTTTTTGTACCATTCCTATGCACTTTGCCTTGTAAGTTGCTCTGGATAAGAGTGTCTAACATGCCTTTAATGTAATGGAATGGAGCGTCCCTGTCCCTCCTCTCTTTCTACCTGCCGCCAGCCCTCCTTATGAAGGGATTCGCCGTCAAATTGTGCCGAAAAGAAAACAAGAAAAACAATGTACAACATGTAAAGTGGATGCAAAAAAGGGGCTACTCAAAACCACCGTAAAATGTAAAAAGCAAATGCTTTTCTGAAAAATGCGGTCAGCTCAAGCGGCTGTGTAAGGTTAATTTTGTTCCAGTATATGGCTACGATAGCTAACATGAACTTGTCCCACTACTCTAACGTTAGTTAGCTAGCTAGCTAGCTTGTCCCACAACTCTAACGTAGAGAGCTTGTAGAGCTAGCTACAAGCCGGTGGTGTCAAGCCATGGATAAGGCAGTTGTTTTAGATATATTTTAAACTTCTAAACTTAGCTCAGCATATCTCAGCAAGACATGAGGTAAACTATCAAAAAAAAAAGTTGGGGGGGTTATTGTAAAATGTTACGACAGTCTAGGACTTGATATCTAGCGAGCTAGCAGCTAGCGACGTTCTAACCTGTTACACTGTTACACCGAAGGCGTAAACTACTGCCCTTCTATAGAATCTTTACTTCTTATTATTGTTCCTGGTTCTTCCAGACTCCTACAGCTTTTAAGCTAGACATACCAAACTACCACAAGCGTGAATGTACTGGTCAGGTTGCTTGTATTTTTCTAAGCTATACAATTCATACTTTTTAAACTACAAAGCTTTACAAGACGGCCTCCATTGACTTAACATTGGTGGAATGTTGAGCATGCTAATGTGGCGGAAGTTACTAAGTAACAATTATAACGGCCGCTGCTCGGCTCATAAACGGATTTAATGTATCAATATCTGAATTGGATGAACTATTTCATCGCTAAGGATTTGCAGTCCTAAATATTATCTACTTTTTAAACTAGAAATACCAAATGTGGTCACTTGAATAATACTGGCCATTTTGCTTGTATTTTTCTAAGCTGTACTATTTATACTTGTTTTAAACTATAAAGCTTTTTTAAAAAAACGGCATCCGTTGACTTAATATTGGTGTAATATTGAGCATGCTAGACATAACAAATTTGTTAACTTAAATATACTGGCCAGGTTGCTTGTATTTTTCTACGCTATACGATTTATACTTGTTTTAAACTATAAAGCTTAAAAAAAAAACGGTGTAATGATCTTAAATGAATAATCATGTTTTGAACAGAAAGTTCTGTTGTTCTTTGAATATTTCTAGTACTCCTGCTGCTACTACTTCAGTGCTTACTGTACCTACTAAAAGTTTCAATACACTAATAATAAGTAATAGTCTTATTATATTATATTATCAAATAGTAGTCTTATTATTAACTTCTGAAGGTAGCCTACAGTTTTAAACATACTCTTAAAGCCTTCGGCAAACAAACAGTTTATTCTGGAACTTTGTATCTAGTTATTATTAGTATTATTATTGCTGTTGGTAATACTACTAGAATTTATTATATATATGATGTACTGTTACTATTTCATGTATAAAAAAAACAATGGTGTGCTTGGCAGGGTTGCAAGGAGAAAGCCACTGCTCTCAAAAAAGAACATTGCTGCTTGTCTGCAGTTTGCTAAAGATCATGTGGACAAGCCAGAAGGCTATTGGAAGAATGTTTTGTGGACAGATGAGACCAAAATTGAACTCTTTGGTTTAAAAGAAAAGCGTTATGTTTGGAGAAAGGAAAACACTGCATTCCAGCATAAGAACCTTATCCCATCTGTGAAACATGGCGGTGGTAGCATCATGGTATGGGCCTGTTTTGCTGCATCTGGGCCAGGACGGCTTGCCATCATTGAATGAACAATGAATTCAGAATTATATCAGAGAATTCTAAAGGAAAATGTCAGGACATCTGTCCATGAACTGAATCTCAAGAGAGGGTGGGCCATGCAGCAAGACAATGACCCTAAGCACACAAGTCATTCTACCAAACAATGGTTAAAGAAGAATAAAGTTAATGTTTTGGGATGGCCAAGTCAAAGTCCTGACCTTAATCCAACCGAAATGTTGTGGAGGGACCTGAAGCGAGCAGTTAATGTGAGGAAACCCACCAACATCCCAGAGTTGAAGCTGTTCTGTACGGAGGAATGGGCTAAAATTCCTCCAAGCCGGTGTGCAGGGCTGATCAACAGTTACCGGAAACATTTAGTTGCAGTTATTGCTGCAAAGGGGGGTCACACCAGATACTGAAAGCAGAGGTTCACATACTTTTGCCACTCACTAATATGTAGTATTGGATCATTTTCCTCAAATAAATGACCAAGTATAATATTTTTGTCTCATTTGTTTAACTAGGTTCTCTTAATCTACTTTAAGGACTTGTGTGAAAATCTGATGATGTTTTAAGTCATATTTATACAGAAATATAGAAAATTCTAAAGGGTTCACAAATTTTCAAGCACCACTGTATTCTTCACACAAACATTAGTGTGCTCACTGAAATCTTTTTGGTTCATTCTTTTGAAATATTTTGACATATGGTCTCTTGATCTTCATTACAACAGTACTGAAAGTTGTTGCAGAGTAGAGCTACCATAATAAAAACGCTGGATGCAAACTTAAAGTGATAGTTCAGATTGTTACCCATACAGTGGTATTCTTTTGGTGCTTATAATACATCCACCAAGTCTGGTCCGTTAACTCCTTCCCTGTTGTGAGAACTAGAGCTTCACCATTTTGGAATGTACTGCTGCAAAATGAATGAAGTAGTTACAGACCAGAAAACAACACAATTCAGAGGCGATACAAAGCAGAAAATTTGTTATGAAGGATGCACAATAACACACATTTGTTTTGTTTTCACTTTCAACGCTCTTTTCAGTCCCCTGACTTTCAAAGTGGAGGAACTATTTTCTGCCATAACATTGCCAATGTATTGCCCTGTAGGTTGAATATATTCACCGGTCCCCTACTGTGTGGTGATAGAGTAGCAGAAAATACTTCTGCCTTTTTGGATACCAAGCTACTGGAAAAGGCATTGAAAGTATTTAAACTACTACAAGCGTGGGTTGTTGAGCATCAAAACAATATTTCAGCTCAAAATCGTGTTGTTTTCCAGTCTGTACCTACTTCATTCATTTTGGAGCAGTACATATAGTATTGTATGTCCTTTTAATGCACTTTTATGTGGTGTTGTCAGTGGTAGAAACATATTGTGGTATTTCTAATGGGCAGTAAGGAGTCAACAAAAATTGTCAGTCTTGCTTATAATTAGCTTCATTAGTAGCACATTTCTTTTTATCCTTCCACTTCAGGGAAGAAGATTTCAGCCCTGAAGGAGAATTCGAGGAAGGATACAGTTCAGGAACAATAGTCAGTCAGACATTTTATTGATTAAAATTCTACAGTTTTTGATTCATATTTAATTTCAGTGTTTTTTTACATTTCCACTTTTTACTGAACATTTTATTTACTTCCATTGCTTGGATTTTACTGGTTTGTTTGAACAAATTACTTGGATATATCTTCTGTGACAGAGTTTTCTACAATGTGATGTTTTTGTGTGTTTTTCACATTGAATCAATATTGTAGTCAATTTTTCCACTGCTTGCCCTACCACTTTCTTAATGACATCTTCCAGCCAGTTTTTCTGCCTGCTAAGCCCCTTCGCAGTGGCGCTGTTAACATAGGTCTCTGTGATTTGTCTTCAAACGCTTACCACCGGGCGAGGCTCTGGGAGAATTCGTGTTTTTTAAAGACCCCGGTGTTCTTGACATTTAGGCGAATACTGATACTGTCAAAAAAGTGAAATGTTAAATAAAACTGTAAAGTAGGAAATTTTATGGGGCTCTAGTGAAGTGCGACTGTGCCGTTCATGGGTCATGTGACCACCTAGCTATGTTTAGACTTAAATTCCTTTTTTTGTTAGCCATTCAATCCATCCTTGCCTTTTCTAGAATATCTGTTATTACATTTAGACTATCTGTAATGACATTTAGATGGAACTTAGTTCAGGGAAGCAAGCGTCAGCCTCTAGAGATGGCTTTGGTCTGAGTGTGTAAGGACCAGGGTCAGTTCCAAGATGGCGACCAGTGCGAGTGAAGTTTTTGGTTGCTGACACTGTACATGTACAATTTCTCACTTAAATCATTTCTTAGCTAGTGGGCAACCCTGGTCTTTGCTGCAATGGAGTAGAACACAGTTTAAAAAGCTGCTGAGTTGGTTTAATTACGTTATATCACTTTAAAGCTGGTTGATTAAACTTAACCAACTTGATTGCTAACCTGAAGAAACAACTCCATTGACGGATGACTCGAAGAAAAAAGAGCAGAAGAAACCCTACTGACAACAGCATGGTGACAAGGCTGTTATTTTCAGAGGATGGACATGCGACTTTGGGAGATGAGATGGAAGTTCATTCATATGCTAAATCTACTAATGTTGTCGACCCTGAGTTTACTGAGCTGCTGACTTTGACTCCCATACACCTGTTGTTCTCAGCAAGGTTAGGAAGATAAGAGAAAGATAAAATCAGACCTATAATTATCAGGTTTATTGCACGTTCAACAAGAGAGGTGCTTTGGAAAGAAGCTAAAAATTACGGGAACCTGAAGAAGAGGAAACTACGAGTTGCTACGTGGAACCGTCTGAGCGGAGTCAGAGCATTCGTTGAAGAAAACGGCCAGTTAAAGGAAATTCAGTGCAGGAGGCCCTGTCACTGTGCAATAAATCTGCTTAACACAGGTGAGAACTATTATGTATAAGCCTGTAATTCCAGGTACAGATTATTAAATAACGATGTGATTCTTCTCAATAACTAACTCTGTTTGGCCTTCAATAAGCTGTAGAGCCCTTGGAGTTAAGATACTTGGAGTTCTTGGAGTTAAGATACTGAGAATTGAAATAATCAGTGACCAGGTTGTTTATTGCAGTTTCTGCTTTGGTATGTGGGTAATCTTTCACTAAATTTTCAAGGTGTCTTTATCATTATGTCCGATTAATGTTTGGGGTATTAAGAATATACTAAAAAAAATGGCTGTTTTTTTATTTTGTAAAAAATTCAATGCTTCTTTTTATTTTATTCAAGAAACACATGCTGCACCAGCAGAAAAGAAATTCTGGCAAAGCCAGCAGGGTCATGATATTTGGCCGTCTTGTGGAAGTAATTATTCGGCAGGAGTGGCTATCTTGAAAGAGAATTTCAGCGGAAAAATAATTAAGAATGCTCATTATTCATGGCGATGGATAATCTTAGTTATAGATATAAATAGTGAATGTTACATTTTGGGGAATACTTATGCCATGAATGATAACTCAAGTAATACCATTTTATTTCATGATTTTGTGGAGGAAATTAATCTAATATTGAGTAATTTTGCAAGTGCCAAGTTTATTCGTGGAGGGGACTGGAATAAAATTGGTAACCCTCAACAAGATTGCTTGCCTCCATTAGCCGCCAACATTAAAGGTCCAGCTAATCTTAATAATTTATGCATCACACTTGATGTGTTTGATATTTGGAATCACAGATATCGAAAATCAAAAACAATTACACCTGTGTTTGAAAAGATATGTCCAGACAATCCAGAATTGACTTTTGGTTGGTCTCTCGTGGACTAGATAAACATATCACAAAGGTATCATTTGAAACTGCTGTCCTCACGGACCTGCCATTTTCCTCTCAGTTAATCCATTTCTATCATCTATAGAAATGGAAAAATAATACCAGTTATTGGAAATTAAACAGCTCAATCATAATGGATAAACATTAAAGACTCTTTGCTATATCCATCATCGAGGACTGTTGGAATAAGGCAAGAGTATTAGATACATATGGTAGGTATTGGGAATTCATGAAATACAGAATCAGACAGTTGAATAGGAAAGAAAACTGCAAAGAATAAAAGGCTCAAAGCGTATAACACAATAAAGGAAATTATCACCATATATATAGCAAAGAGGGTCTGAGTCAGAAGGATAGAACTAAGCTAATGGAATTGCAATTAGAATTGGATTACATATACGAGGACATATATATGACAGAAACTGATGGAAGAAGGAGAAAAAACACAAAATATTTTTTCAACTTAGAAAAGAGAAACATTCAACTTTCTTCCTTAGTGCAGCTGAATACCAATGGAATTACTAAAGAAGACCCTAATGAAATGTCTTGCTTTCTTATGTCCTTTTACAGGAATCTATATGCCAAAAAAGTCATTTTGGGTAACATGTCTTCATCTCTATTCTCTATTAAAGAAGGTGCTTGATGTATCAATATGGTGTCCAGAAAAATGTGTGACTAAGAGATAACATTAGAAGAGGTTAGAGAAGGCATCAATAAATTAAAAGATAATAAATCTCCTGGGAATGATGGTTTAACCAGCAAGTTTTTTTTTTTAAATATTCCAAGATGATATAGTTGAATTTACATTATGTGTATTCAAGAAATCAGTAGAAAAAGGCATGCTACGTCCTTCCATGTCTCAAGGATTGATTTAATTAATCCCAAACCAAATAAGGATATTTTATGTTAAGATAACTGGAGGCCTATAACTTTAATTAATAATGATGCCAAAGTATTGGCTGTTATCTTTGCAGAAAGATTGAAGTTGTGCCTTTAAGATATTAAAGATGACTGTCCAGTTCCATGAGAGGGAGACACCTCTCTTTTGATTCTAGATTTGGTAGATTATAACAGTTTCGTAGATGAAGATAGTTTTATTGTATTTGTAGATTTTTACAAAGCATTTGATATGGCGGAACATGAATTTATGTTTGTTTTTGTTTGGTTAGGTGGTTATTTCAAAAAAGGTATTCAGACACTGTATACCTGCAGAACTGTTGCAGGGTTTGGATTTCTTTGCAAACAATGGAACTTTCAACACAACTACCACTTTATGTCTTAGAGATTTAAAAAAAAATGCAGTAATCACAATATTAGACTGTGATGTAATGAACTGGATACCTTATGCAAAAGTACACTGGAGTTGATAAGATCTTCTGGAAAGCAGCGTGGAATTTACATAGGAAATACTGTATCACAAACAAGGTCCGTGAACTGTCCTTTAAAATCATTAATTTAATCTGATTACCCAGTTAACCAGGTTTAATCAAAATACAAAGCAAACATTGATAACATGTGTGCATTTTGTCAAGTTAAAAAAGAAACTATTGATAAAAGTAGTATTTTGAAACAAAATAAATTTTGAATTAAATTTATGAGCTCTGTAGAAAAGCACACCTGAGATACACACACACCTTTTCATTTGGTGACTACATTAGTCATTTAGCTAACACTTTTATCCAAAGTGACTTACAGTTGATCGGGCTAATCAAGAGCCAATCCCGTTGGGAGGGATGTGGGGTTGGGATGTTCTTGGACTCAACTGGGGCTTAAACCACCAACCTTGGGGGTCCCAGCTGTTCCTCTTGCTCTCGCATGCCATTTGACTTAAGTCGGTGATAGCGAAGAATACCTAATATGTGGCCTTCAGTAATGTGACTCTTTTAGCTAATGCCTGGTTGTCCAACGGCTAAAACTTATACCACCCAAGACCAAGTATTTCTATATTTTCCATTTCATTTCTAAAAATTCTCGATTTTACTTTAATAGTGGCTAGACATTTTGTATGCATAATGTATTTCATTCCATTTCATTTGTAATACTTAGAACAGCTTTCCATGTTATGTAGCTGTGTAGCAGAGAGCCTTGCGGCAGTACTGTATAGACTTTAGGTAAACGGCGCCTGTTGTTGTCGGTATATGTGTTCATTTTCTTAATTTTAGTCCCTTTGGCTGGTCCTGCTGAGTGCTGTGCAGGGTCTAGGTGATGTTCTGGAATGCCACCCTGGGCCCGGACCGGGGTGGGCGGGGCTCGCGCCCGTCGCTGATCACCCAGATGGCTGGGGTGGCAGCGGTGCGCTCCGTCACCACCTTAATCTCCTCGGCCCGTGCCAGCTCCTCCAGCTCTGGGCTGGTCTCCGGACACCAGTCTGCGCTGAACTTGTCTTTAGCCTGACAAAGGTTCACCTTCACCTCCTCTGGCTGCTTCCCAAACAGCCAGTCTGCGAAGGGGGTATGGGGGTGGGGAGTTTGGGATGGGTGGAGAGAAAAAGACGTGGAAGTATTTTGGTAATTTGTATGCGTTTACTTTTTTGACCGCCACTGTCTTATTCTAGTTTTATTGTATTGGCCTACTAACTGCCTGTTTCTCTTTTTAAGATAAAGGGACATAATATCTTTATAAAAAATTTGATAGTCAATTGAATTGATTGCTTACCCAATTTGTTTGGTCTTGCTTTTGTTTCGGAGATCCCACTCCACATCTTGTAGGTTCTGCCTGAATTTTTACATTCTTTTCAGCAATTATTAAGGCGTATACCCTAACATCTTTCTCACACACACAAATTCACAAGCATACGGTAACATCCCACACACACATACAGACACACCCACGCTCACAAGCATACCCTAACATCCTGTGTGCACACACGCACACACTCGTGTACCCTAACATCATACACAGACACACACACTAGCATGCCCTAATGTCCCACACACACACAAGCATACCCTAACATCCTGCACACACACTAGCATACCCAAACATCATACACAGACACACACACTAGCATACTCAAACATCATAAACAGACACACACTAGCATACCCAAACATCACACACAGACACACACACTAGGATACCCAAACATCATACACAGACACACACATTAGCATATCCAAACATCACACACAGACACACACACTAGGATACCCTTACATTGCTCTGACACACTCACTAGCATACTCTAACACCATAATATCTCTCTTACCTGCACACACACACACACACACACATAAGCATACCCTCACACCCTAACATGTCCTTCATCGCACACATAGAGCCTCCAGCCAGTCGTGAAGCAGCCTACCTGCAAAGTCGTGGATCAGGTCCTTGATAAGGTGACCAATGATGGCATATAACATAGTCAGCACTATCATGGTCCCCATCAGAAGATAAAGGGTGTACTTCGGCAGGTGAATGGAGTCGCGGGCAGGGGGTTTGTAGTTCTCAAAAAACACGACATCCTCCTGCTCGTTGGGGTCTAGGAAAGCATCCATGCCGTTTCAGCCTCCACCTCCGATCATGCCATGAACGTGCTCCACAGGGTGAAGGTAAGAGTATCTATGTTCACCTGCCCCCGTTCCACAGGTTGAACAGAAGAGTATTTACATTCAGTATTTATGTCCATTTTACCTCAGTCCAGTCCCTCTCAGTGTCGGAGCGTTTTGCCTGCGCGCATAAGTTAGCGAAGGTCTGTCGGCCCAGAGGAGGGGAAACCGGCTTAGACTCTAGGAACCGACAGATGGGTCAAGGTCATTATCCTGAGCTCCCATTATCTCTTCTGCAGGAGCCACAGCCTTAAGGCTCTACCAAATTTCTGTCACACTTATTGTCATTCTTACAAATCTCTGTAAAATCGATACCATGTAGCATGGTTACAGTTAATGACACTGTTTGTGTTGTGAATGCTAAAAGCCCATTGGTCATAATTTGCTGAGCAACCCCATGCATTCCCTGCCCATGTTTATTCCCCATGTTAACAGGGTATGAGGGGATTGAGTGCTCAGCTCATTAGGTTTGGTGGTATCGGGGTAAAAGTGGGCTAAAATATGTAGAATATAGGAAACAGTCCAAGAAAGCAAGCTCCAAGGCCTTTATGCACAGTCCATACAAAAAAAGGAACACACAACATAGCTTAGTCTGCTGCTATGGGTATTACAATATCTACATAAACACTCATGATAAAAAAAACTTACAACCACTACATTATGGACATATTTCCCTACATACATTGCTATATACATCAACAGCAGCAGTACTGGCCAATATGTTTCCAAAAGCCCCACCAGACATGAACGGACTGCGTTTCCAGGCTGAAAAGTCTCACCAGGTCTTTTGTCTGGTGGACTGGGTGGGACAGAGCTATCAAAGGCGCCCCTAAACAAACTCATCTTTGTTGATGATGCAGTAGTTCAATCTTACCAAAAGGAGAAGTGGGAGGAAGCCGAGTTGCCACGGGCTGCTCTGGTTCATGACTAGTTCACTAACAACCCAAGGTTCATCTTTCTAGCTGCATATTCTCACTTCCTAACTGTAATTATTCAGCATGGCGATGGAAGGCTTGTGACTGAGACCCCTAAATCTGTGTTCTCCTCTTCCAGACAATAGAAGAGGCATATTTAGATATTACGGTTCAGGCTTGCCAGGGGTGGATAAGACCTACAAGGGGTTTTCCCCTGCTATCTTGCTAGGGCTAACATTGACTGTGATGTAGATAAGAATCACTGGCCAGACCGAGACGAAAACCAGGATGCTGAAGCAGAATAAATTTCATTTCTTTCTTTATGTACAAGAGGGTTTTTTTTTCATTAGGTTAGATTGGCAGACAATCTCACCTAATAAAAATCTAACAAAGGCTACAAGCCCTTAATATGGTACCTTGTCAAATGCCTTTTGGAAGTACAAATGTGCTCCACATTTCTTTCACAATTTTCCATCTAGAAGATGTACCCAGTTTATTTTTCTTGTATAATCTCACATCTTAATAAAGCCAGCTTGTCTAAAGTTGGAAATTCTAACACCATGCTGCTCAGGCTTACTGACAATCCGAGATTCCTCTCAGTTGCTTTCCTCTACCCTATTCCCCATTTCTCAACCCCATAGAGGAGTTTTCCTCAGCTTGGCGGTGGAGGGTATATGGTAGAAAAAATCGTTGTGA
Organism: Albula glossodonta; assembly: GCA_019788955.1. Taxonomy (NCBI): domain Eukaryota; kingdom Metazoa; phylum Chordata; class Actinopteri; order Albuliformes; family Albulidae; genus Albula; species Albula glossodonta. The sequence continues at coordinate 446,318 of JAFBMS010000769.1, forward strand.
GAGGGGACACCTGTCACAGGAAATGGATAAGCCTTATGGGGACATCAGTATGTATTCTGTCCAGGATAAGGTACACCAGGGGTACTTCCCATGCTGTCTGGCCAGGACCAATATTGCATGTGATTTAGATGAGATTCTGGGGCCAGGCCCAGCCAGAAACAAGATATTGATACATAGTACTGAAGATCCCCTCCCCTCTATGTACCAATTGTTTGTTTTATTTCTTATATTGGATAGTTCAGAGCATTTCAATTATTTGTTACTGTGCTGTTTGACTTGTATTTTTTTCATTTACCTTTGGACCCTAAATCAGTGTAATAAATCCAGTAAATAAACTCTTAAAATTTGACATGATATTCTCTTGCATACTTCCATTATTTATGTTGTCTGCAGTAGCAAAATATTTCAAATTTCTAAATGATAGAGGTTCTGAAACAGCATATTCCTAATTCCTGATTCTTTACAATAAAAAGGTTTTTAATTGAAGAGTTTTAATTAGTATCTTACCAAAGTGTACTGGTTTTATGGCTTCTTTGTGATGTCTGAAGATTGGTTTAGATGTGAGCTTATGTGATCTTAGGTGGAGAGTTTGGTTTTGACATGGACTTTAAAGTTTGTCTGTCTGTGTTCCTGGTCTGTCCATCTCTGTTCAATGTCTGTCTCTTCCAGCATTCTGTCTGTCTGTGTTCATCTGTCCATCTGCACGTTCTGTCTGTGTTCCTGGTCTGTCCATCTCTGTACCCTGTCTGTTTGTTTCAGTATTAGTCTGTCTGTGTCGATCTGTCTGTACATTATGTCTGTTCCTGGTCTGTCCATCTCTGTACCCTGTCTGTTTGTTTCAGTATTAGTCTGTCTGTGTCGATCTGTCTGTACATCATGTCTGCGTTCCTGGTCTGTCCATCTCTGTACCCTGTTTGTTTCAGTATTAGTCTGTCTGTGTCGATCTGTCTGTACATTATGTCTGTTCCTGGTCTGTCCATCTCTGTACCCTGTCTGTTTGTTTCAGTATTAGTTTGTCTGTGTCGATCTGTCTGTACATTATGTCTGCGTTCCTGGTCTGTCCATCTCTGCACCCTGTCTGTTTGTTTCAGTATTAGTCTGTCTGTGTCGATCTGTCTGTACATTATGTCTGCGTTACTGGTCTTTTCATTAGTTCTGAACCACGACCTTCTCATTCCAATATTCCTTCACATGTGTAGTGACACTCATTTTTAAGATACATTCTGCTTTATTGTGGGAAACAATGATAAACTGATTAAAGTTTTGAAAATGATGCGTTGGATTAATAGAATATAGCACAGCATAGAACACACTAGAGGACTATGGCGGCATTACATTTGGGTCCCAGCTGCTCCTGTGGTTTAGAACATACCACAGCAGACCATGTAAATGCCGACTCATAATCCTTCTTACTGTCCTTAGACCTCATGTCAGGGTATCTGTCCTCTCATCGCAATCTCCTCTATCTCCGCCTCATGTCCAGACATGACTCACAAACCGGGATAAAGGAATTTAATCACATTCGGGACATCCAGACAGTTACCTGTTATTTCTTTATTGCAGTGAGTGTGTGACCGTTGTGGTCACCATCCCAGTTACAAGCATGATTATACATTCACCTGAAATACACGTTATAACAACACGTTCTTAGTGCACGAGGTTGATAATCTTTAGTATACACAAACATGTCTTTGTGGACTGTCACTGAAGAATCAGACATGTGACATAACGGTGACTCATGCTTACGTTCTTGTTTAGATTTAATTGGTTAAATCTAAACATGGGGGAGGGAGGATCACGTAAACAACAAGCAGCATCAGCTGCTTTCCCTTTTAATCTGCGCTACCGCACAACAGGTTAGTGACTGATAAGACAGCTCACATTTAGCTGATCTAGTCATATTTACATTAATCGGTGTATACAACGAAATTTTTTATTAAGTTCGTTATAGGTACTTGTGTGAGTTTTGTACCTGATTATTACTATCTGATATTCTTCAGGGAAAAATAGTGTATGCTTTTTCTGTCTTGTGTACAGAAATTTTTATGGAGTAAAATGTGGAGTGAACCGGTTTGGGAAAGCCAGTGATAGGATGCCGTATTGAGACTGGATCTTCCATTGATATACCTGGGAAAACAGTACCTTTACAAAACCTTTATGATTATGAAAAGTCATTGAAAGCAAATGAGAGCTAAATATGATAAATGGAGGATATATAGTCAATCAGAAACCTTTGTTTGAGAATTCCGTGTGGTTTCAAGTTTAAAAAAATATATTTTTCTTCAGTGGTAAACCTTCAAGTGAAACTATTGTGTTGTTGTGAGCTCTGCAGTTGCATGTATAATCTGTAACAGGGGGATGGGGGTGGGGGGGGGGGGGGGGTCTTTCTCTCCCCAGCTTTCCTCCCTCGGACCCTGGGCTACAGAGCAGCCTGGCCCGGGAGCAAGTGGCTAGAGCCACCCTGCTGCACATCCATCCTCACATCTGTTTCTCTTTTACCCATCAGCCCTTCCTTCTCCTCCCTTTCCAGAACACATTCATCCTCCTCATCCTCTGTTTGGGGGCCAAGGATCCAGTCTACACATACAGACAGACAGTGAGTGAGTGAAAGACAGAGAGAGAGACAGAATGAGAGAGGGGAGAAAGAGAAAATAAATTGGACCACTAAAATATATACCCACTTCCCTAATTGCAAACGACAACAACAGCATTTGTGTTTTTATTTAGAAGCGGTCAATTTACCAGTTTTACCTTTACTTCAAGCCTTATACTTTTTGTTACATTTCATAACTGTATATTAAGACTACAGCATTATGTTATCTAATTCATTATTATAAATTTATGATAATATATTTAATATTATAATAATTCATTATTATAAATTTTATAGGTGAATATTATTTATTATTATATATGCTATAGTATTTTTGCATTTTCTGGCAATGAGAGTATGATTATCCTGTCAATACAGCAAAGCACTGGGGAGTCGGGGTGAAGGTGGGGGTGGTTGTAGACGCAGAACTACACCGTCAGAAAGACTGAGACAGCACCATTACACCATTACCATACGGCACAGATACACACACTATGGAGGACCAAGAGTGACACAGACAGCACCATTACTGTACAGCACAGATACACACACCATGGAGGGCCAGGAGAGACACAGAGACGGCACCATTACCATACAGCACAGATACGGCCATGTTCTGTTACCAAACTGAACACTTCAACATCCTGAGTATTCATATTTAGTGTTCAGTCATCTTGGAGGACAAGTCCAAACCAAAGCGTGGTAGCACTGGAATCTTTTCAATCCACTGTTACGTCATACACACAAGATTATTTAAGTTTGTTCAAATATGGGTTATGGGTCAAAACGCACAACGGAGTGGATCGCATTACTGAACCAATGTTCTGTATTCTTTCCACACTGTGAAGTACATACTTCCAAACATGAGGAGCACAGTGGTATAGAATATGGAAGTATGTGGTTTGGGACACAGCAAGACACAGTGCCACTCTGTACAGGGCACACAAAGGGCAGACACAGACACAGTGCCACTCTGTACAGGGCACACAAAGGGCAGACACAGACACAGTGCCACTCTGTACAGGGCACACAAAGGGCAGACACAGACACAGTGCCACTCTGTACTGGGCACACAAAGGGCAGACACAGACACAGTGCCACTCTGAACTGGGCACACAAAGGGCAGACACAGACACAGTGCCACTCTGTACAGGGCACACAAAGGGCAGACACAGACACAGTGCCACTCTGAACTGGGCACACAAAGGGCAGACACAGACACAGTGCCACTCTGTACAGGGCACACAAAGGGCAGACACAGACACAGTGCCACTCTGTACTGGGCACACAAAGGGCAGACACAGACACAGTGCCACTCTGAACTGGGCACACAAAGGGCAGACACAGACACAGTGCCACTCTGTACAGGGCACACAAAGGGCAGACACAGACACAGTGCCACTCTGTACAGGGCACACAAAGGGCAGACACAGACACAGTGCCACTCTGAACTGGGCACACAAAGGGCAGACACAGACACAGTGCCACTCTGAACTGGGCACACAAAGGGCAGACACAGACACAGTGCCACTCTGTACTGGGCACACAAAGGGCAGACACAGACACAGTGCCACTCTGTACTGGGCACACAAAGGGCAGACACAGACACAGTGCCACTCTGTACTGGGCACACAAAGGGCAGACACAGACACAGTGCCACTCTGTACTGGGCACACAAAGGACAGACACAGACACAGTGCCACTCTGTACAATTGGACTGTAGACACATATTTACCTGCCAGGTCATGGATCAGGTCCTTAATAAGGTGACCCACAATGGCATAGGTGGCAACCACCACCAGCACCACGCCCACCAGCACATATAGCATATGGCGGGGCAGGGCAACGGAGTCCCGAGGTGGGGGCATGTAGTCTAGGAAGTAGTCTCCCACACCCTGCTGCTCTGGGACTTCCAAAAGCCTGCGGGGGGCAGAAGCTGTCCGAGAGCCATTCCACAGCCCCGCCCGCCCCGCTGCATGCAGGGATTGCACAGCGCTGGGGTCCATAATGCACTGCTGCAGACCCAGTGCTCAAGCACATGCGGGGCAGTGTTTGCCTGTTAAAACAGCACCCCAAGAGGCTGGAGGGAGAAGTGCAGACAAAGAAATGTTCATTTTCTCAATATTTACAAGTTCTTTCTCCTTCAGGAGGATGGGTACAAGGATAAGTGGGGAACACATGACCCACGGACAGGGTGTGGGAGAGAGGTAAAGACAGCAAGCGGAAGACAGGGTGAAGGGAGGATCTGGAAGAGCTGCGTTTTTCTGGCAATTTCTAAAATGGTACACGAAATGAAGACCGCGCCTCTGTGGGAGTGACCTCTCTCTGTAGCCCAAAACAAATGTGTTACACATCATCGGTTTGCTCACTGGAGTAACAGTGTGAGTGTGAAATGGAGGAGGGTGGAGAGGAGTAGCGGTGTGAGTGTGAGATGGCGGATTGCAGAGAGGAGCAGCGGTGTGAGTGTGAGATGGCGGATTGCAGAGAGGAGTAGCGGTGTGAGTGTGAGATGGCGGATTGCAGAGCGGAGTAGCGGTGTGAGTGTGAGTGTGAGATGGCGGATTGCAGAGCGGAGTAGCGGTGTGAGTGTGAGATGGCGGATTGCAGAGGAGCAGCGGTGTGAGTGTGAGATGGCGGATTGCAGAGAGGAGCTGCAGTGTGAGTGTGAGATGGCGGATTGCAGAGAGGAGTAGCGGTGTGAGTGTGAGATGGCAGATGTGGAGATGCAGGGCGGCAGAAGGATAATAGGATTCCTGGACAGAGAAGCACATCACTGACCCTCATTGTGCCGGATTTGCAGATGGGACAGGGAAACACTGAGCTGTCCGTAAAGAAGCTTATGGTCCAATTTGTCCATCATGCTCAATCTTCCAATCCCCACAACATTATAGACATTTTTATAGCAAGCAACTCTCTCCATGCTGCCTCCCAAATGAAATGAAACTCTGGAAATAATAAAGATAAACCGAAAGAATCTTGAGGATGATACTGCGTGAACCAGTAAACAGGCATAGCTTTTTTGATTAGTGGAATCTCACATTACTTGAAAGTGAGTTTGAATGAACACCGACAAAACAATGTTGATTTTATTCTCAGGATTGTCAAAATACAAATTAGTGACAAAGTGAAATGCTTAAAGGGACGACTAGCTCTATAGATTTCTCGCCTCCAGTATGTCTCCATGAACAAGGCAGAATCACTTCCCATTTGTCCTGTCCTCCAAAAAAAAAAAAAAAAAAAGAATGTTGTGCCATTAATTTAGGCCTTATCCTAAATTCCAATTCATTTCCAACCTTTTTGCACAACAGCCTGGAAAACATGCCTTTTGTACATATTGACAAACCCAATTGACATGCTACTTTATAATGAATTTTGCATGTTGGTTCTCATTTAAATAATAATGTTCAGATCAATTAATATACATGTATTGTTAAATGCGAGAGGATGTAGTTGATGTAGATCAGGGGTGTCAAACTCCAGTCCTGGAGGGCCGCAGTGTCTGCGGGTTTTTGTTCTTTCCTTTCGATTGGCAGCCATTTTAGGCCTTGGAAACCAGGTGTGTGGACTCTTTAGCCAACCAGTGATTTTAGTTAATCAATTAAGTGCTAAAACACACCAAAAACCAGCTACCACTGCAGCCCTCCAGGACTGCAGTTTGACACCCCTGATGTAGATGAAATTCCTGATTGCAGTTTATTTCTATACTAGAGAAATTGATCAATAATGTTATGGGGTGTGGTAACGTTATTGACATCGTAAACAACCACGTACATTGTTTGCGACAAACCAAGCTTCACATTTTGCAGGAAACGGTTCCCTTATCAATAATTGGAAATAAGCACACATTTTAACTTTGACATTGGCTTACCAAAAATACATGTGCTTATGTCTAAATGGACCAGCACAAGTTTTGGTTTGTGGTTAGGTCACGTGACCTGCTGGAAAATGGCGGTGTGAGCCTTTGCTCTGTTCCTCCACTTAGCATTTCAGTGAACGTACATGTTTACAATGCATTCATAACACAACTGTGCTGTAGTTAACGGTTCGGTATTGCCTAAGGATGTCACAGAGCTACAGAAAGAGGTCCTTAATGTTTTCTGCAACCTCTTCCAAGGAGGGGGGAAAATTCGGTCACGCAGACCTTATGGCGTTTCTGGAATCTTGGACAGAGAAACAACACAAGTTTTGCAAGTCCCAATTCAGCCACCTGGGGGATAAGTTGAGTTCCATGCAGATGGCGCTGGCTGGTCTAAAAAGCGAATTGAAAGGTATGAAAACGACTGTGTCGGCGATGTAAAACAACGTGGAAAAGAATGCTAAGATAGCATCACTGTGCTGTGCAAGAGTTGACCAGATAGAGGCCAAAATAGCAGAGCTGGAGGATCAGAGCCAAAGGGTGAACATCAGAGTGGTCACACTGAGCGATACAGTGGCTTTTATTGCTAAATCACTGCCCCGCTGGTTGTCTCTGCCTTTCAAGAACAGTACTGGTGTCCTTCTCATGCTAGACTTCATGCAACACTCCAACCATTTGTGAAAGACATGTTAATACCATTCCAAAGCACTGTCATTCGCATCATATTCCTGCGAGCTAACTCAGGAGGCTAGCTTGCTTCTTGATCATGGCAGCATAGTGGACACGTTGATAACAAAGTTATTCAGCAAACTCACAAGACAGGTAGCTCCCAAGCTAACGCGAAAACTATATTATTATGACAGAAAAACACATTCCCAAGCAGGCATCAATTATTAGCAAATAAAGTCTCTTTTCAGTTGTGTTTCTATAGGCATTTCTATAGACTTTGTAGCATATTCTACGAGCTTTTAATTCTACTGGTTCTACAAGCAAGTTAGTGCATTCAGTAGATTATTGAGTCATTAGGTTCTGCAAATGCATTGTAGCAACAACACAACAAGGCGTTGACATTGAAAAGAAAATGTACTTTTGAATACGTACGTATTTTTAAAAGCAAGTACTCCAGTACTTAAACTCAAGTAAAAAAATTGACTGAACAACTTTCACTTGTATTGGAGTAATATTTGACCATGAGTATCTATACTTTAAATCAAGTAATGGAGTTGTGTGCTTTGTCCACTTCGGATACATACTCTTTATAATTCCCCAACTGCCAACCTATCTACAGGAATGGCAGTGTCTCCTCATTTCTTATTAACTAGGGGCACTAGACAGGGCTGCCCCCTAAATCCTATTTTTAAAAATATTTAATTGGAGCTACTAGAACAGGCAGTCCGCCAAAGTCAGTCTCTCTCTCCTATTGAGGTTCATTATATGTGGATGATATGTTGTTATACTTATCAGATCTTGATCGTTCTCTACAGATTTATTTGGGTCATTCTCTGGGTATAGAATTAAATGGAAAAGTCGGTTTTGATGCCAGTCAATATTGATGTCTCACTTCCTTTAATGCCACAGCTTACTCCTACGCTGTCCTGCAAGGGTGAACTGAGATATCTGGGCATAATAATAACAAGGTGCCTGTCGACAATCAGAAAGCTCAATTATGACACTCTGTTCTCTAAAGTTCAGAGAGACGTGGATAAGTGGTCCTCCTTGCAGGCCACATTGTATGGCAGTATCTCCATGATCAAAGCGAATGTTTTACCCCATTTTACTTTTTTTTGTTTTCTGTGCTGCCTCTTTTAAATTTTAAATGATGATTTCATTTATTAAGGGAAAAAAGCTATCCAAACCAACCTGGCCCTATGTGAAAAAGTAATTGCCCCCCCTCCCCTGTTAAATCATTAATTAACTGTGATTAACCATATTTTGTGGAAAGCTGAGTTCAGTTTCACAAGCACCACCCAGGCCTAATTACTGTCAGACCTGTAGAATCAAGAAATCATTTAAATAGAACATGTATGACAACATGAAATAGGCTAAAAGGTCTCAAAAAAGCAACACATCATGCCCCAATCTAAAGAAATTCAAGAACAGATGAGAAACAAAGTCATCGACATCTATCAGTCTGGAAAGGGTTACAAAGCCATTTCTAAGGCTTTGGGACTCCAGCGAACCACAGTGAGAGCCATTATCCACAAATGGAGAAAACATGGAACATTGGTGAACCTTCCTAGGAATGGCCGGCCAACCAAAATTACTCCAAGAGCACATCTACATCTCATCCAGGAGGTCACAAAAGAACCCAGAACAACATCTAAAGCACTGCAGGCCTCACTTGCCTCAGTTAAGGTCAGTGATCATGATTCAACAATAAGAATCATGAGAGACTGGGCTAAAATGGCATCCAATGGGGGAGTTCCAAGGCGAAAACCACTGCTGACCAAAAAGAACACAAAGGCCCGTCTCACATTTGCCAGAAAACATCTTCATGACCCCCAAGACTTTTGGGAAAATATTCTGTGGACTGACGAGACAAAAGTGGAACTTTCTGGAAGATGTGTGTCCCGTTACATCTGGCAGAAAACAAACACAGCATTTCAGAAAAAGAATATCATACCAACAGTCAAACATGATGGTGGTAGTGTGATGGTCTGGGGCTGCTTTGCTGCTTCAGGACCTCGACAACTTGCCGTAATTGATGGAACCATGAATTCTGCTCTCTACCAGGAAATCCTGAAGGAGAATGTCCGGCCATCAGTTTGTGACCTTAAGCTCAAGCGCACTTGGGTTATGCAACAGGATAATGATCCAAAGCATGCCGACAAGTCCACCTCTGAATGGCTAAAAAAACAAAATGAAGGTTTTTGAGTGGCCTAGTCAAAGTCTGGACTTAAATCCAATTGAGATGCTGTGGCATAACCTTAAACGGGCTGTTCATACTCAAAAACCCTCCAATGTGGCTGAATTAAAACAATTCTGCAAAGAAGAGTGGGCCAAAATTACTCCACAGCAATGTGAAAGACTCCTTGCCAGTTATCGCAAACGCTTGATTGCAGTTGTTGCTGCCAAGGGTGGCGCAACCAGTTATTAGGTTTAGGGGGCAATTACTTTTTCACATAGGGCCAGGCTGGTTTGGATAGCTTTTTTCCCTTAATAGATGAAATCATCATTTAAAAACTGCATTTTGTATTTACTCAGGTTATCTTTGTCTGACACAAAAATTTGTTTGATGATCTGAAATATTTAAGTGTGACAGAAAAGCAAAAACAGAAGAATCTGTTGGGGGTAAATACTTTTTCACAGCACTGTAGGTAGAAGCCAGCAAACGAGCTAACAAGGAGTGTAGGAGTGAATAGAAGTCTATTTTTTTTTAAAGTTTAGGGTGGATTTGTAACCTCTTTTTAACGTGTCTGCAAAACCATTTTTATTGCAATTTCACATCTTTTACAGTTAAGCTTGCTCGCCATCACTTTTTCACTCACTTTGGTTTTATTTTTCTTCTCATTTATGCGCGTCTGTTTGTGTTTCACTGCATCTACATGCTTTACGCTCTTTGTCATGAATTTGCTGAATTTGGGATTTTGTCGTTTCCAACATTTCCAGCATTTTTGGATACCTTTTTTGAGAATAATATTAACTTCTCTTAAAAGTCTTTCTCGCATTGCATCTGACATGATCCCACAGATAGCTCTGTTTCTGATAAGGGATTCTTGCAGTTGTCCAAACTCGCATAACTTCACCCTTAGCTTCAGCTCTGAACTATACTTACTGATGGACATTTCCTGTCAGTAAACCTGTGTCTTATCTCCATTTTGGTGGTTTTACTTTCTTGTTTTCCCTTGTCTCTATGCTTGTGTTTACATTTCCATCACAATTTGGTTGTTTTTCATTTATGTGAATTTATGTCGTACGCATTGGATGGATAGATAAAAGTTCCCTGGGTCACTTCACGTCCAGAAAAACCTTAAGGTAGCTGAAGAGGACACATGGGAGGTTGAAGAGGAGGAAGAGGAAGGACAAGGGCAAGGATGTTGCTGATGAGATCCATGCGACTCTAGATGACCATGTCTTTGGATGTCAATGTGGGACACTGAGCAAAGAGTCAATATGAGCCACTATAATCCGAACCTTCAGTGGTCTGCGAAATCATGTTTATCACATGACCGCAGGGAGCCAACAACAACCAGACCAGCCACTCTTTGTCGTCAGTTGGGACAATGACAGTTTCCACCATACTGCTCTGGTTCGTGACTGGTTCAGTGACCCAAGTTTCAGTGACATTATTCTCCCAGCATTCATTGCTCCCTTCCTAAATCCCAAAGAGACATTTTTTCAGCATGATGGTAGAAGGTCTATAACAAAGACCTGTACATCCATGTTCACCTTCTCCAAGCTATGGTGGAGGCTTGTTTAAATATTACGGTTGAGGCTTGCCAGGGGTGGATAAGGCATTCAAGGGTTTTTTACCCTGCTGCATGGCTAAGGATAACATTGCCTGTGATGTTGATGAAAATTTCTGACCAGAGACAGACTCAAATATGTAATGTACAACAATACATTTAGGGATTAAAAACTTTTAAGATGTATACATATTTTGTTTCTTTATATTGTGTTCATCATGTAAAGTGTTTTTTATGGGGGAAAATCACAAGCACCATTGGTCATTGCAGTAACAGTTTTCTACAGGAGTGTAATGACCATATTGTAGTGTTTTTGGTGGCTTTTGTGTGATGTCTGAAGACAAAGTTTGGTTTGATTACATGGTTTTGATTGGAGAGTTTGGTTTCGTCATGGACGTCGGAAGTTTGTGGAGATGAGTGTGCGGTGTTGCAATTGCATTCAGAGTTTTGGGAAGTGGAGCATAATTTCAAGAAATGTGTCTTTGCAATCAAGAAAAAACGTAATGTCCGTAATGCTCAATCACTATTAGGCCATGATATCCCCTCAACTGACAACAGGTGGAGCCCGCACAAAAGTCGCTACAGGTTCTTTTAAGAGCAAAGGTGGAGTCAAAACATACAAGGTGATATTTTACAGCTATTTTACTTGATGAAACTATTTGAAATATAATTTATAAATTATTTGAACAAACTTTTTGAAGATAATTAACAATTCATTTTTGCAATTATTTCTTTTAAATACAAATGCTATTAAAAAATACTATTTAAAAAATAAATAACAGTATAAACATGCTAAGCGGAGATCAGACTATGTTAGTTCTTTATCACTGTTGTGTTGTTTAAATATTGATGCAAGCTGCTTAGCAAGCCGCGATGGTTTAGTAACTATACGATCACCATTTGAAAACCATACATGTTCCATTCTACCATTCATACGCTTTCCATTCTACCTGTGGCAAGTGTGGCACAGACTGAAGACACCTTAACTTCACTATATGACAACCTTTTTACTGGTTTATCGCCTGGCTGAATAACATGCTAGAACCCAAAGATCTAAATGGATTCTGTTGAGGAAGGAGGGGTTACACGGACTGAGTGAAAGGCTAAGTTATCTTAGCCGGTAATGACAAACAAGTCATGCAGCCAGAGTGAAAGGCTAAGTTAGCTTACCCAGTTATGACAAACAAGTCATGTAGCCAGAATGAAAGGTTTAGTGTCTTGGTAAGAGGGTAAAACATTACATTACATTACACACAGAGTAAAAACCATAGTGAGAATGCATTACCTTAGAGTGGTACTTGGGCACAGTGTGGCAAGGATCTCTCCAGCTAAATTCCAAGGATTTCCTCCATCTCCTGCTTTGTAGCCTGACTGGATCACTCCGGCTTATAAATCTGGTAGTTCACACAAGCTGTGTGGGGAAAGCATTGTTTAAGCAAACCAGAGATTTGAGATCTGTCTCATGTACACAAGCATGTGTGACTTAAACCCCGCCCACTGCTAATGCACACTAATGCTACACACTGGCAAACACAAGCTCAGAAACAGCTTAATGGGAAACGGTGCTTTGATAATGAATAAGGACTTCCAGTACTACTATACAAGGCATTAATGTGAACATGTAACAGGCCCATTCACTTAAACGCATGACAGCATTTCAGATGAATCTTAAGAGCTACCAAGAACTACGATATACATAAATGCTACAGAAACCTTAGGGAGCACAAATGAAAGGGCAGCAGAGGAAGACACAGTACCTTAAGCTTAGCTGAAGTTCCACTTGCATGAGACAGGCGTGAGGATGTGAAGTGTGGGGTGGGCAAAATAGACGAACACAGGGAGATGTCCCTGTGTGAAATTTCGATCAAACGCACGCTAAAAACTACCTGAAATCTCAGCCAATATGTGTCCGTTGAATGTGGTTGTTTACATCACTATGGTAACCTAGGCTGGACTGACGCTGGCGTCGGGCTCCGTTTCCCCCACCTTGATGAATATTTCGGCGAGCAAGACGATCCAGTAGATGAGTGTCATGGAGGTGTTTATGGAGAGAATGCCCCACATGAATGGGTGCAGCATGTTGTCAGAAGGCCTGCCGCTGGGCCGGTAGTTTAGTGGGTCCGCTGTCCTCTGTGCTCTAATACAGGAGCATTATCCTTCACTACGCTGTGATACGCGAGGGATGACCGCCCTTGCTGCTAAGACTCTCTCCAGTCTGTCCTCCCCCCCAAATTATTTGGCTCTTAATTCTGTGCTCCTCCCTTTATTAGATCCTACACCGTGACGCAGCAGAGCAAGGCGACCACGGAATTTCACAGCTGTGAGATGTCAGGCAGGTAAGCCACAGCCTATCACCACCTGCGACGCGGGCGCCCCACCCACCGTTGCACGTTTGGTGGCGATGTCAACATGCATCTTTAGATCGTCTGTATGACAGTTCTGCCCATGCGCTTATATGCGACGTCCCTTCTTACCAACACTCAGCCATGGTAGTCGCTCAGTGGCATGGCGTCTATATTCACCTCGTCCTTGCCATGCCATTTGCCAACTTCTGCCCTCAATCCACACATCCTGGCTCTTACAGCGGGGTTTTAATAACGGTTGTGTTCTGTGAGCAGATTAATTCCGCTGGTGGGGGAGGGGGGTAGGCCCAGTGTCATTGCGTTTTGGAATGAAGGGAGCGGGGGAGGGCCAGCATCACGGTGTGTGGGAGTAAAGGGGGGAGGGGGGGGGGCAGCATCGCTGTGTTTGGGGGTGAAAGGGGCTATTCTTCAGGGTTTTGCCCCGGCTTTCGCCTCTAGTCTAATACCCTCTCCGTCTGCTCCAGGACACACCACTGTCAAAAGCTCACGTTTTATGTTGCTGTGAACCATCCACTACAATCCACTTTTTTGTTCTTCCAAGCGGAAACAGTGAAGTGGCTAGGTCTTTTGACTCGTGCAGCACTTCTGCTGTTGCTGGTACTATTTACTTTGTACCGTGCCACTGTGTTTGTTGCCCTCTGCTGACAGATACATGAATGTGCACTATGCTTGTTATAGTTTCACATAAAACTCTGTTAAGGTTTTGCCATTTTCATTGTGACATTCGACCTGGTGGATTTAGTGTAATTTGTTCTTGGCTCCTTTCTGTAGTTAGGTACACTCTCATGCACAGAGACGCTCCTAACTGATAGTGTGTGTCCACCTCAGCGAAGCAAATTGCTCTGGGGGCGTCACTAGTTGTCAATGGCAGAGTTCTTGCCGGTGTTACGATTTTAGTTTAGTACCGGTGTCTTCTACAGGCACACAGACTTCAACTGGGTGAGGTTCAGGTTTATTTATGAATTTATTTTATAATTAGTATTTCTGCTAGCTAGCTAGCTCATGTTTGACATTTTAATATAGAGAGTCTCTGCAAATATATTGTAAAGTTATGGCTGGCGAGTGTGTGCACACTTAGCTATAACAAGGTGCTTTAATGATTTCACAAGTCACCGGGACAGTAGAACTTGTTTGAGATTTGTGTGTCGTTGCGTTCCGAAGATATTGTTTTATATACTGTGAATGTCAGGCGATTATAGAACATCAAGCCAACTTGACCGCGCTAAAAAAGCATCACACATTTGCGAGCACCAATAGGAGAGATCACATAAAGCTCACCTGTTGAGCTCTGTAAAATTACAGCCGAGTGCATTTAACTTAAAATATGCATTCTCGCAATTGGCAAATCGAAGATAGATTTGAAGACCAGCATTTTCTATGTAACGCCCCCACCCCCCCAACTGCCTTCCAACTAAGAACACAACTGTTTTCTCGTAACACTCAGTAAACAAACATCAGTATGTTTTATTCATATCGTTTCCAAGAATATCCTGTCTTATCAAGGGGGACGACGCTACCCCACAATCAACGACAATTAGGGCCACGTCTGCAAAAAAATTTCGTGTTGACTTGGCATCTTGATAGTTAACTTCTATGTTAGGTCAGCAAACGCTTTTCCTGTAGTACCCCAACACTATGAATAACTATAAACAAAACATTTTTCTTACTTTCCCTTTTGCTTGCTGGGAAAAAGTAATAATCTTAAAATTGTAATATAATGGATCTACTCACCTTTCCTCAATCCTACGTGTTATATGCCCTTAAATGAAGAGTCTTCACCGTTTATGTCGGCAAATGGACTCTCACAGCCAGCTGTCTGTCTTCCTCACCTGCCTGTCCAAACAGGCTAGAGCCATTTGACCCCCTGCAATAGGTCTTCACACCTTGTTTAATGTTCTTTTTTTCGCAGGTGGGATGTTTTGCCGTCTTCCCGAAGTTTCTCGATTTGTGTGGGTTATAAACTGAGCGAACCGGGGATGTACTTTACTCGTCTTGGATCAAACCAGAGTGTGATATCCACGAACATTCTTGGAGATTCGCAGTTTCGTCAGGAAACCATTTATTCAGGCTCAGCAAATGAGCGCAAGGAAGGGATGAAATTGAGTTTATAAAATTCACACATTCATTCATCGTTCAAATGTTTAACAAGGTGAACTACAAAACAAACAACACATTAATACATTGTTACATTTTCACAAAACTGTATACATCGTTTCATCATAACAAACGCACATGCACAGTCATGTGGTAATGACAGGCACACACACATGCGTTAAGTTAAATTGTAACAAACATTCACTGATTACATAACATACAAGCACAGTATCTTGATAAGCACACGAACATAGCCACGTTATTCTGAAGAGCTTTTAACACACTTCAAGCAGAAAATATTTTGCTGTCATTTGATTGGATTTATCCTCCCCACGAGAGTCCAGGCTGAACTGTCTGCTACCTTTATCAATTCCCCTCCCATCGGCAGGGTGACTGATCCTCTTACATATAAGCTCCAGACTAATCACAGCCCATAGACACTGTCCTACAGCTTATACTTTAATCAGCATGGAAGGAAATCTCAACTGTGGAACCATCATTGCAAATACACCAGCAAGTGCCATTCAACAGCTGAACAGTATGGTTCCCTACTTCACTAGGCTATTGGTAGCCAATTTGGCTTCAGTAAAAAAAACATGACACAGTTTGAACATTAGGAAAAAAAAGTATTTAACTCAAGCTTTATTGATTTTTCAAATACAATACAGGGCCCATACTGCTAGCAGAAATGCTGTAGTCTAAACCAGGAGGAGTCTGTAGCTACAGACACTGTACAAACCAAACCGCTTCAGTTCTGACAAATACCTTTCACAATATCCAGCTATGAAAATGGATAGCATATGTGAATATGTAAGGGTGTCTGCTAAGTGCTGATTGGGTCATTATGCTAAAACAGTGGTTCATGTAAAGGTGCTCGGATTGGTTAGCAGCTCTGTGGGCAGTGGTCTGATTGGTCCTAGTCTCCTGATGCCAGTGCACTCACTCTGCTGCTTGACTGTCAGCTTTGCATGAGGCTGCTGGAAAACACACTTTTTGCAGTAAGTGTCCTTTTCCGCACTCCCCTGACCTGGGGGACACAGAGCATTTGAGACAGGCTTAGGAACAAGGGGGGAAAGGAGAAAACATGGAAAAAATCTGCTGGGTGGGAAACAGTGCATAAAAGGAAGAGATAAATACCACCCCTTCCCTGCTGCACACATCTCAGTTAAACAAGACCTCTTCTGCCCCCTACAGGCCACTCAGTGTTTTTTTTTTTTTTTTTTAACATGACCAGGTATGATTTTCCACATGACCGAGAGAGACAGTAACTTCAGGCAAGCCACTGAGTACTCTGGCCTCTCTGCTTCCAGAGACAGGGAAATTGAAACAACAGCAGGGAAGCATGAGCATTTCCAGTGATGACCCTTCTCTTTATCGGAGCACAACCGTCTCAATATCGCTGCTCCTGCTTCACTTACCAGCTTCACAAGCTAAAAGCGACCTGGAGCCATCTATTTTCACTGAAAGTCAGCTGCACAAAGATACAGCCAATGACACGCCAGTGACAAGTGACTTTCCTGTCACTTTTGTCAGTCACTTTTTCAACCAGTCAATGGAGAGCAATAATGCTCAGTTGTTATCCTTAGCGCACATCCTAATGACAAGACTACGGCCATGTTAACTGAACGCACCCACAAAAAACATGGACAGGGTTCAGTGGTTAAACTGGAGCAGCTTCAGTCCTGCTGTTGGCGAAGCTGTTGCTGAAAGTAGTCGCAAAAAAGGGACCGCACCTCCTCAGCCTCTGGGTCATCTGTGGAGGGCGGTAGGACATCGTTGGGCTGCGGGCTGTCAGGTTGGCTCACGGTCTCCAGCCACTCCTCCACGAAAGTGTCGCCATGCACCTCACACACGTTGTGCAGGATACAGCAGGCCAGCACCATGGTGGGCACCAGGTCCAAGCTGCAGTCATTACGCTTGTGCAGGCACTGCCAGCGGGCCTTGAGCCGCAGGAAGGCGCTCTCAATCACACTCCGTGCGCGGCTCAGCCTATAGTTGAAGGCGCGCTGACGGGACGTGAGCTCGCCGGACTCCACGTAGCACTTGAGCAGCCAGGTCTGCAGCGGGTAGGCCGCATCTCCCAGCAGCAGGTATTTGAGCGGCCGTCCCATGAAGTTCCGCGGCGGCTGGGGGGAAAGGCCGCCCTCGCTGGCCGTGGCCCACAGCGTGGAGTTCTGGAGGATCGTCACATCCTCAGTGCTGCCCGGGAACCCAGCACACACATCCCAGAACTGGCCCAAGCCGTTCACTACTCCTTGCAGCACCACGGACAGCCATCCCGCGCTGTTCCAGTAGTCGGCCGTGTTGTTAGAGGGCGCAATGATGGCGATGTGGAGGCTGTCGATGGCGCCCACGCAGTGCGGGAAGCCCCAGCGTGTGTTAAAGAGCCGCGCTGTGTCCTCCATCTCTTGCTCGCTGGGCTGCTGGAGGTACAGTGGCTTCAGCAGGGAGACGATGGCATGGCAAACGTCCCGCACGCATTTGCACACTGTGGAGCGCCCCACGCCAAAGAGCGCACTAATGGTCCGGTATTCGACGTTGGTGGCCAGACGCCAAAGCGCCACAGCCACCCGCTTCTCCAAGGGCAATGCCAAGCGGAAGTGAGTGTCCTGCCTCGTCAGGCGTGGCTTCAGTTTGTTGCACAGGAAGAAGAAAGTGTCCTTGCTCATGCGGAACTTTTCCAGCCAATCACGGGGCTGGAACTCCTTCATCACTACCCGTTCCCACCAATCTGTACTCTCAATGTTGGTCCAGGCTCGCGTGCGGTAGTTGCAGGTGCACCTGGTGCTGCGTGCTATTAGCATCTGTAGCAGTTGGGGGGGAAAGGGGAAATGAAATTGCACAATGTTACAGATCACATGACTGAGCAGTTGTTTAAAGTTGTACTTAGCTTTTGTTGATTCAGGAACAAATAGCATTATGATTGACCATGGCAAGCAAATTCAATTCTAGACTGAGTTATAGACTGAGTTTTAGCCAGCTCTGGGGTCATTCCATGTAAAATCACGAGGGCTCAATACCACCTGTCACAGATCTTTGTGACTTTTCCAAATGATATACAGATATTTTTTTTTGGAAAATATTAAATGGGTGCACAGAAAAACAATGAAGTTGTGTAAATGGTCATCTTGGTGTCATGTCTTCTGTATAGATCGTAGTTTTTTTTAATATGAACACTCATACTGTTATACTTAATACCAATGCCACTTGTCCAATCAAATTACCAGGTCGGAACTAACTGTTGCATAATACCGGTTGTTGACCCGAATAACTTCGTGAGAGGTACTTAATGTTCTAGAAATGTGAACACAGTGATAGAAAAAACTTAGGCGCAGTTCAACAACGTTATTTATCAGAGCCAGACAGCAACCTTACTCGATGAGCAAAAACGTTTCCAAAAAAAAAAACTAAACAAAACAAAAAACAATTCGATCTTACAGGCATTACATTTATTCACACAATGAAATATTCACCATCAGCATTCTTCTTTGTCTCTGAAAGAAGTACTGCCTTTGTCGGATTCGCCTTTGAATTTCATTTCGTCTCTGTACGTCTGCTTTGTTTATGTCTTTTCTGCGCTTCATTAGCATATACATCAACAAGAACATCAAAGGCTGGAGAGCTTCCTCTCCTGCCATTTTTCAAGGACAAAAACGATTTCGACAAGCGATACAATTTATTGAATATGAAAGAATTTAAAGTAGCACTTGCAGGCTTTTCAGTTGATTTTGAATCAGTTGTTGGATATCATATCAATTGCGACTACATTTAACAAGAAAACGCGTATAAACCAACACTTGCGTTTCACCAGCAGCAATAGGAAAAGTATTTCCGGGTCAAGCTTATCATAATAAAAGTCCTCTGTAAGAATGAAGAAATTGTGCAAAAACGATAAATGACCAAATTTTAAAAAATAACATAGTAATGAAAACGTACATGCGTATGTTAAAGTAAGTTATATTTAGTAATATTTTACAAAAATGCATTTTATTCTGCCATTAATAAAACTACAAGAATCAATTACTGAAGTGTCAAAATTTGACTGTACAGAAAAAAACTCAATGAAAGTGGGATTGTGGATACTCAATAACATATCTAGTATCCAAAACAAGTGAGTTTGACAGAGGCATGATATCTTACAGACTGCTGCTGGTATTTAACTGGCATCATATATACACAGTGAATGCATCTGTCTTTTACTATGGACTGTACAGAAAAAAAACACTGTACTACGTGTCTTAATGGAAGTGGGTTGGGGATACTCAGAAGCATATAGTATCTAAAACAAGTGAGTTTTTAAGTGGTGTAACGTCTTTCGCACTGCTGCTGGCATTTAAGTGGCATGATATATACACATTGAATGCACCTGACTTTATGGTACATTTATTTTGGACTATAGAAAAAAAACAGTTAAACATGTCTCAATGAAAGTGGGGTTGGGGATACTCAGGAACATGTACTGTATCCAAAACAAGTGTGTTTTTAAGTGGTGTAATGTCTTACAGACTGCTGCTGCCATTTGCTTGGCACCATACATACACAATGAATGCACCTGAATTTATGGCATATGTACTTTGGAATGAACAGGAAAAACCCTGCTACAAAGTGGGCTTGGGGATATTCGGGAACATCCCTAGTATCCAAAACAAATGAGTCTGATAGCGGTGTAATGTCTTATGGACCACTGCTGCCATTTAACTGGCACCATATACGCAAAATATTTTGGAATGTACTGAAACTAAGTAATTTGAACATAAAACAACAACAACAGTTCTAAAATCTGCTTTGCATTTAAAGAAAAAACTGTTACAGTAGAAATTAAAACTTAAAAAGTAAAGCTTTTAATAAAAGAAGGTCCAATGACTCATTGCATTCCATCAGAATTTGAGTTAAATCTGGACGTGTAAAATTAGGGTTTCACTGTAGTGTTTTTTCACTATTATTGCATATTTGAAGCACTGAATGATTTCACAGTTTTAGATGTATATTTTAAAATGTAGTATTGCACAAAAGAAACCTTAATGAACACAACAAATAGTTTTTAAATTTTAATTTTGTTCCTTCCATGACAAAAATTTATATACACCCATAATCACCCCTGTGGAAAAGTAATTGCCCCTTTAAAATTAATATCTAACTGGCCAACTAATAGCAGGAATAACTGCCACCAAACGTTTCCTATAATATGATATGAGCCTCTCTCACCTCCGAGAAGGAATCTTGGCCTACTCTTCTTTGCTGAAGAAGAGTAGGCCAAGAATTAAGTATTCCAAAAATGCTTAGTGTCATTGCTTACAGAAAGGTTTATCTTCTTTGGCCTTAAATAATTTTTTTTTTTTTTTACAAAGGGGAGAAATTTTGTCCCTTAATGTTCGTTCTTTTCTCCACCATTGGGTGGCAGTGTAATCATTCCACATTACAGACTGATTACAAACTGCACTCATGCCGTACTTTCTTGGTACACAATGATACATGATTATAAACCTGACTGTACATTGCATGATGTCCTGAAAGAAGGAGAGTTGTAGGGGTTGAGGTGAGGGAGGGTGTGGGGATAAGAACAAAAATGGACGATTGTTGACATTATAATAATTTTTTGGGGCATTGACTGAAACACAAATGAAAATGCAATGAAGACATTGAATGTATGTTTGCTGTCTACTGTTACGTCTGAACTGCATTTAGAATCGAATTTAACTGCACCAGCAAAAGCTGCTCCTAGTGTGGAGATCAGTGCTACAGTAAGAGCTGCTCCCTGTGTGGAGATCAGGGCTACAGTAAGAGCTGCTCCCTGTGTGGAGATCAGGGCTACAGTAAGAGCTGCTCCCTGTGTGGAGATCAGTGCTACAGGAAGAGCTGCTCCCAGTGTGGAGATCAGTGCTACAGGAAGAGCTGCTCCCAGTGTGGAGATCAGTGCTACAGGAAGAGCTGCTCCCAGTGTGGAGATCAGTGCTACAGGAAGAGCTGCTCCCAGTGTGGAGATCAGTGCTACAGGAAGAGCTGCTCCCAGTGTGGAGATCAGTGCTACAGGAAGAGCTGCTCCCAGTGTGGAGATCAGTGCTACAGGAAGAGCTGCTCCCAGTGTGGAGATCAGTGCTACAGGAAGAGCTGTTCCCAGTGTGGAGATCAGTGCTACAGGAAGAGCTGCTCCCAGTGTGGAGATCAGTGCTACAGGAAGAGCTGCTCCCAGTGTGGAGATCAGTGCTACAGGAAGAGCTGTTCCCAGTGTGGAGATCAGTGCTACAGGAAGAGCTGCTCCCAGTGTGGAGATCAGTGCTACAGGAAGAGCTGTTCCCAGTGTGGAGATCAGTGCTACAGGAAGAGCTGCTCCCAGTGTGGAGATCAGTGCTACAGGAAGAGCTGTTCCCAGTGTGGAGATCAGTGCTACAGGAAGAGCTGCTCCCAGTGTGGAGATCAGTGCTACAGGAAGAGCTGTTCCCAGTGTGGAGATCAGTGCTACAGGAAGAGCTGTTCCCAGTGTGGAGATCAGTGCTACAGGAAGAGCTGCTCCCAGTGTGGAGATCAGTGCTACAGGAAGAGCTGCTCCCAGTGTGGAGATCAGTGCTACAGGAAGAGCTGCTCCCAGTGTGGAGATCAGTGCTACAGGAAGAGCTGTTCCCAGTGTGGAGATCAGTGCTACAGGAAGAGCTGTTCCCAGTGTGGAGATCAGTGCTACAGGAAGAGCTGCTCCCAGTGTGGAGATCAGTGCTACAGGAAGAGCTGCTCCCAGTGTGGAGATCAGTGCTACAGGAAGAGCTGTTCCCAGTGTGGAGATCAGTGCTACAGGAAGAGCTGTTCCCAGTGTGGAGATCAGTGCTACAGGAAGAGCTGCTCCCAGTGTGGAGATCAGTGCTACAGGAAGAGCTGCTCCCAGTGTGGAGATCAGTGCTACAGGAAGAGCTGTTCCCAGTGTGGAGATCAGTGCTACAGGAAGAGCTGCTCCCAGTGTGGAGATCAGTGCTACAGGAAGAGCTGCTCCCAGTGTGGAGATCAGTGCTACAGGAAGAGCTGCTCCCAGTGTGGAGATCAGTGCTACAGGAAGAGCTGTTCCCAGTGTGGAGATCAGTGCTACAGGAAGAGCTGTTCCCAGTGTGGAGATCAGTGCTACAGGACTATTCCCACACAAGGTGTGTCCTGAGGTTGGCTGAGTTGTGAGCTCTGGGTCTGTTGCCCCATTGAGGGAGTGACTGTGCAGGTGCTACAGTGATGTGGATGACGGAGAGGGGACTGGAGGGTGCACAGGGCGTAGGTGTCTGGGCAGAATATGTGCAGCCAGGCTGTCCCCATTGTATGGATGTATGGAGTCGTTTATCTCAGACTGTGGCTCTACTCTTATTTCCCTGCAATAGCCCCAAAATCTTGTTAAGATCTGTTATTTTTTGTTGTTATTTTTTTTAGGTGTATGTGTCATAAATGGCTTGATCACTCTGACCCCCAAAGCCTTGACTGTAGATTTATTGGTGATGAGCAACACGGCTCTTCCAGTATCTACCCCACACTGAGGCAAAGCAACTGCCTGTGTGGGGTGTGTGTGCACACACACACACAAACACAGTCCATGTCCATGTAAATACACACACACGCATATGCACGTCTGTGTAAATGCACACACACACACACACACACATACAGACACAGACACACAGTTGTATCGTGTGGTAGGAGCAGGGAGACGGCTGTTTGCCGGGCATCCCCTGCTCCCTAACAGTAGAGGAAGTGAGGCCTGGTCTGATCCTGCCTCCAGCACACAGAGGCTCCATAGCAGAGTTGACCTCAGTACTCCCAGCCCCTGAGAGGGCCTTACTGCACCCACTCACACAACATTCATGCTCAATATGCTTCTTACTCTGCCTTCATCTCGCTAACACAAACTTTCTTCCTCCCCAATTTAATGTTCCCATCTCCGTTGAAGAAAAGAGAAAAGATGGCCCTGAAATTTTATTCATTTCCAAATGTTCAGTGTTACGCTGGGCATCAGAAGGAGGTTGATTTGCGGTTTTGGCCTAGGTCTGTGTCAGCTTTCTCTCTCACCCAGGACCGCACAGGGGAGGGGAGATAAGCCCTGTTCCCGTTCGGTTCAGATGTCAACACAGAATGAGACG
The DNA here is from genome assembly GCA_019788955.1 of Albula glossodonta. Lineage (NCBI taxonomy): Eukaryota > Metazoa > Chordata > Actinopteri > Albuliformes > Albulidae > Albula > Albula glossodonta. The sequence goes on from JAFBMS010000769.1 coordinate 469,732, forward strand.
TGACTGTCAAGAAACCGGGAATACTGTCTGTGCCGCTATGTCTGCTGCCTAGGGGTTTCTCCATAAATCTGTGTCCACCCTGTAGGATGACCCAGTGGATTGGGACGGAGCAGGACGACCCAGCAGGGCTGAGACTAAGCGAGATGACCCAGCAGTGTTGAGACAGAGTAGGATGACCCAACAGGATTTGGACAGAGCAGGATGACCCAGCAGGACTGGTCTGAAGCTTTCGGTCCCTGTTGCATTGTGGGAGACTCTGGGAATAGGTGATAGCAAGAGCTGGTCCTGTAGGCCTGAAGACAAGGAGAGCTGAGGAACCAGCAGAGTGCTGCACCAGCAACGGCTGAGGATGGGTGGTTCTTTACAGGAGTTATTCTGGAAGAAGAGAAGTTATTTTCAAAATAAACACTCCCTGGCATTTTCATTTGGGTTCCAGCAGGAAACGAAATTGGAACAAGATTAAATCTTTGGCACGAACGAAACAATTTTCAGCACGCATGGAAAGGTAAATTAAGATGTCATAACAGGAAAAACTCTGAAAAAGTGTTGAAACGGGAAAAAAAACACACACAATGCAACATAACTCAGGAGGGATCGGAATGTGACTCAAGAGCCAAGAAAGATGGAGAAAAATAGTAGCGTTTACAATGACTTCCGTGATGGTTACAGCACAAGCCAAATGTGGACTAAGGATCAAGAGGGTGTGAGTGGAGGTGTGGTCGCTCTGCTAAGATATGGTCACTTAAGGAGCTGGAGAGTGAAAGTGGAGGTACTGACAGGGCTTCAGTCACAATGTCAGTGATACATTAACTGCTCCACTTTGATATAAACGCTCCTCGTGTTAAGCCGCAACAAGTAAGTGACTGACAGGTGATTGAAGCTCTACCTGCTATAGGTTTCAGGAAACCCCAGTCCCCCATGGCTAGCTGAAGCTAAGCGTAATACTGGGTTGTTGGGATAACAGAGACGCTGTAGCGCTGGGTTATGCTGTGATAACAGTGAACCAGTAGCCCAGTCTCCAAGTGGGGATGTTGAGAAGGAAATTTTTCAACTTTTTTTCAACTACACCGGAGAAAAAGATGTGAATGGAGATTGCGGTGGAGAGCTTTTTCCCCGCTGTGATACGATGTAAGGTTTTAGACGACACAGATTTATATATGTTTACCTCAGTATCATAGCCCGGGTTCATAAGTTAACAAATATATAATTCTTTGGCGTTGTTTTCATCAAGTAATTGTTCCATTTTTAAAAATACTTTTTTGTTGCCCTCCCATTCAAGGAGGTACTGTGTCTGTCTCACTGACTTCCCCCTGGGTGGGGCCTGCTGCACATATGTATCTGTGTGAGTAATTTAGACACAAATACACACTCAAACACACACACACACACACACACACATACACTCCTTGCCCTCTCCAGCTCCATCTCACACACACACACACACACACACATCACTGCCCTCTCCAGCTCCATCACACACACACACACACACACACACACACACACACACACACACACACACACACTCCTTAGTGCCCTCTCCAGCTCCATCTCACACACACACACACACACACACACATCACTGCACCTCTCCACACCACACACACACACACACATACACTCCTTGCCCTCTCCAGCTCCACACACACACACACACACACACACACACACATCACTGCCCTCTCCAGCTCCATCACACACAGACACTCCTCACTGCTCTCTCCAAAAGAGTTCATTCGCACCATGCAGAATCCCTGCTCTCCAGCAGCAACTTGGAGAAATCAACATATGTTTGTTCTCATTTAAATCTGTCACAGAGCACAGAACAGCCTGACTCAGAGCTTATCAAGCTCAGAACAGTCAGCCAACATGCCCTGTCATGAATATCCAGTGTAAGTGCACCTCTAAACCCCGCTTCCCAGGAATGTGTAAATATCACAGAGGTGTTGAGGCAGACTCCAGTCAGGTATGATTTATTGAGAAGGTGCATAATGACTGCGGTATGCGGGTAAAGTAAGGCCAAGCAAATACCAGAAATGTTGCAGCATGAGAGTCTTTACATATTCCCAGACGATCCATGAACTTCCCACCATTACGTAACCAACCCCTGTCCTTTCACGGGCCTTCAAAAATTGCCATGTGCCTCCTCTCAGCCACTCTCCTTTCACAGGCCTACCACAACACTCCCATGCGCCTCCTCTCGGCCCTTCTCCTTTCACAGGCCTTGAAGCGCTGCCGTGCACCTCCTCTCAGCCGCTGTCCTTTCACAGGCCTTTAAACACTACCATGCGCCTCCTCTCGGCCCTTCTCCTTTCACAGGCCTTGAAGCGCTGCCGTGCACCTCCTCTCAGCCGCTCTCCTTTCACAGGCCTTTAAACACTGCTGTGCACCTCCTCTCAGCCACTCTCCTTTCACAGGCCTGTAAACACTATCATGTGCCTCCTCTCAGCCACTCTCCTTTCACAGGCCTGTAAACGCTGCCATGCGCCTCCTCTCAGCCACTCTCCTTTCACAGGCCTGTAAACGCTGCCATGTGCCTCCTCTCAGCCCTTCTAAACCAAAACTCCTAACAATAAGCAGAAATAGGATCTTCAATATTATGCAAATAAACTATTTGGTTAATATATAATATCTATTAGATAAACAGAATATGTGATGAAATAATAGGTTATAAAACAGAGTATGATTCACTTGGTTGCTGGCTGAACAAGCTTGCCCTGCGCTAGAGAGTGGAAGAGCAGGACAGAGTATGACTCAGTTCCAAACCTCAAATATTATAATTGTTCCCGAGGCGGGTTATTATGAATAACAGAGACATAAGTCGAGTTCCACAGGTTATGCAGCGCACGTGTGAGTTTGGGAGCACCGAGAGCTGCCTGGGCATTCTCTACGGCCAGCTGCTCTAGTAGGTGGAGGAATGTATCTCTTTTCAGCAAAGCGTGAATACAGTGTGGGTGTCAGCTAGCGATTAGGCAGCAAGGTAGACCAACACAGCAGAACTTAGAACAGAAAACACAGCGAGCGGTTCTTAGAGAAGCAGAGGCCTGTGATGTCACTGCTGGAGCTTATGTATTATGATGTAATCAGAAAGTCCGCTGTTTAACACAACTGCAGGACCTACACTTACGGCATAGTCTGAAGTAACGCAACTTAAATTAAAGAGCGATGTAGCGTGGAGACACCCAGGACAAATGAAGAGACAGAAATCCTACATAGGGTGTGTTCACTAGTACTGTTTCAGTCCGGTGTCGGGACCAAACGCACAAGCTATCCATTTCTGAATGCGTTTGGCTATTTTATCCACAGGAACTGACCATTTGAGCGGCTAAAATTAGACTCTCTCCCACCCAGGAGTCTGAAGTTAGTAACAGCCATGGAAGGCGAGTGTCGTGGAGTGATTAAAGGGTTTTTGGCAGAAGTTTCCTCTTTTCTGAGGAAAAAGGAGGTGAGATAAGCAGACAATTAAGGACCACACGTAATTCCCTCCACTCCTATGGTTTACTCAGAAAGAACCTGAAAGCTGAAACATATGTGCTTCCATGTACTTGTGAACACACGTACATATGAATATAAATGTGCTTATGTGTAAATGTGCATGAACAGCTAAACAGCAGCGATTACATCAATAAGTAAATAAATTCTATAAATTATATGAATCTTTCAATCCTTGCCTGGAAACACAGCTGGAAACAACATTTTCCTTGGAATGCAGTTTGATGTTTGAGAGTGGCTACAGGTTTACTCCCAATAAGGACACTGCTTCAGAAGAAATACAGTAGAGTAATGGGGTAGGGTGTACAGCGAAGGGAAATTCATATTTCTTTTTTTGTATATTATTAATTGTTGATTTTTTTTTTTTTTTACAATTGTTCATTATTACAATCGCGATGGCAATTTGAAAATCATAAATGCATGTTTTTGTGTTTGGCCTGCTGAGGGGGCATGGTGCAGTGTGGGTTTTACTATCGAAAGACACAGTGCAGTGTGGGGTATATCTCCCCGGTGTACTATCGAAAGGTGCAGACAATTAACTATTTAATTTTTCTGTTGTTATCCTAACATAAACCTGGGAATTTTTGTTTTTGTTTGACACACAGTGATTTAGCAGTAAAGAAAAGCGCAACACCTGAAACATTATATTATTTGTATTTTTTCCCATATATTTTAAAGTGTTCCAGTATCTTGAACACTTAATTCAATGTAATATATTCCTGTAGGGGATCTCTGAATTATGCTGAACAAGTATTGAATGCTGGTGAATAAAAAAAAATGCCACAGCTAAGGGTGAATTCCCTCTGAAACGTGCTGGAAATAAACACAGCATCCTGTTCTTTTGTCATGGTAAATGTCTAGCACAGAAATTGCTAGAAAAAATAATTGATCGTTGATAATGGCAGCGGTAGCCAAATGAAATGTCACATGTGATTACTTGCAGCAAAGAGTGTATGTGCTTTCATTTTGTCCGTAAATTCAACTTGGGGAACAACATCCAACGTTTTTGTTTCATAAAAGTGATCCAATCCATTATTTTTAAGTTCGGGGACCCTGAACTGCAAAATAATGCTCAAATAATGTTTGAACGCTGTTTAAGATAAAGTGCCCTTTTGATCATCACAATGAAAAAGAAACCAATAAAAGAAGCTCAAGTATCATCAACGAAAGACCATAACATTGCTGTCTTCAATGAAACTCAATCATCATCAATGAATGACAGTAATGGCTGTAATATCACTGCTGTGATTGGTGATCCTCTTGGCCCGCCCACTGTGCATCACCATGGAGTCACTACCACAGTACTCATACAGTACCTTGTGCCATCACAGAGTCACTCTTACAGTATGTGGGTTACCAAGGAAACAAACCACGTCTCCAAATGCCAAAATTTTTACCTTCAAAATCTTGCCCACCCATTTCGAAACGGAAGCTTCACATTTAGCTGGAGTTCATCCATTCAGGTCTTCATTCAGTAACAAAATGTCCCATTCGCAGTCTTAGACTCCTCCCCTACAGAGAGAAGCATGTCCTATATCATCTTCTACACATAAAATAACAAGCAGGGGCATGTTTTATACATCAAGAATATTTATTTTTACATAAAATACATAGCCCGTTGGTATATTTATGCATATTTCATATATTAATATTTTGCTATGACAAAATTACTGTTGACTGGTACATCGATGAATGATTGTGAAGAGAGACAAGGCTTTGGTATGTAGAGGGTTCACATCCAGCAATGGATATATGATTGAACATAGTCTTCTAAATTTTCCTCCATTGTGGGAAGCGACCGCACAAGATGCAAAAACCCAGGGCAAGCGTTCAAATGAGATGGTCAACTGTTTAACTTGAAACTTACATCTGGGGTCCCTTACCCTGGTCCTGCAGGGTATGCTACGCTTTTTGTTTTCACCCATGACCTTCATCATCCTAATCACTTTCAGCGTCTGCAGGTTTTTTTTTAAAATTCCTCTCAATCTGAAGGCATTTGTGAAGCGCTGAAACAAACCTGAAACCAGTGACCGAGATAGTTCTCCCAAGAGTTGGAGATCTGGGTTAAGCCAGAGTTCTTTACTTATAAAAGTGCTCTCAAATCATCCTCAATGTAAATACAACCAAGACAGCTAAAGTTTCCAAATGCAGGATACCAGGATAAGACAATTTAACCTAAAATAAGAATTTAAATGACTGTGTGCTGGTTTTACTTTCCCATCACATGAGAAATCCAGAGTATTGAAAAAGCCATTAATTCAGATTCTATTTATATAAAAATAATTATTGACAGACACAACAATCACTGGGCAATAATTACATTATTCGATGATTATTCAACTAATAATAAAGAGATTATTTGGCTCAATTTCCCATGAACAGCAAATTATCAACAATTTAAGGTTAAAAACCACAAGAATAACTTTACTTTGGGAATGTGGTCACTTCGACAATCACAAGAAGGCCCTTTTTTTTTTTCCTTCAGCAGGAGTCAGATTAGCACAGAAGCCCTCGCTATAAAATGATAACAGCAGAGAAACCCTCGCTATAAAATGATATCAGCACAGAAACCCTCGCTATAGAATGGCGTCAGCATAGAGGGACTGCTCACACATTGATACAGCTTGTCTACAGAGCACAGGCATTTTCTCATATTGAAGGTAAAACGTTTAATGTTATTGTTACAGCAAATGGCTTGTTAAAACACTCACACCTACACAAAAAGCATACATATTCATACACGCTAACACAGCACTCCAATACATGTAAAAAGGAAAAAAACATTCACAAATTCACCAGTGTTTCCACTTTTGATGTGCACATATCAGCTTGAGCAAAAGTCTCTGTCACATTCTGATCCATGGAAGGCCAAGAGCTCAACATATTCCCAAGCTTGCCTGGTGCGGAGTTTTGTAGGCGCAGTCGGGAACGGTGGGTCACGCCCTTGCATTACCCCACTGCTGCTTCACGGACCACTCGATCACCTGCCTCTCTGGACTGATTCACATCAGGTGGCGATCAGTGGATCTGTTCAAACTGAATTTCTGATTCGTTACAGCAAACCGCAGCCCACAAAAAAAAAAAAAAAAAAACATGATCAGGACTACATTTCCCAGGTGACACCTCTGTCAATCATTCCGCTGTGTCTCAGCCCTCTGCTCTTAGGGAAGCTTTGCGTGGATGGCCAGGTTATGAAGGACATGACTTCTCTAATACAGCAGTCCTCAGCGACACATCCATGTGGAAAAACAAAATACAAAAAAAAACAAAAAAAACACAGAGACACATACAGTATGCTCACAATATATAACAACAACTTCCACAAAAATATTACAAATAATGAAAATATCACACAAAGCTGGCGTCCAATTGCCCGTCTTCCAGCGGCCAGCAGGGCATGTGAGACTGCATTCCCCAGACATGGCAAGATAAGAGTAGTGTGTGTTGCCCAAACCTTTTTCTAGGCCCTTTTCTAACCCCAAGGAACAGAAGAAGATTCCGCTCATTTCAGTTAGTGAATTAAAAACGCCATCACTTGCCTGGCTTTCACAATTAGTGAAAAGACAGGAGCCCAGAGATTCGCTACATCAACTTTTCAAGGACACAGGGTCAATGTACCAACCCCACTTCTACACATAAAATCTGGCCTTGCTCTAGATAGTGGTTTTAATTCTTACAAAAGAGAAAAGAATCACAAAAATGTAAAAACTGAAAAAAATAATATAACAATAATAAAAGATAACATTGACTAGATACGTTATGTAGTCCATCTCACAATTGTTTGCATGGACCCCATGAAGAATTTAAATAATGTAATGTAAGAGAGAGATGTCAGCGCTAGGTGCGGCGAGGACAGGAAAGCGCGTTCAGTCCAACTCAGTCCATCTGTCCATGACGAGTTAGAACATTCCATCGTGACAAAGAAGCCCAAACGCAGCCAATGAGCTTACAAACCCTCCTGTGGCTCAAATGCTGCGGTGGTCTTCGTGAGCGTGTGCACCTGCAAGCATGTGAGTTAGTGTGTGTAACTGTGTATGGAGTGTGCATTCACATGTGTGCGTTTGTGTGTGTATGTGTTTGCATGTATGTGTGATGGAGAGTGTGTTCACGTGTGCACGTGTGTGTATGCGTGTGTGTGTGTGAGCGAGGTGTAAGTGTATCTGCTTGAGTGTATGGAAACGTAAAGAATCACTGGTCTTCTGCTTGTCCAAAACTTAGCATTCTTATTTCTGGCCTGTCCACCCCCCTTTTCCCACAATAGTTAAACCAGGTAAAATTATACGAAAATGTACACATTCTTATGAAAATTTTAAAAGGATCCAACCAATAACAGCATACAGGATACTACGACTGAAGAGAAGTCAGTCTAGTGAGGGTTGTGCACCCATACGTCACATACACATTCACACTTGTACAGGTAGTACACACGCGCAACCAACATGCACATTCACACTCAGAAATATATACATGCACAGTCTCACACTCACACACACAAACAAACACATGCATGCGCACACGTGCACGCAAATTCACGTGTGTGTTTATATGTACATGTGCGTGCGAGTGTGGGGTTGGTGTTAGTCCCCGTTAGTCCAGTGGTTGTTCTGAGTGATTCTCTGCTGAGAGTCGGGCCCAGGTCAAATGGGCCCAGGCGGGTGGCTGAAATGGTTGTTACGCTCGCCGTCACCGATCTGCAGGTTGGGTTTGCACTCCAGAGTCTCGTTCCCCAGAGCCTCCGTCTCGGCAGTGGTCGCGCAGGCGTGGTAGGGGCGACGCTCTTTGAAGAAGTCAGACACATATCGCACCTGGAGGGGCAGGGGGCAGGGGGCAGGGGCGGGGACACAAAAGAACTCAAACTTCTGCGCTCAGAAACTTCAAGCGACTCCTCACAAACACCCGGTCCAGTACCAGGTCAGTATTCTCTGGTGTTGTCTGGGCTTTCTCCAAACTAATCGGTGGCAGCAGATTTCTGAATTTCTTTTTATTGGCCGTCATGTACCCATCCCAAGACAATGAGTCTATTCAATATGAAAATCATATACCAGGAAGCTGAGCAGAATTATACCTCATGGGAGTGAGGAGTTCTAAACTAACAGAACTAATACTATTTAATAAAAAAAGTTTACTAAGCTTTAAATGGTCCGATAGGGGTTACTCACGGTAAGGACAGCAATCAGTGCCCCCTGTAGGAGACCCACAAGAACGTCACTCCAGTGGTGCTTGTAGTCGGAGACCCGGGTGTAGCCCACATACAAAGCGAAAGCCACCAGGAAGAACTGGATTGTGGGTCTCAGGAGCCGGGCCCATTTTCCCTGCATCCTGGCCTGAACATACAACTGCACGGAGAAAAAGGGTTAGGGATCATCACTGCTCTACAGACTGACGCTCTGAGACCTGCAGAGAGAGGGTTAGGGGTCATCACTGCTCTACTGACTGACGCTCTTAGACCTGCAGAGAGAGGGTTAGGGGTCATCACTGCTCTACAGACTGACGCTCTTAGACCAACAGAGAGAGGGTTAGGGGTCATCACTGCTCTACAGACTGACGCTCTTAGACCAATAGAGAGAGGGTTAGGGGTCATCACTGCTCTACAGACTGACGCTCTTAGACCAAAAGAGAGAGGGTTAGGGGTCATCACTGCTCTACAGACTGACGCTCTTAGACCAACAGAGAGAGGGTTAGGGGTCATCACTGCTCTACAGACTGACGCTCTTAGACCAACAGAGAGAGGGTTAGGGGTCATCACTGCTCTACAGACTGACGCTCTTAGACCCGCAGAGAGAGGGTTAGGGGTCATCACTGTTCTACAGACTGACGCTCTTACACTCGCAGAGAGAGGGTTAGGGGTCATCACTGCTCTCCAGACTGACGCTCTTAGGCCAACAGAGAGAGGGTTAGGGGTCATCACTGTTCTACAGACTGACGCTCTTAGGCCAACAGAGAGAGGGTTAGGGATCATCACTGCTCTACTGACTGACACTCTTAGACCCGCAGAGAGAGGGTTAGAGTGAGGGGTCAGGCACTGTGGCCTTCAAGAATGAAGGTAGAGATGGCCTATAGTTGAACATTGACTCTGCTGAATTGGATAAACCTCTTTTACTTGTCACTAAAATTCCAGACCCTTCTACACCTCTACACTTCCTCTCATCACCTTTCTTTCCATTGCCCTCCGAAACAACAGGCTGCAGCCTTTAGCATCCATGACAACACCATGGTAACCACAGCAACAGTGAGAGATTATTCTCAGGGCAGTTGGCAAGGGTACTCACCGCTAGGAACAGCATGCAGTACATCCCGAAGGAGGAGTGGCCTGAGTAAAAGGACAACCTGCAGCAGAGAAAGAGGAGGAGAGAACCACTCTCCTTGTTAGGACATTCCTTCTTTGGTCTTTTAAACCGTTTTGATTAAAAAAAAAATAAAAAAAAACTTGTGGGCTTCCATTGAGGCAACATCCTATGCCACTTTGTGACAACACAGACAACGGGTGTGAGTGGGATTTACACTGTCCACTATCAAACTCTATGCTAACAGCAGGGGAGATTTACATTGGCTACCATAGAACACAATGTTAAAATCAGGAGAGACTTACACTGACCACCATAGAATGCTATGCTAACAGCAGGGGAGATTTACACTGGCCATTATCAAACACTATGCTAAAAGCAGGGAAGATTTACACTGGTCACTGTCAAATGCTACGCTAACAGCAGGGGAGATTTACACTGGCCATTATCAAACACTATGCTAAAAGCAGGGGAAATTTACACTGGTCACTGTCAAATGCTACGCTAACAGCAGGGGAGATTTACACTGGCCATTATCAAACACTATGCTAAAAGCAGGGAAGATTTACACTGGTCACTGTCAAATGCTACGCTAACAGCAGGGGAGATTTAAACTGGCCATTATCAAACACTATGATAATAGCAGGGGAGATTTACACTGGCTACCAACGAATGTTATGCTAACAGCAGGGGAGATTTACACTGGTCACCACAGAGCACTATGCTAAACGCAGGGAAGATTTACACTTGCCACCATGGAACTAAATGCTAACAGCAGTGGAGATCTACACTGTCATACTCTACCACTACCCGGGGGAAGGTTACACCAGCAGTAGTGGCAAAATGAAAAGCAAAGATTTTCTCCACATCTGTTTCCTGTCCACTAGCCTGTACCATACTCTACATAGCGTCATGATATGCTAACAGCAGAGGATATTTAGACTGACAACCACTGCACTCTGGTAACACTACATGAACATTTTACACTGTTGAGTGTCATGCGTTGGTAGGAAGAGCCTGACTCACCTGGACTCGGTCACATTGCGATGGTTGCCAGTGCAGTTGATCTCAAGCATGTAGCCATTGCAGACTTTGGGTGCGCAGACGGCCAGGAAGTTGGGGCGTGGGCGACCGATGGTGAACTTTGCTAGGTCAGTGAGGGACTGACTGACCACCGCGCCAAACAAAAAGGTGCCCACTACCTTGTAGAGGGCTGCCACGTACTGGTTGAAGTCTGAGTTGGAGTGGAGCCTCTTGCTGTACACCAGGTAGGCCTCACCAGAGGTGATCTGAATACAGCACAGAACAACTCCATTAACAACACTGAGACTGCACACACACACGCGTACGCGCACACACACACACACACACACACACATACACATACACATACAACAGGTCCATAAAAACACAGACTAGCACTGCACATACATTATGGCTATAAAAAATCTAAAACTCAAATCAAGACTGTTTTAAAAAGGCTACATTAATGACCAAGACATAAGGAAACGAGAGCTTTTTCCCCCTTCGAGATTTAGGGTATCCAGGGTTACTAGAAAGCACCATTAGACAGGGTTTAAAAAATATATATATATTCAGTATGTGAGTAAATGGGTTTTATGGTGGATCACCATTTGGTAAATGGCTTAGCATTTTATCACAATTATCGCAATAATGGCTTTTTAACCCATAAAAGCACCCATGTGCGCTACCTAATGGCCGAAGGTGAATGTGATGTGAATGTGAAAGGTAACGAGGACACGGATGAAAGGACACTCACGATGATGACGGAGAAAGAGATGGTGACGGCGGCCATCATGCTGTGGGTGATGGTGTCATATTTAAAGGGGTACTGGATGCTCTGATCATCGCAGTAGATACCCCTCTGATACGGCCGGAATAGCAGCGTCAGAATTGCGGATGGTAGGGAGGCTGGGGAGAGAAAAAACGCACACCGTCACAGCTACACTGCTTTAGCCCAGTTCACTCACACACACACACCGTCACAGCTACACTGCTTTAGCTCAATTCACTCACACACACACACCGTCACAGCTACACTGCTTTAGCCCAGTTCACTCACACACACACCGTCACAGCTACACTGCTTTAGCCCAGTTCACTCACACACACACACACACTGTCACAGCTACACTGCTTTAGCTCAGTTCACTCACACACACACACCGTCACAGCTACACTGCTTTAGCCCAGTTCACTCACACACACACCGTCACAGCTACACTGCTTTAACCCAGTTCACTCACACACACACACACACACTGTCACAGCTACACTGCTTTAGCCCAGTTCACTCACACACACACCGTCACAGCTACACTGCTTTAGCCCAGTTCACTCACACACACACCATCACAGCTACACTGCTTTAGCTCAGTTCAATCACACACACACACACACACACACACCGTCACAGCTACACTGCTTTAGCTCAGTTCACTCACACACACACACACACACACCGTCACAGCTACACTGCTTTAGCCCAGTTCACTCACACACACACCGTCACAGCTACACTGCTTTAGCTCAGTTCACTCACACACACACACCGTCACAGCTACACTGCTTTAGCCCAGTTCACTCACACACACACACACACACACACTGTCACAGCTACACTGCTTTAGCCCAGTTCACTCACACACACACACACACTGTCACAGCTACACTGCTTTAGCCCAGTTCACTCACACTCACACACACCGTCACAGCTACACTGCTTTAGCCCAGTTCACTCACACACACACACACCGTCACAGCTACACTGCTTTAGCCCAGTTCACTCACACACACACACACACACAAACTGTCACAGCTACACTGCTTTAGCCCAGTTCACTCACACACACACCGTCACAGCTACACTGCTTTAACCCAGTTCACTCACACACACACACACACACACTGTCACAGCTACACTGCTTTAGCCCAGTTCACTCACACACACACACACCGTCACAGCTACACTGCTTTAGCACAGTTCACTCACACACACACCGTCATAGCTACACTGCTTTAGCCCAGTTCACTCACACACACACACCATCACAGCTACACTGCTTTAGCTCAATTCACTCACACACACACACCGTCACAGCTACACTGCTTTAGCCCAGTTCACTCACACACACACACACACACACACTGTCACAGCTACACTGCTTTAGCCCAGTTCACTCACACACACACACGCACACACTGTCACAGCTACACTGCTTTAGCCCAGTTCACTCACACTCACACACACCGTCACAGCTACACTGCTTTAGCCCAGTTCACTCACACTCACACACACCGTCACAGCTACACTGCTTTAGCCCAGTTCACTCACACTCACACACACCGTCACAGCTACACTGCTTTAGCCCAGTTCACTCACACACACACACACACTGTCACAGCTACACTGCTTTAGCCCAGTTCACTCACACACACACCGTCACAGCTACACTGCTTTAGCCCAGTTCACTCACACACACACACACACTGTCACAGCTACACTGCTTTAGCCCAGTTCACTCACACACACACACCGTCACAGCTACACTGCTTTAACCCAGTTCACTCACACACACACCGTCATAGCTACACTGCTTTAGCCCAGTTCACTCACACACACACACCATCACAGCTACACTGCTTTAGCTCAGTTCACTCACACCGTCACAGCTACACTGCTTTAACCCAGTTCACTCACACACACACCGTCACAGCTACACTGCTTTAGCCCAGTTCACTCACACACACACCATCACAGCTACACTGCTTTAGCTCAGTTCAATCACACACACACACACACACACCGTCACAGCTACACTGCTTTAGCCCAGTTCACTCACACACACACACACACACACACACACACACACACACACACTGTCACAGCTATACTGCTTTAGCCCAGTTCACTCACACTCACACACACACACACCGTCACAGCTACACTGCTTTAGCGTCACTCACTCACTCACACAACCCTGACACAAAAGCTCCAGTGCAACATTTTAATGATATTTTAAAGACCCTTGACCAAAGTGTCACAGTTTTCAAATAATATAAGACTATTCATCCTTGTGTCACTGTCTTCTAATGATGTAAGGCTATTGACCCTAGAAATATGGCCAACACCAGGGGAAACTTTGAGAGGTAAGTGCTCCTCAGAAGATAAACATGGGTTTGCACACAATAACCACAATAATAATTGAGCGATAATTGAGGAAAATAGGTGTACAGCTGTCAAATGGGCAAGTGTAAGAGCAGTGGGCGGCGGTTTGGGGTTGCCACCGCTAAGCCTCCTTGATAAGTGGCTGGCTGCGACTATTGGAGCCAATTTCCAACATCACTATTCAACAGCATGACCAAACCACAGCATAACCCTGGCCATCTCACAACCATATTTTTCAATGTCATTTGTGAGTTGCATATCGGTTACACTTTTGTTGTATTGAAATTATCACAGTTTAATCTTTATGATTCTAATCATCCAATGACACCACCCTTACAGCAATGGACAAGCGTATCTACTGGTGTTGAGCAAAGTAATAACAGCCCAGTCAAAGTGAGGGGCAAAGCTGTACCTCTGTGCACCTCTCACGTCTCACACTGGCCACAGAATATTTCCTCTGTTGGCTGTGCCTTCCCACAATGGACAATATGTTTTTAAGGGTGAGTGATGACAAGTGAGCGTACCGTGTGTCTGTAAGGGGGTTGAGCGATGACAGGAGTGTACAGCAAGTCTATGAGGGGGGTTGAGTGAGTGCAGGAGAATGAACAGAATTTCTGCAAAAGTGAGCGTGTGCAGAACTCAGGCCTTTGAACAGATATATGACGTTGCATTAAAAATAGAAATGGCAGAGAAAATCATAGCAGAACGTTGCAGAGCTGTGGGACCAGCTGGGGACGGAGGACCTTGTGCTCGGCTGAGGGGAGACCGGGCGTGCTCAGATAAGGAGGCAGGCCGGAGGCGTGACTCCAGGGATCTGCGGTATCAGCAGGCAACACATTATGCGCTAAGCAGCGGAGGGGCCTATCCACAACTGGCCCCCCCGCCCCGCCCGGCCTTATCCCTGGCCACACAGCCACATGCTTCTGCCCACCACCTCCTCCACCCCCAGCCAAATGCTGCACCACTGAGGGTTCTAATTTTAAGCCCCAGGGGGGCGGGCAGCAGGCCCTTAGTCCCACTCTTTGTGGGTAATAAGCATCTGAAAGTCCTGAGGTTGGGTGGTTGAATCCCAGCCTCACCATTACCGGGCCATGGCCAGAGGTCCACATTGGTGAGGCAACAAGTCGCCTACCCTCCCCAGGCATGGTAGGGGCATAGGCCGGTTAAAGTTTGTTAGTTCATTGCGCTTTAGTGACAACTCTTGGTCAACCAGGCACCTGCAGGTGCACAAACTAAACTTTTGTACCATTCATATGCACTTCGCCTTGTGAGTCGCTCTGGATAAGAGCGTCTAACAAATGTCCTTAATGTAATGTGATGTAATGTAACATACGCATAGGCTGGTGCACTTGCAGTGCGCAGTGTGTGCCCTGGCATCCTCCTCCCAATTTGGTGGGAGCAGGTCTCTATGGTTGACCGAACAGTTCAGCTGTGTTCAGGGTGGAGAAAAAAGGGGGAAAAAAAATAAAAAAAGTAACTGGGTGGCACTGTAGCAGGCAACTTGTTAGGCAACTGGGCTTACAGAACAGATAATGCAGTTCATAGAAGAGACAATAGGGGTTTATTTTTCAGCGAGGTGTTTAACCTGAAGTTCTCCAGCTGTGAACATAATATTAATAATAATATTAACATTATCCATAATGTTGATGAAGATATACATAATTATTACAGACACACACACACACAATTATTTAGTACCACCAAAAACTGCAATACTAAGACTGGATCATCCTGCCACCTGCATTAGTAAAACATCAACATCTGTACACAGACTCTCTTTCTCTCCGTCTCTCACACACACACACACACAAACACCCAGACTTTCTCTTTCAGAGATGAGAATTTATCTGCACATATAAACGTATACACACACACATTTACATAGATAAATATGTGTATGTGTGTGTTTGAATGCGAGTGTGTGTGAGAGAGAGAGACTACACAAGAATTGAAACCCAAATAACAAATATAAAGAGAAATGGTTTGATGATGAATGTAACTTAATTTGGGAAAGACTAAGAAAACTTTCTAATCAAAAACATCATCAGCCTCAAAACCCAGATTTACGCATGGAGTTCTGTGAAACATTAAACAATACAAAAACACTCTGAAACTGAAAAAAAAAAATAGAGCCACATGAACAAAACTCTCATAGACATTGAGAAATCAATTGATCAAAACAAATTCTGCGAAATGTGGAATAATTTCAGTTTGGCACAAAAACCTGCATTAACTTTAAAAATGGCTCAGTCTGGCAACAATATTTAGAAAACTTGTCTATGGACATTGCACAAAGCAAGTTAACAAAGGAACAAATTGAAATCCTACCCAATTGAATCCTATCCCAAGAGCTATGCCCCACTAGAAGTCCCCTCAGTCAGCTGGCCATGAAACTAACAAACCAAATTTCACACCAGCACTACTCCAATTAAAATCAGCCAATTTAACAAATAAAATAAAGGATTCTTATTCAGAACCTTGGAGGAAAATGACAAAACTGCAAAACAAATTAAATTGCTATACCGTGTTACACAGAAACTACAAATTGGCAGAATATCTCTCCACTGTCAGAGATATGAAGCAGAGACAAGCAAACCTGGCGCCCCAAAGAGGAGAGGATATGTGATCACTGTGAGACAGGTGAGGCTGAGACAGAGCTACACTTCCTCCTATACTGCACAAATTACTCTTAAGACTTTTGAAAAGAGAGAGAGAGAGAGAGAGAGAGATGCGTCAGCAAAGTGTCCACTTACAAAGCAAAATTTTACCTGATGAGACAGACTCCCAACAGACACCCTGAATCCAGAGGTTTGTAAAAACACAGTCAACCAAATGATGCAATGAAAGCAAAATTATGTCACTCATTGGGAAACCCAAGCAAAAAATCGAAGCAAATGAGCATGCTATCTGGTCCTAAAATAAGGGGCCTCAAACAGCTAAGTAAAGAGAGAGGGAGAGATTGTGTGTCAGTGAGAAAGAGTATGCATGTGTGAGACAGAGAGACTGTGAGTGTGTGTGTGCATGTGTGACAGAGAGCGCTGTATGTGCGTGTGTATTTGTGAGAGTGTTTTGGAAGTAGGAATTGAGTGTTTGACTGTTCTTCTTGGCAGTTTACAGAAAGAGAAACATTTTGATTCGGGAGGAGGGGCGGTGGGCAGGACGGGGTGTTGGGTATCAGCTTACAGTCCCAGGACTGTAGAGACACCAGAATGATCAACAGAAAGCAAAAAAAAAAAAAAAAAAAAAAAAACCCAGATGCCTGGAAAAATAAAATTGAGGCTGTGGGGAGTGATCTGCACTGGATCTGGAAAGGGCTGTATGTGTGTGTGTGTGTGTGTGTGTGTCTTGGCATTTTAATTCTTGCTCACATATGGTTCAAACTGACATTTTTGACCTCAAACCAAAAGTTCTGAACAAAATTCATACGGATAAAAGGCTTCTTTGGATTGGACAGAACCAAATAAGCACATCCTGTGACAATAACGAAGATAATATGCAAAGACCTGCATTTTTAGACTCATCCAGTACACTGGTGCTTGTAGTTTTTACCCAACTCTAAGACCTCACAAAAAGATAACAGATTATATCGACATGTCAAAACAGTGGTAACGGTCCAAGGAGATGAAAAATCCAAGATGGAAGTGTAGTACTGTAACACAACCAGAATTCGGTCTAATTGATGCCCATTGGTCAGCATTTCACCTGTCTATAACATGTAAATAACATTAGCCTCACTAAGGTCACCATCTAGCCTCACCATTTAATTTGACCTGCATGGTAAAATAAAGACTGAATATTTAGTTAATTACTTAGACTAGTTAAATGAATGAATGATTGAATGAATGTAGTAATTAAGGGATGAACAATGATGTTTTTATGTTCAGTGTTGATTTGCCGTCCTATTTAATTAAAACTAGCATAGTGCATCCTGTCCACATTGCGGTCGATATTGTAACCTCATTTCGAACGAACCACACCAGAGTTCGGTTGGAATTGGAACATGCACAACTTTTTCAGGGGGACCCGAGCATTTACATGGTGCACACCAAGGTTCCAATGGCAGGGCTGTCACTCTGAGCCATTACAAACACCTTAATTTTAATATTTTCACTTAATTTGCTGATTTAGCCTATTACTAAACTATCCTTTACTCGACAGGCTATCACATTCGAGAAAGTAAGGATGCGTGTGGATAGATTGGTTTATTGAAAGTCTTACAACAGCCTGTAGCTCTAGCAATATTCTTGATGTAGCATGGGTTTAGCCTCTATGTGAGAGGCTCCACGCTACAGAAAATCTGTACAAAACCTGATCCAACATGATGCATTGTGCAATCGCCATAGCTGCAAAGTTTCAGACAGGATGTCTGGGAGAAAAACAAACATGAGGGCACAACACAGCATCTGGCTTTACCCCTCTGCTGTGTGCCCAGCAGAGCCTGCCAAAAGCCAGCTCAAACCCACTAATTTTTCTGCCCAAATGCTGCCTGACCTCTTGTAGAATCTTTCTCCCTAACTGAGAAGGAGGCAGCTGTCACTCATGATTCCTCTGATACACCTCAAGAGAAGCCCTCCTGTTTTTCCACATTGCCGATACACTATCAATTGCATGCCGTCATGTTGTCAGTAGGACTGGGTGGTAGGGTTTGAAAAATAAATCTCAGTATATTTTTAAAAAATGGCGATATTCAATAAATATCTCAATATTGCAATATTTCGTCTAAAACACTGAGCTGAAACTAAGTATAATGTTAAATAACAGCCTTTATTTGTTTGAACATGATAACTGCAAACAGCATATCTTTTAACAGTTGCTGTACAGTTCTTCTAGTGGTAACAGTATTTTTAACTAGCCTCACGGTGTTTGACAGATTTGTCGTTCTTCAGTGGGTGGTGTAGTTTGTAGTACTGCTACCTTTTGTTGCTGTATTTTTTAGCATAATTTATACAAGACTGTACTCTGTCTTCCCTCACGAAATCCAAACAACTTCCATACAAGACACGTGACTGTTTTGGAATTAGGTCTTCCTCAGCTCTAGCAGCCTCACGATTCTCTCCCACTTTAAACTATCAGGACTCCTGACACGACAACGATTGATGGTTACAGTGGTGTGAGTGTCTGAGAGAAAGACAGTGCACGCACGAGAGAGAGCACACAAGTGAGAAAGCTTCTGGCTGTTAAACGACTTTTAAAAGACACGCAAATACTTACACGGTAAACTAACCCCAATTTGATATTACATATGGCATACATATTTGATATGGCAACTTCTTGTATCTTGTGTACAAAAATTTTTGAGTATATTGTATATATCCAATATATTGGCTAGCCCTAGTTTTCGGAGGATGAGGAAGTCAACATGTACTCGATTTACACATCAGCAGATGTCCAGCCAACCAGAAGTGGCTGATGGAGCAATGGGTGCAAAAAAAAAAAAAAAAAACCAAACCAGCTTAACCACTATCTTTCCTCACCGGTGTGGACCTCCGGCCACAGCTAGTAATAGCACAGCTGGGACTTAAGCACCCCAGTTCAGGGCTCACGTTTTGCTTCCCTGCTGAAAGCCTCATGGCACCTGGAGGCCCTGAGGAGGAGTGTGGATGTTACGTCCCCATTTTTCTCCTCCATGCAGAGTTTAAATGTTATAGCCCCATGTTTCTGCTCCAGGCAGAGTTTAAAGAAAGAGTATCAAGGCAAGCACTAGCTAGCACAAGCTTTCCCTGGTGCCAGGGGTGGTACCGCCATTCCTCTGTGTAAAAACCAGATAAAACATTACGAAACTGTCCAAATTTTGTTGCCTGGGGTTTATTTAAAATGTAACAGCAGAACTGACAAGACACTGACAAGACAATTTGTTTGTTTCTGTGAAGAGAGATTTACGAAAAAAAGAAAAACTTAAGCCAAAATCAGAAGGATCCAAACACGCACAAAGACTGTAGGTATGGACTTCAGCCAACGGCTGTCCGGCGACCCACAAAGCACCCTGCTTCCAGTCAGGACGGGAGTTTTAGTACTGGAATGCCAGGAGCAGAGGACAGTGCTCAAGGTCTCGCTCTCCCTGCATGGACTGTCACATTGCTGGAGCGACACTGCGGCTGAAGGTCAAATGGAGAGGGCACAAAACAATGGTTAGCATATTTTACGTTTCCTTATTTTTTGCTTTTCTTTTCCTTTCTCACTCCAGTACTTGACATTCCCAATCATAGCTGCACACCCATCCAAGCGGCATCTTCGGGGGAGCACCGGAACCAGAACTGGCTGCTCCTACCTCTGCTGCTTGGGACCAGAGAACTGTGCAGTGGAATCAAAGAACCACGCTAAAGGAACAGAGAAGTGCACAAAAGGAGCAGGTAACTATGTAACATGATCAAAGAACCAATCAATGGGACCAGGGAATGGTGCGATGGGGAGCCAACCTTGAGGAAGGACCAGTGCACGATGAAAATATCTGGCTTACTGAAGCCCTCCTCCCACTACACTGCTAATCTGAATGTGGACTGAGGCCCAGGGCAGTAAATCAACGACTCCCAGCCATGAACTTGTGGCTTGCCTTAAACATTTACAATTTACATAATGGCACTCAGCAAGTGCCGATTCCAGGGAAATGTATACATCTTAAGTGAAAGCCATTCATTCCACCAGAAATCAAATCTGGAGGCTCCACTTCCAAACCTGGTCTCCTGTTACATTACAACAAACAGCTAACCTGACAGAATCACTGCGAAAGAGTACAGGATCAGAAATGATGGAGCAGGGAGTACAGGCTGCGCTAACACAGACCAGGGAGTACAGGCTATGCTAACACAGTGCAGGACGCACAGCAGCCCTAACACAGCCCTTTCAGGGAGCGTAGGCTGTGTTAAGACATAGCAGGGAGTGCAGGCTATGCTAACACAGTTCAGGGAGTACAGGCTGCGCTAACACAAAGCAGGGAGTACAGGCTTCGGTGACACAAAGCAGGGAGTACAGGCTATGGTAACACAGAGTAGGGAGTGTAGGCGGCGCTAACACAGTGCAAGGCGTACAGGCTAACAGTGTCCATAAGGTTCTCTGGTGTGACATGATGTCATTTCCTGCTGGGCCACCACTTATGTGGAGGGTGTAAACAGGAATCCACCTCAGAAGTACAACTCTGATGTTTGCATTTTTCAGTGGAAAAAGTTTTTCAGAACGCTTTTTCCCTGATCTGCAATACCATATATCCCTGCTTCCATCCCAATCTCAGAGGTTTTGATGATGCTGGAGATTGTAAAGTCACCAGACATCAAGTCTCGTTTTCATAAAGTGCTTCAGAGAAATGGTGCTGATCTAGGATCAGTTTTAGACATAATCCATACCTATTCTGAGGTGCCTGATGAATCCTACCACTGATCTTGGATCAGCTTTGCCTTTTAGCTCATAATGTCATATGGATAGGAGTACCCCTGGTCATAGATGGGCACTCTGAGATACTTGCAGAATGTGGGCCAAGCTGAAAGGTGAGTAGACAGGGGAGTGGCGAAGTGCGGTAGTTCCGAATGGGGCGATGGAGGCAGGGAGGGCCCCTTTTGTGATAAACACAATGGGACGTGACTCAGTGCGGCACACAGGCCATTCCAAAGGGAACAGAAGGAAGGGTGTGGCCAACAAATTCAATACAAAAGAAAGGCACTGTAAAATGCCACCAGAATAACCATGGAAACAAACGCAACCCTACATCACATACACAAAGGCCTGCTCCAGGGCCCGTTCTTCAACCCTACATGAGGTAGCGATGGGGGAGGAAGGACGACGGGCTCTGGTTCCTCCGATGACTTCTTCCTGTCGCCTTCACATACACAGCTTTTCCTAGCCAACGTTACTAACCTGACGGCACTTGTCAGAATTATGTGCCTGCAGAATCTAGGTAGGAAATAGCTGTCAGGCATGGCGTGCCATTTTTTTGGTGATCCAGTAGACACTGTAGCTCACATAATTTGCAAACCTTTATGTTGGGAGAGGGTGATTAGGTGCTGATTAGACACTGTATCTAGGGCTGTCACTAATGATCATATTGGTAATCGAAAATAATCTATCGATTAATCGAGTAATCGGAAAAAAATAACAGTGAACACTGATAAATGAGGGATGAATGAATGATAAATACGTTTAATTGTCATGAGCACCATTTCCATTAAGAAAGTAACTAACAGTTCCTGAAAATATTTTGTTATGTGTACACACACACACACACACACACACACACACACACACACATAGTAGTGGTGGGACGATACTGGATCAAATTCCAAATCATTCAATACGGTCTTCACAGTTCGATTCACTCCCCATCTCGCAAGATATGCTTTGGTGACATTACCTAGCCTATTTTGTTGTGGCCTCGGCAAAAATACAAAAATAAAACACCATAAATACAAATAATTTTAAGTCTTCCCAAATCATGATAACATCACAGGAATATACAATAAATATAGGTAGCCAATTAGACTGCCACTTAAACAAATTTGTTTGTGGGTGAGGAACCGTTGACTGTTGACACAATTGATGGATGCGTGATCAAGTGTTGCACTAGCTAACTAGATGGTTCGCATACAGTGAAAAAGGGCAAACGAAAGTGAAAATCTTAAACTACAACATGAGGACGCACCACCGTCTTACAGGTCAGCTGTTTGGGGCATTATAGATTTATTTTTACATTGGATAAAGACAGGAAAAAACAAGTGGCTGGAAGGGAGATACGTGTCTTACACAAGCGGGAGCATGATGAACATGTTTGCCCATTTACTCCAGCATCATACTTTGGTGTCATTAACGTAAGGCTTAGGCAGCAAAAAAAAGAACGCGGCAACTTATTCCTGTTGCATTGAAACAGCCGTCGCCCGCCGATTCAGACAGAGCAAAATCAATCACTAAAGCATTGGGACAGTTCATAGCAGACATGCAGCCACTTGCAATGGTGGAAGATTCTGGATGCAAGATTACAAAATTGGAGCCCCACTGCACTTTACCATCAAGGCACCACATCGCATGCAAAATCATTCCTGAACTGCATGACGAAACACGGCATAGAATTCTGAACGAGTTAAGTGAAGTGCACCACTTGGCCTTGACCACCAACTGGTAGACCTTGAGAGACACAGAGAGTTATTTGATCTCGATGGCTCACTACATTACATCAGAGTGGGCGTTAAAGAGCTCTGTGCTGCAGATATGCCCATCCTATGAGAGCCACACGGTCCACACTTCGTTGATGAGCTCATGGCTACTGTTGAAGAGTGGAAATTGGTGAAGTCCAACACATCAGATTGGGTGTTTTGCCCGCATCCTCAATCTTTCTGCAAAAAATGCCATCTCCCTCAACCAGGTATCCCAGCTACTTGGGAAGATTACACAGGTGGTTTCATTTTTCCATCATAGTACTACAGCTACGCATGTGTTGAAAACCAAGCAGGACGTTAGGAATTTCTAACCACAAACTAAAACATGATGTTGTACCCAGATACAGTGTATGACATGCTGGTTAGGTACATGGAGCAGCAGGCCTCCATATAGTCAGCTGTGATAGAAAATACCATTGAAAAGAATGTGAGGGATTTTGGCATCTTGACAATGAGGTGTATCTGGCAGAAGGGTTCATTCAGGTCCTCAAACCACTGAAGGTGATGAACTTCCTCATGAGCACAGAAACATCCCCCTCAGTGTCCATCCTTCTCCCACTACAGAGGACGATATTAAAACAAATGGCATCTACAGAAGAGGAGCGCACAAAAAAGTCTACTTCGATCTCGTCTGAGAAGCTAAAGAGCAGGTAGGCCCACACCCTATCACCACATTGTTTAATATAGTTTCACTAAATTTAAATAAGTTAATCTTTTATACCAAAGACAATCTCTTTTACTCATGTTTATTTTCAATAATGTGCTAAATACAAGTACAGTGGCCCACCTTATCCATGACTTTGACCAACTTCGATTCGAAAATACTTTTTAAAAATCTAGAACATTCTCGAAAAAGAACATTTGAAATTCCCACGCGCATACAAGGTAACACCATGAATTCAAGTGACTCAGATACACTTGACTGGAGGAAGGCGAATGAATACAGATTCCTTCGTCTAGCCCACGTGGCACAACGCTACCTGCCTGTCCCTGGGATATGTGCCAAGCGAAAGAGTTCTCTCTACAGCTGGTGATCCAGTCAGCGCAAGCAGATCTTGCTTCTCATCTGACAACGTGGATGAAACTGATCTTCTTACAAAAGAGCTTCACATTGGATTAAAATAAACATACTGAGGACGTAGCAACTTTACGATTTAGTTGTACTTTATGTTCACTTGAGCACTCATTGGCGTACAAGTCCCTTACCAAGCCATTTCAGGGGAAATGCCAAAAAGGCACTTTCATTTTATCTTTAAGCCTAATTCTGTGTTAACTGCTTAACTTGTACCCGCTTCATGTTTCCATCTTGGTCATATGCAGTATGCTTTCTTAAATGTGTTTCAGCTTGGACAACGTGCTGTTATGATACTTAAGATAAGACAACCATCAGTATGCTGACGCACCAGTTTCAGTGTCTGTATAAGAACATGTTCACTGCAGAGAGGGCAGAGGAGAGTGAAACCCCACCATACAAATGAATGACCCTGAGACAGACTATCCCATCCACCCTGCCGATGGAAGAACACTCAGAAAAACCAACCACCTCTCAGCAAACATGTACCAAAATCATTTCCTTTTCCAACTATGTATTCTTTATTTCTGGTAAATAACTATGATTTAATATTCTTTTTCATAATTTCTAAATATACATTTTTAAACAAGTAATTTCATCCATCAATGTAGGCAAATGCTGAATGAGTAGACCGTGGTTTACAACTTAAGTGTAATACACTGACTCGACATTTTTTTCCCATGCCAACACACGTTCTTTCACTGCTGCTGCCTTGTTACTTTTTTCCGGAAGATAAATTTATAGTCCATAAAGCTCTTAGCTTTCCACACTCATTGACATAGTGCATCCTACTATCTGTTAAATACAATTCAAAATTAGATAATAAATAATGAATCAATAAGATCATTGATTTTTTATTTTCACTTTGAACGCATCTCAGTCTGGTTCAACCTACTCAGAGTTGCCTGACGTCATTTTTTTCGGTTCTGTTCTACCACAGAGTTTCAGGCAATAGAGCTCAGAGTTTAACTTTAAAACACACCCCCCAGATCCCCAGATGTAGTTGTTGTTGATAGGAGGATAAAAAGCTCTATGTACTAGAAGTAGAGTTCAACTTTGATTATAGCGTGTAAGATTTTTGACAAAAAATTTTGAAATATAATAAGCTGGTCCAGGAAATGACACAGTTGGGCTATAAGTGCCAGCTACAAGTTTTCATATTTGGTAATCCATGTTCATGGGCTAGTGATTATAGTATTATATATAGTGTTCTATATGCAGTAGGTTCTGCTTTCTCTGTCCTTAAATAGAAGCTGGGCATTAGTTTTGAATGTCCATTTCTATGCTAACACAAATGATACGAGCTTTCCTAACATCATGCATCAAAATTGCCCTTTTGTAAAATGTTTATAAAATGTGGGCATAAAGATTTCGAATGTGTGTCTGTGAGTGAGTGAGTGAGTGTGTGTGTGTGTGAGAGAATGTATGTGGCAGTGGGTGTGTCCATATGCATGTGTGAGAGTTAAAGTGTATATGTGTACAAGTATATCTGTGCGTGCGTGTGTGTGTGTGTGTGTGCGTGTGTTTGTGTAGCTTGGCCTCCTGACTCATGTCTGCCAGCTCTCTGTACACCATACTGAGTAATACGGAAGGTATTTGCTGAGCGTACAGACTTGTGCTGTTAGATCTGGCACCAAAATCCACACAGGAACTCTGCCGTCTCCCACACCACTCCTCTCTCTGATTCAGCCATTCGTTGTCAGTCACTCTCACTCGGTGTCACTTTCGCATTAGAGGTTGAGACTATAGAAGACTACAGAAGCTGAATGAGTCCTTCGCAAACAAGACAATAAATAATCGAAGAAGAGGCATGACGAAAGAGAATACTGTCCAAAGATGGACCCTCAAAATGCAGCAGGAGAAACCAAAGCCAGAAAAGAAACTTTGTGGGAAGAGGGGGGCAGGGAGAGACTGACACCGACTTGCAAAAACTGAAGAGTGAAAGGAGTAAGGAAGAGAGAGAGATGGAGGTGAAGGACCATAAGCAAATGTTGATGGCCTTTCCATAGTGGCATACGGTGCTAATGTGTTTATACAGAGGATTAAACATGCACAACATATGATTACCAAAGTAATGAATGCTATAAAGGATACTAACATTGGAGAGGGGAGGCTCAGAAGCCTCGCCTTGCCCAAGAGTTGAGTGACAGAACACAGCTAGCAGTATAACATTCTCCCAGACTTAGAGTGAGAGATCTGTTACAACTAGAGTTAGAATGTGATATTTGTTAGGGACAGCAAGAGATCAGGTATTGTTCAAGTAAGAGTGAGAAATCCATTACAGCTAGGGTGAGAGATCACTTACAGTGAGAGTTAAATGAAAATATCAGTTAGAGAGAGAGAGAGAGAGGGGGGGAGAGAGGAAGAGTAAGAGATCAGTTACAGCTAGACAAATTGCATCAGACCTTCCCATTATCATTAGGTCTTCTTGCATGTAAACCTGTGTCTCACTTAGCTTAGACATGATTTTTTTCTTTTTACCTTGTTGTTTATAAATGGGATTTACTGGCTGCGGTTCCTGGAGTTATTTCTGTTGTCTTTCAGGGATAAACATTTCCAAGGATTCATCCCATAAAAGGTATGGGTCATTTCATTGCCCAGTAAAAGGGATGAGCATGTTGATCCTGTGAGAGATCTGAAAAAGACGCACCCCTGCCCCCACTGTAACCCCAGCCCATGGAGCACACTGAACCACTGACACTCAGCCCCTCTGCTCCAGTACAGGAGGGGGGAGCACTGACACTCAGCCCCTCTGCTCCAGTACAGGAGAGGGGAGCACTGACACTCAGCCCCTCTGCTCCAGTACAGGAGGGGAAGCAGAGTCTTTCAGCTCGTGGGATGTCCGGGCAAACAAACATACGGCACACCTGTGCAAACACTTGCTCTGCTGCCCACCGCGCCCCAGTTATTTCTAGGTTAACAGCGTACAGGAAAAAGGCTTAAGGAGGAGTCCACACCCTTTGTGGCGGCAGCTGCAGCTAACACGACCCCCAACTCCAGCCTTAGGGTTGCACAAGTGTGCAACCCTGCACAGGGTTTATAATGGGGTACAGTTCCTCCACCAGGACCATGCACCTCTACTTTTCAGTAACCTGATCAGCTTGTGCGCTCACCACTCAGCTGCTGGCAGAAAAAAATTACGTTCAGCTTGAGCAAACACTGATATAACACCGGATATCCCTGGGCCACCCAATGTTGGTCTTGAGTAAAAATTTAGATCTCTGGAGGGCTTAAAGAGCAGAGTGAACTTTGGTCCTTCAGTGTAAGCCAATACAGGCTGGCCATGTGACCTTTTCCACTGAGCACACCTCATATGCATCTCCTTCATTAAACAGCTACTCCTGCTCAATGTAATGAAGAGGCATCGTATGAAGGTCTATAGAGTGAAATCTACTCCATCAGTTCCTCCCCTGAGGTATCCCTCCATCTCATCTCTCTCTCTCATATCTCTCTCTCACTCTCTCACACAAACACACACACACACACACACACTACCCCAATAGCCAGCAAATGCTGCTAAGACAGCAAGAACTGTGTTAGCCAGTAAGAGACATTAGACAGTGTTCTTATCAGTCTGTGCAGGGTCAGGAGACTTCAAGATCGCTATTGCCTTTACTGAGATAACAGGGAAAAAATGGGTGGGTAAAAATGGAAGGAGAAAGTATTGGTTTCAGAAGTGTGGTAAAGAAGAAATCAAAAGCAATGGGGACATGGAACATGGCTGGATTTACCCACCAGAGGGCCCCTGGGCAAGCAAATGCCAGAGGGTTTTTATTGGGGCCCTGATGCCTACCTAAGTCCACATGCAGAATGTAATATAGGCTTCTAGAGTATAATGGATTGAGTGGGCCTTGGGCCCAGCCCACCACGGCCAGGTTTTCGTTTCTGGGGTAAGTGGGGCCCCATAAAAATTGATAGACAATACACACAATCCACCGGCACTTAGGGGCCCTAGATGAATGCCTACCAAAGTTCACCTGCAGTATACGGTGTTTCCCTGACTGTTACCCTGCCCAACCTCATTCCTCAGGGAAACCCAGGGGAAAGACTGGTATGTAAAACAGGCTACATTATAACGGATAACGGACCAAGTTTGTCCTTGCGGCAGGTTTTAGAGCTATTGGGAGCGCTAAGCAGCTGCCTAGGAATAGGAATAGTGCCCAACCATTTAAACCAGGAACAGGGCAGGGCAATGTCTCGTCCTGGTGGGAGGGGGGCCCCCCAGTGAAATCTGCCAGCCCGTCTATACAGCACAAAGGCACCTCAAGGACCAAGGGCCCTAAAAGACAAAGGACCCCAGGGCACGTGCCCGGTCAGTCATCTGATGCAAGCTCGGAAGCATCTTTTTCTTGGAGGGGGGCACTTCCATTATAGCGTGTCACACTGCCATGTTGGTTTTATCCATGCATTCAGTGAATAAACAGTATTCACATAAGTAGGCCTCTGAGTGGCTCAAGCAGTAAAGACTCTTGCTTTGGGGCAGGAGCATGAGCGCTCTGACTGCAGGGTTTGAGTCCCCATGGCAGAGATGCGGCTGTGGCTACCGGTCTGCTTTGGCCCAGCCTCACCGCAGATGATAGATGTGAAAAGCTTGACAGTTCCAACGGTCTCATCCAGCCATTCACCTCTAGCAGCCACACCTGGTCAGGCCAGTCACCTTTGGATGCACAAACCACAGATATTATATCCTCAGAACTCTCCAGTCACATGGGCAGTGTGCGATTTCTGGCAGTGTGAAAAGAAGCGAGGGTTTGTCATGGTCTGAGCTGGAGGAGTCACGTGCTCATGGCCTCCTCCGCCTGAAGTTGGCAGGACGGGCTGCTGCCGAGTTTGTTTGCGGTTTGGGTTGGGAAAAAATCATTGACTGGTTATTGCTGTCACTACATAATGGCATGAGGGCTCCGTGCCATGCTAATCCAGCCATGGTCTGCTGCTGACCGCCGTGGGATCACCCTCATGATTGTGCCGACCCCATGCCCCTCGACCTTTAAGTAGCGCTAACCTGCCGGGCTTCTCCTCTCCTGCTTCTTTTTTAATCGTTCCACTTTTGCCATTCATAAATTATGCTTTGTATAGTTTTCTTCATCAGGAGGTGTAGCTCAAGCATCACAACCCGATTTCTAGTTCGGCGAGCCTTTCAGAAGATTACGTTTTGTCTGATGTTAACCTCATTGACTGCCTGCCAACCAGAGCCAGATGAGCTCACACACTGAGCTGGGTTCTGCTCATGGTTTCTTCCTGCTTGTTGGGGCAGTTTTCCTTGCCACTGTCGTCTTGGCTTGCCCTGAGGGTGGTCTTATGCTAGAGAACAATGTAAAGTTGCCTTGTGACAATTTCTATTGTACAAAGTGCTGATACAAGTAAAATTGAATTGAATAGAAATCCTGGGTAAAGTAAAAGTCTGCCAAGAAAACTACTCTCGACACTTCTTTTGAGCTCAGATAAGAAGTGGGACTTTATCCCACGCCAGCTGAGTCACATGTCAGTGCACCAGAGTTTGCCCCCACAAATACATGTTAATAGAACCACAGCTTAGCTCTTCTCTCTATAGCATCGCCTGAGCATTCTGCTCATCAAATTTCTGTGCAATAGGAGATCAAATCAATCCAATACATAAGATCAAAACAGGCATGGAGACAAAGTAGCTTTTTAGGTCTTTTGATTTTTTAAGACCATTTAAGAGCTTTCTCTCAAAATTCTCTCCTACAGTGAAAGAAATCAAACCTTTTTCTCTATAAAATACACGATCACATACTCCAATCGTAATACAATTTATTATCTTATATTCCATCCAACCATGAGTATCCTCCTTGTTCACAAAGAAATGATGTTCATCGTGTTGAACAGGCAACAGCCAAACGTGAGTTTAATTATTATTCAAAATACCAACTGTTTATAAATACCAGCAAAATTCCTCCATCAGATTACCAAATGTTTTAAAGGAAGCTCATTTTTCCATAATTGAAATATTTGGAATAAAATTCTCTTTTCAATAGATTACATGCTCAGCAGTGGCAGCTGATGAACTAGAAACAGGGGAGGAAGAAACTTTACCTTTACACCTATCATTATGTTCAACCTGTTCCTCTTTATCCTCCTCAATTAACAATAACAAGTAATCAACATCAACTGATGTACAAAAAAAAAAAAATAGTGAATGTTTGTTTAATTTTGTCATAATTTTCTTAACCTGTGTAGCATTTGTTATACCTACATAGTATTGTAATTTCTGGATAACTGCACTCTTTTCTTTGTCCGAAGACGAGGAATAATTATTTATTAACCTGTAATCTGTAAGATTCTACCGTTTAAATGCACAGGAAACCACACAGATTGGCTGAGATGAGCATTACTGCGAAAGCTACAATCAGATCATGAGACTGATTAACAGGGATGGCGATTATATCAGTTATAATGGAAAAGTAATTCCAAAGCTTTCTCTCGACTTAAACGGTAACCACTTACTCTATTTGTCAGCTGGCGTTGATTACTTTGTGAATAATTTGTTTTATCGTTAGCCAGCTGCCACTGATGTTCAGAGTGCGTAGCAGTGGTTGCTGGTAAACTCAAAACAGGGGAGGAACAAACTTTACCTTTATACCTGTCATTATGTTCAATCTCCTCCCATTTATATTCCTTGATCAAAAGTAAAAACAATTCATGGACAACTCTACACCAATTGACGTAAATAGAGT
This sequence comes from Albula glossodonta, assembly GCA_019788955.1. Taxonomy (NCBI): domain Eukaryota; kingdom Metazoa; phylum Chordata; class Actinopteri; order Albuliformes; family Albulidae; genus Albula; species Albula glossodonta. Next base: position 500,601 of record JAFBMS010000769.1, read on the forward strand.
AAATGGTTTCTAGTTTAATTTCGTAATGGTAACCTAATATTTTCTTTTACTAACACATGCAGTATTTGTTATACCTACTTATTATTGTTGGCTAACATGTTTTAGAGCTGTTGACAGATTAAAAACATTGATGGATGGTACAAAGAGATAAGGTTTCTATCTCCATCGCACTCTCCTCACGGGAAGCTAACAAGCATGTCCAAACACACAAGACCCATTTCATACTGTGTGGATATGAAATGGAACACTGCTTCAGCCTGGACTTCCTGTCAATAGTGCTGACACGATTACCTGGAGTATTTTTCTAATGCATTTTCTCTTTTGAGCAGTAGTTACATCTGGTATTTCACTTCCTCAAGGGTGGTGTACACTGGTAGTGAATGATATTTTACCCTCATGAGGAAAACTATGCTCATAACAAACATTACATAAAGCTGAGACCCTGAAACGGTGAATGGTGACCCGCGTGTTTGGAAAATACTGGTGATTCGGCAAAGTGTGGAGGGACATGGTATTCAAAATAAGATACGCCGCCCACATGGTGCGCAAACACCAACAACCACATGGGCACACAGCAGATTTACATCAAACAGCAATCCTGCCACTTTCCTTATTCACAAGCACACAGACACGTGCATACAAACATGCACACAGGGACATAAATGCATACGCACACATGCATGTAGACACACATTATACCGCACAGACACACACACATGCACAATTGTTGAACTGCTTGTGGAGTCACACTCACTGTTCCTGATGCTTAGAGATAAGTGCTGAATGATCAGCATTCAGCTCCAGGCGATGGATGGTACATGTGCCCACCTGAACTGCTGGCTGTTCACATTATCTATTAGAGTGAGGCTGTTTACATTAGCATGACTGACTGTTCATAGTTTGCGTGTGGCTGCTTGCGTGTGGGGTGTTCACGTAAGCTTGCGTGTGGTTGTTTTTGTTAGCACAACTGACTGTTTACATTAGCCTAAGCGTGGCTGTTCACGTTAGCCTATGAGCAGCTTTTTACGTTAGCTTGTGTGTGGGTGCCCACATTGGCACAGCGGTTCTCAATGTCGGTCCTGTGGGCCCACTGTGTATGCTGGTTTTTATAACCACAACTGCAACCCCAGAATCTTGACAAGCTGTTAATTGTTCATAATTGTTAAATTATAATTTGCCATTATAGCTATGCATGTCTTTAAGAGAAAGCTCCTCACATTGTGTCATATTGCAGGCAATTGCATAAAGACAAGTAAAATGTTTTAACTCATATTAAAGAACGGGGTGATTCTGGACACATAACCACTAAAAAAAAAAAAAAATCAGGAGCTTAATCATGTGTCAATGACTTAAGTAGCGTATTGATTCACTCAGTCTAGATTTGATCAGGTGTAAAAATAAAATCGTACTCTTTTTGTGTATTTGTTTGTACAATCACATAAACACAATGTGGATACAAGAGCCTTTTCTTCATGACGTGCATAGTTACAATGGCAAATTATCTTTGTAATCATGAAAAGCATGACCAATTGAACAATTATGAACAATTAGCAGCTTGTTAAGATTCTGGGGTTGCAGTTGTGGTTGGAATAAAAACCAGCATACACAGTGGGTCCCCAGAACCGACACTGAAAACCACTTCATTATCATGACTGTCTGTTCACAGTAGCCTGTTTACGTTGCGTGGGACACTTAACAAAACCAGGACGCGCCAGATTAGAGGTTATTTCCCAAACCTCTAGACTGTGTCCTAGGTGATTTTATACAGCCTACACTCCCCACTTTCCACAGCCAGACATCTACCCAAGCAACGTAGCTTACGGTCTGTCCCCATCATTTGAACGAATACAGGCCCAAATACTGATTAGGCTCCATTGAACAGGCTGCCCTCCGTCCAGAAGTTGCCATTAATTCCCATTCATTCCATCAAAGGACAAGGAGTTAGTAAGATGTTCAGCTCCATATGGCTAAAAAAAAAGGGGATCCACTAGCGATCATGTCTACCTGTTGTTGAATTTTTTTTATTATCCTAACCTCATTAGGAGTCCTACATTGTGTCTTAGGACCTTGTAACCTGGTCTTAGGACAGCTTATATTATTTGTACACCAACTGAAATAGGGAAACATAAAACACTCATTTAACTACTTTAAATGTAACAAGTGAGGCAGACCTGAAATGAAAAGCGCGTTCTAGGGTGGAACTCAGGAGAACTCGTACCGGGTGAAAGAAGTCGGGGGGGGGGAATGACGATAGTTCTGTCTGGGCCGACTGAAATAAAACGCACACCTGTGGATGCGCTACCAGCTCTGCACACGTTCTCCACAGGAAAATAGCAGAACTATAACTGTGTGGTTTCTGGAAGGCCTGAGTCTGATTTTTACATCCTCTAAAGCGCTGTTAGGTATCATTTTCCCAAAGCTCAATAATAGTGCCTGGTGAACTCAAAACAGGGGAGGAACAAAACCTGCTCCCATTTATCCTTGATTGACAATAAAATAATTCACAGCGTAATCAACAGCGAATAGATTAAATAATAATAAATGGTTTCTAGTTTAATTTTGTAATAGCAATATTTTTCTTTACTGACTGGTGTAGCATTTGTTTTACCTATATAGTCCTGTAATTTCTGAATAATTGTACACTCTTTGTCTGAAGTCAGGGAATAAGCATTTGATTGGCTGTCACTTGTACTATTTTGAAAGCTACGATGTGAGATTGATTAACAGGGATGGCAATTATATAAATGAAAAAGCAATCCCAAAGCTTTCAACTGTGTTTCACATTGTCCCTTCTGTGTTACAGAACACTGAGAAGAGTAGTTTAATTGAGTTTAATTACTTCAAAGAATAAACTTGGATGAAACAAGACATTTTATCTGCATATTACACCAGCTTTGGGGGCAATGCACAATAAAGTTTAGCACAACTGTTATGTTTCACGAGTATATAAACAATATATATATATAATATATATATAAAAAAAAAAGTATATATATTTTTTTTTTAGGTCATTTTAAAGTAACAATATTACTTGAGCTTGGAAAAAGACTGAACAGTACTGCTGTTGACAGATTAAAAACATCAATGGATGAAACAAACATAACACTATTTTGCAAAGAGCAGCAATTATATTTCAAAATGAAACTGGCAACCATTTACTCAATTTAGCCAATTTACGTCAGCTGGTGTTGGTTACTCCGTAAATAATTAGTTTTACTATCAGTCAAGGAGAATGAAAGGGAACAGGTTGAAAGTAATGATGGATTTAAATGTAAAATGTATCCCCATCTCCCTCCTCCCTCCCCGTAAACTCACCAGTGCTTGTACCTATGGTCAATATCCAGGCGGCAGGCACTACCGTATACAGCAGCCAAGAAATCATTAGCACCGAGTTCCGAAGAGTTGCACACAATTGTTTTTGCGACAAGATTACCCAACACCACTTTATACGTGATTTACAATTTTATCAGATTGACAGCACGTTATTTACTCATTTTTAACGTTTTTTCCCTCGTCAAAAAGACAGGAAAATTTAATGTTCCGGTTTGAAAGCATAGCATATGGTCTTCTGAAGGAGTCACCGGTTGAGTTCAGAGTTCTCACCTCCACGCGTTCCTCAGTCGTTGCTTTTAACCTTTCCTTGCAATCGAAAAGATTTTTAGTTTTGTCAAAAACAGCTCGGCGAGTTAATTGACATGGTGGCTTAACTCGCCAGATTGTTGGTGAGGATACAATGACCTCTTGAATTTAATTGAAATTCAAAGCTCAGGAGAAACGACTTTTCATTTCCCTGGCTTTCCCTGTGGTTAAAATGACACGCATGTTCATCGGATATACGTCATGCAGCTAATGTTTATAAAGGCTTATTAAAATGTTCATTTGTGACACTGAGAAGACTCTGATAACTGATATGATCTTGCGAATCTTCACCTAAATAATTGCAAGTGTTGACACAAGATGGAATGCAACAGTATTTCTTAAACGGCAAGTTTTACTCAAACCCCCCTTTTACCTTAGATTTCAGTCATTTTTAGTATGTCCAATGTTCATACGCATACTTATTAGAACAAATGTTTTCTCGGATAGTGCAAGTTATACAAGAAATAAAGTTGGTAACATTGCCAACGGTTGTTGCAAAGACAATATGTTACGATTGGTTAATACACAAGCGAATTCCATTCTCAGCCATATTGTAAATAAAGCTGTTACTCACCAACAATCACGCAAAGCAGATCCACGAAGATGTATATTTTTTTTTTCCCCGGCTCCGTCATGTTTTGTCCCCTTCTCTGTCTTATACTCAGTTATTTAAGTATCATAAAACACCTCTTACACGCAAATAACAAACAATAAAAAAAGGTTAAAGTAAACGGCAATATGCGCACGCAGCAACCTGTATTGCGAGTTCTTCCGGCTCCACTTCCCTACCTGTCCTGCGTTGTTTACGCTGTAGGTGTGCTGAGGAAACCACTCCAAGATCCAACAACACAAACGCCTCTCTCAGTCTGAAGAGTTCTACTTTTGATGTAAGGACTCAAAGCACATTTTGTATCCTCATCTATCCATAGAATAAAACGCCTAAAACTTTTTTTAAGTACTAGATACTAATTGGGGCGAGACACACCAAATCCACCTCTTTCCTTTAAAAGCACGGTTTTTTTTTCCTCCACAAATTTACGATGTCTTATTGCACTCCCCAGAACTGACGTCAGTCTTTACCAAATAAGGGGAAAGGAAATAAGAAAATGGCTAAATGCAACGATTAATGGCGCTGTAATCCTAAATAAGGGTAATGAAAGTCGTAAACATGGATGGGAAAACCGAGGAGCAAGAAACTGTTTCGTTTCTGTGTGCCTTTTTTCTAGGAGTGCGAAGCAGCGACACGTCTATGCCATTGCAATGCAGTGTCATTTCGCCAATGATAATTGCCTGTAAACGGCACCAGTCGGACTGATTTTATGCAGTATGAACTGTTTCATGAAGATCTTACAATCCATCAATTCAGCTCAATAATCAGTACCGCATGCACACTTGCGCTGCATGCGTGTGTGCGCTACTGTGAACAGAAAGAATGAAATGAATTCGTCATGGAAAAAAAACATGTTTGTAAATGTGCACGCCCCCGCTCTGTCAATAAGTAATCCAGCAGCAGCTTATGTTTGTTATAATACGATTTTTATTTGTCCCGAGTTCATCCGTTTGTTATTGGCATTAAATCTCAATTTGAGAAACACCTGACACCCCGAGCCAAGTTTACCTATCCACCCGGATTTGTAAATAATAATAGTTTTATTTCCGTCAGATAACCAAATTACATTACGTGGCGTGGCAAGGTGCATCTAAAGGATAATAGTAAAATTGCTTTTAAAACAGTGCAAAAGTTTTAGAAAAAATAATTACTAGGGCTATTTACTACGAAAAGAGCTGTTCTGATGAACAAACCAAAGCAAAAATAAAGAAAATTAGTTAATATCTGGGAGAGAAATTTAAGATTTTATGCTAAACACTGTGAGCTCTGTGCTAAACATTTTGAGAGTCACAAGGTCTCATTCATTATGAAAATGACTAAAACTCTAATGTCTTAAAAATTTAGTTATTTTTAAAGTGCATTTTTCTACTTCCGAATGTGATTTTAAAAATACCCCAGTTTTTTTAGAAATATTACAGTGCTATTCAAGTTTTGCAGCAGCTTTTTTAAAAACATCTCATTGTTATGTATTTTCTACATAGCACTTGCAGAGTTTTTAATTCAGCCAGTATTCAAGCAGTATGCTCATATTGTGTTCGAAATTGAGCTTGGTCATTGTTTCAACCCCCCCATAAACTGTGCAACTCTCAGGCTTCACAAACTCTAAATGTTACATATTACTGACTTTCAGTCGTCATGTAATACATACAGTATAAATGCACTTTGTTCAAATCCCTTACACATGAAGACATATGGGGCATACGCTCAAATGTAGGGTCCATATCTCTTATATTGAATTAAGCAATTTTCACCTGATTTGAGGTCAATATACCATTATTTAACCAGTAAATGATAACGAACTGCTAATTGGACACTAAACTATTACTTAGTTCAGAATATTAGAAAATGCAGCATCATTGCTGTAGTGTCTGTAACTATATGGCCTTACAGCCAAAAACAATGATCTTCGTTAACTGATGGTTGTTTATTGTTGGTGCAAACTGTTTTTGCAAGGAAATCTTCTACCAGTTCAGTGGTTTCAGATTGAATCTCCCTGTTCAAGAAGACGCGAAATAAAGTCTTTATAAGATTTTCATAAAAGCTGATTATTTCTTTGTTAGCAAAGGGTTTTGGGATGCCAAGTTCCCAAGGAAAGTAACAGGGATGAGTCAAGAGTTTTTTTTATCTTAGGTATATAAACTCATTGGATATTATGGGAAAGAAAGCATATAACTCCTGTCTACAGTCAAATGTAGTTCTGAAAACATGCAGGTCATCTAGATGTGTTGTGTCTGTACCCCATATGAAGGTCACTGCAAATTATTTATATTCATGGATGCTGAGCAGTTTCTGCATTGATATTTCAGAACAAGAAACACTAATCAAAGGGCAACATGAATATTAAAAACGTTTTACAAATAATGAAACTTGGGTTTTGCTCCTTGGTGACCCATAGATGGAACTCTCAATTGTAAAAATGCAATTTGGAATCTTTGTAGCAGTGTGTATGGGGCTGTTATCGTCACCATAATTCTACCCTACAGAGTAACAATCAGGCCCTGTGACTCCGCAAGAATGCCATAACAGATTAATATGTTCATTGCTCAACAGGTAGCCTGATATGGTACGAAATCTACCTTTGGCTTTACTCAAATCTAAACCTTTTCAGATGTAGGAAAAAGACTTTCATCCACTGCCCTGAAATTCAGGTTTGGTGCTAACCACACCAGGTTATGCATTGTTGGGCACTGGCCTCCATTACAAATGATTTCCAAATGGCAGCTTAACCATAAATTTCAGCTTTGTGAAGCTCACGGGGCAAAATATTTCTTGGAACTGAGTCAACGGGGGGTGTATACGAGGAATTTTTTTTTTTTGGCAACTATGCTGTCCAGTTTGTCTATTCTTGTCAATGAACTTTGACTTACGACCACTGTTCCTCTTTGCTGATGCAGCTTTACCCGCTTTTTGGTGTCTACTGTCTTGATTCTTGGCAGTTCCCCATGGCACATTAAATAAAGCTACCATTTCTGAGAGTAATATACATGCAATTTGGGCCTTATTTAAGCTTCAGGAACGTATGCACAAAGTATTGATTTTAAAACATCTTTTTCAGCAGAAACATATCCGCAATATGAATCATATGTCCTTGAGCCCTAATTTTTCCCAACGAATAAGCGACAAAGTCTTTGTTCCCAAACCACAGACAGTAAAAATACTACAAGTGGTAGAGCCTTCTCCTGTGGAGTGATTTACCTGCTGAAGTTCAGGGACCAGACTCTCCCTCTACCTTTAAATCTAGGCACAGAACTTATGTATACAGTCAATCCTTTAGTTGAGGGACATGACTTGGTGTTGGCATGGATCATAGAGTCTCTGGTGGACTGAATGGTCTTTACTGTCACATCTTGGCATGAAGGCTCTGTGTTACACTAATCTGCCCATGGTCTGGTGTTGCCTGCCTTTGCCACCCTGACTGTGCCGACCCCATGCCCCTTGTCCCTTAAGTATGCTGCCATCATGCTAATTTGCTGGGGTTTTATCTTACTGCACATGGGGACCTCTTTTCCTCCTCTCCTTTCCTGCTTCTGTTTTCATTCCTGCTGTTTTTCATGATTCACTAATCAATGTTTTTTTTTTTTGTTTTCCTTCCCCTACTCTGGGCTCCTGCCTGGAGCTGTAACTCAAGCACTACATTGCGACTTCTGGTTTAGCTGTCTTCTGGTCCTGCACTCCTTATGCCAAAAGCCAAATCCTCCTGGACAATTTTTCATGATTATTATTCGTATAATGTATTTATTTTCTTGTTTAACTCTTTGTTTGCCATGGCTTGCTCTGGGGGGGCCTCAGGCCTGGGGTCTTCAAAAAGCTGTGTTGTGACAGTATGTGTTGTAAAAAGCACAATACTAATAAAACTGAACTGAATTGAATTCAGTTGTACTTTAGATGCTTAAAATACAAGGCTGTTGTTTCCATTTCTTTGTTTAACCTTAGCCACAATTAACTGACAACAGTTCCAATATATTTTTTTGTGGAGGGATGTATGTATTCACATTCTAAGAAAAATGTCAAAAACTTTTTTTTTTATGCAGAGTTCAAAATGTTAAAGAATTTGCTTTCTGGTTTAGTAAATGACACTAGATGTGCTGTTTGCATGGCCTCCTTCTACTGTTTCATGAAGTAACGTAGAGGCACCCAATATTGCAGATTCATTCAAGCTAACCTGTAACATACTGTGGCCATGTGAACCGAAGGCCATCCTAAAGACGTATCCAACATCTTTCCCCAAGGAAAAAGCACATCTCCACAGACTCTTTAAAGTCACTCTGTTTTACAAAGACATCGATATCTCGGACACTCGCATGTAGTACGGTAGCATTATTTATTATTATGCTAAAGCATTACTTTTCTAGGCATTACCCGGAGGAGCTGTATGTATGAAAATGTCTGAATCAGTTGCACCGGACATTAAACATACTTCTCCCTGCCTACTCCCCAGTACAAATTCCATGTTCAATTGAGTCCATGTGTGAATGGAGCAGGTAATTGTCCAGAAAATTCACAGCGAGTGAGTGGGCACGTTGATGACGTTTATATCATGAGACTGGCACAAAACCGGAAGAACGCAAGCATCCAAGGGTAGCTGCTTTCCACTCTTTCGTTCATACTGTGGATACGTCCAAATGCTTATAGTATTGACATCAATCCAAAAACAGTCATCATTACGGATGAATCTGTAGCCTCGCCCGCCTTCTTCGATGTGCTGTGAACAAAACACTGCGATATCTGCAGCATACTTTTTGCGTCATGTCTTGCCTCCTGCACGCTCTACCCAAGCGCCACCCCTCGCCTAAACCAAACAGAGTATTTCCATTAGGTGAGAACGCGTGCGACATGGACAGTCTCTGGTTGTGTGCTACATGTGTGAAAGGGGAATTCCAGACAATGTCCAGACCTGACTCTTGGGACATATTCCGGAGTTCATATCTGAAAACGGCTAGGAATTACTTCTGGAGTTGGATCATCAAACGAATCTGCATTCTGGGTATTCGGCTCCCTCTGCTGGATACAACATGACCCTACAGGACAGCAGTCACCTGCCACTCCACAGACTTGGCACCAACGACCTCATATAGCAAGCGAAGTTTGAATTCAAGATCCAATGGATGGTTTTCCTGCAGGTCCAGCCAACTTTGGTTGATTTTGGGGAATGGCTGGTCAATGTGTGAGGCTCGTGCACCATTCTGGAAAGTTAAAAAAAAATAAATAATGTTAACATGGAGGGAAAAATAACAATGGGCCTTATCAAAACAAACATTCCTTTTGAAAAACAAATATTATATGGTTAAGATGCAAAAGATAACAGTAAGATAACAGACAACAGTAAGAATATTGATGTTATTTAAATCCTACAACATTACTCTAATAATACTACTTAAAATGGTTGCCATTTTAAAAAGGAAAGCATTTGTTGCAGAGCTAAGGAGATCTACAAAAACAACAATATAGTCTCTGCCCTGCATCTGTGACACCTTAAAAATTTGTATTGAAAAACTTTGTAAAAGAAGTACATATTTTGTAACTGAAAAGATAAAAGGGAAAATCTAAACTGAGGTTTAATTTGGAAAACTAAGTGAACCAAACTGAACCATGCATATGTGTTTATTTTAAATATGTATTCAATATGTTTCATGGATTCTGGAAACATGTGAAAGTATTATATTGATTGAATTTTGCTTAACTGGTTGAAGGTAAAGCTATTGTTGAGGAAACATTACAAGCTGTAACTTTATGGTTCTCCCCTTTTCAGGGGTACAACACATCTAGTTTCTCCATTACCATTGAAGTAATGAGTTGCTGCAGGAAAACTACCTGGTAACAAAATAAGTGCTAGCACTGGACTAGTTTATGAACTCCAAGGCAAAAAAGGACCTTTTCTGATCATTTTGCACTAGTTTTAGTTAAAGCCCTATAACTTTGTCAATACAGTCCCTAAAAAAAGTCTTGTCGCTTATCCAAGTTGTCGGAAATAATTACAAATAATGACTTGTAGTTGATCAATTGGAATCTGAAATGGCTTATATGAAAGGCAAATGCCTCTGGATTATGCTTTTTATACCAAAGTGAAGTCTTGCATCATCCATTGAGTTTTATCATTTAATTAGGACAGAAAGGTCAGATTTTGCTTGGACAAAAGTCTTGTCGCATACAAAAAGAATGTACGGTAGAAATTATACTTTATTTTGAATACACAAACATGCTACAAAAACATCAGAACATAAAATCTTGGTGCCTTGGGAAAAAGAATTAATATCGTGTATGACTCCCATGAGCTTGGGGGACTGCATCCATACGTCTCGGCAATGACTCAAATAACTTATTGATGAAGTCATCTGGAATAGCAAGCAAAGCTGTCTTGCAGGACTCCGAGAGTTCATCAAGATTCTATGGTTTCATCTTCCAAGCCTCCTTCTTCATCCTACCCCAGACATGCTCAATAATGTTCATGTCTGGTGATTGGGCTGGCCAATCCTGGAGCACCTTGACCTGCTTCGCTTTCAGGAACTTTGTGAAGGCTGCAGTATGAGAAGGAGCGCCATCCTGCTGAAGAATTTGCCCTCTCTTGTGATTTGGATTGTAATGGGCAGCAAGAATTTCTTGATACGTCAGGCTGTTGATGTTGCCATCCACTCTGCAGATCTCTCGTACACCCCCATACTGGATGTAACCCCAAACCATGATTTTTCCTCTACCAAACTTGACTGTTTTCAGGGTGAATCTTGGGTCCATGCGGGTTCCAACAGGGCTTCTTGCAGTATTTGTGGTGATTGGGATGCAGTTCAATGGATGATTCATCAGTGTGCTGCAGCACATTTAAGAAGCGGCCCATCACTCTGCTTCGCAAAGACACGTGCTTAGTCTATCTTTGACAGATGCCGTGTCTGGGACGCTTCTGAAAGCAGTTCAAACGGCCAATCAGGTAGCGCTTTCACATGAATATTCATGAGCTTGTCCCACCACCCCGTCACATCACTACAACAACCGACCATTACCGGTGGCACCAGGCCAGAAGAGAAGAATATGGACGACGAAGAGTTCATCCTTGAAGTAGAGAAATACAAGGTGTTGTATGACACTTCAGACCCTTCCTATAAGAAACACTAAGCTAATTTTCAATCATATTTACATTTGCTATATTAAGGAATCATTACGGGTTTGCGCCGCATTAAAGTCTGTTCGGGCAACGTCCGACCGCATATACGTCTGTGGTCCCATTAGGTTATAACAGAGTTAAGAAATCCCGATTGGAGAACTGGACGTAACGTATTTAACCCATATATTAAAGATACATTTGCTGAAATACAGTACTACATGTGTACAGTATTTTGGCTATTTAGTCAATATAGGTTCACTACAGTATCCGATATAGTTAATGGTATGATAGTATGGTGTTCGCATAACGTCCAAATCGCAGTGTCCTATTTCACAGAACGTATTGAGGACGTTAGCGACGCATACTTGAACATTTTGTACAGACGCTTTTCAGGTAGAAACATTTGTAAAGCACAAAAATCAAGGAAAAATCAGCAACACAAGACGCCCCACTTCTGACATGCACCGGTGGGGTATGAAACCGCACACAGGACGGAAGAAAAACGCGTCCGGTGGAATTAACGGTCAAGACACACAGGCAGCGTCGACGCCGGCCGCCGAAGCCGCCTCCATTCATTTTGAATGGGGACCGGCGAGACGCTCGCGCAGGGCATGATGGGATTGCAGGCGTCGAGCGGCCAACTGGCGGGGCGTCGAGAAGAAGTTGAAATCAGTGAACTTTGACCCGGCCGCTTGAAAACGTCACCAAGCAGCAACCAATCGGAAGTCATAACATCGCATTTTCATTTGGCGGGTACAGTAAAATGCATGAAATAAAACGAGGAGGAACTTATCGTAGTTGTAAGATTTACGACCCAGATCTGCCGTTATACAGCTATAGTGACAGAAGAAACATTACCTTTAAAAATGTGGCAGAAATCATCGGCGTTTCTGGTTTACAAATATAAATACGCGTAAACAGATCTCCAGAAAGATTAGCATATGTGGTACATTGATATCGCTTTATGTACAATGACACGGTTTTCAACGGATGTTTTACCTATCTGGTTTAGCTAGGCTATTGTTCCCCCCAACATCATATAGCTAACTTGTAATTAGCCCACAACATTAATCAGAAAACCAATGAATAAAATCTGCCAAAAATAAGATCATATCTCATACGAAGGATGCCTGGGAGAATTAATCCGAATGAAACAGAGCTGGCGCTTATTAACGTTCCATCTATTAACGTGATCACAAGAAAAACACTTTAAAGTACTTGTTGTCGCTAACTAAAACAGTGATATTCCCAATGAATGTATATACAGTATATCGATAGTATGCTATTTACTTGTTTCTGGTTATCCGTGGTACTGAATAAAAAAATGACGACTCCTGAGTGACAACTGTACTAGACACGCCCACAAGCGTCGGGCAGTGGCAGGCAGCAGCGGCGCCAAGCGTCTTCGACGCTGCCTGTGTGTCTTCACCGTTTGATTTATAACGGAAGACAAGCGTATGCGTTGCGTACGCAAGTTTTACATATCAGAATGTTTTGTTGCGTACGCAAACTCGTAGGTGTTGACGTACGTAACCATTTTAGTACAAAAGTACGCAAAAGTTTTTTAAATGAGGCCCCAGAATACGAACACGAATGAAAGGGACTCGGCTTCGCGTTGTGGAGCTGTTTGCCTCCACCTCGTCCCTAACATTCATACAACGGAGACCTCGGAGGGTGTTATGCCTCATCTGACAGAAGAAGTAAACATGATAGAAGTTTACCAGCTGGTAAATACGCTGATGTGACTACACACGAGGGGGTCCATGTACATTATTAAAAAATATGCGCATTCGTAAAAATCTGTATAAACATAAACTTGCAATAGTGCTCGACCCTAATAATCCTTAAATCCTTAGCGCGCTGCTGATGCGGTCAACAACTCACACAACCGCGATACATGAAATTCCGAAAAGTCCGCGAACTATTAAATGATGTACCAGCAGGCGAGGCGAGGGGTGCAGGTAGTTGTCCGTGTCCCGAGGCGTGTCCAGTGGCTGAGTATATCCTCACAAGCAGTAGCAATAGACACTGATTAGCACGGTGATAGCCAGCGAAGTCCTCCTCTCCTCCAGCCCTCAAGGAAAATGCGGCTGGCGTTTACAGCTGACTGTCCCTCACGACAATACTAGCTTAAAACGTTCACGTTTCAGAGTCCAAATTTCACTTTTTACAAAACTAGTGCAAACGGCAAGCGTAGTTAGCCTTGCTACATCGTCACTTTGAACTTCCGAAAACCGAGTTACTGAACCGTGACATACACAAGACTTGAACTACAGGACAATACTAGTACTTATAATCTAAAGTAATACTTTAGAAGTATTTTAGTATACAAATATTAATTACCTCGTAAATAACCTTTGCTGTTACCGCTCCGCTGATTACGTACTCCCGTGTCCTCCAACGTTTTCCATTTTCCCGCCTCGTAAAGTTTTCCCTAGCTGTTCTCTGATTGGCAAAGAGTGCAGCTTTCCCAGAAAATTGATTGGCTTACATTACGTCACTCAAACAACCTGCTAGCACATTAGCTGAGTAAACAGCATATTGCAAGTTACAAAAAACAAAGGATTATGGTAAATGTAGTTGTCATCAGACTTACTTGCATATCAAATAAAATACGTATTTAGTTGTATTTTGTAGGTCCCTACACTGAGATGAAAACAAGGAATAAAGATTCTGAGTCTCAGTTCAGCTTTTTTGTACTGCTGTCAGTCTCCTGGTTCCCTTCTTTAGCCTGGAGAAGTAACCGGAGCTGCAACAGCAGAGGCCTCGCAAACAGGCAAGCTCACCTGAGAGTGATTTCTAATCAACTCAGCTGGTAGCCCTTGCCTTCAGTTAGGCCTTCTGTTTCAGCACAACCTGAGAGGCCGAGAGGGGACTTTTTTGGTTTTGCACTTTGCGTGTTATGGACGGTTATGCTATATACATTATTAGCTGGGTTTAAAAAGAAAAATTAAAAATGTAATAATTGGCGTTATTCAAATTATTGAAGGAGTAACAATGGATGTTATTGTCATTTGCAGGATGGATTCCCACATGCTTTCATCAAAGATGACACCTAGGTCATTCTCCCACCTTGAGTACAGTCCATGAGGGTTGCACCAGATCTCTTTTTTTTTACATTGTGTTCTGTCCTAGCAGACTCTAGAGATTGGATTGATGTGCAAGTTTCTATTTGGAAGCTGAAAAGCTTACTACGTCTATTTTAGCATCTACGGTTAGCAAATATGTCAGCCTATAAGAGGCTACCTCACTCATCATATTAAATTCCTCATCTGACCCTCATCTATTTATCTATTTATTTATCTATTCCTCATCTATTCTGGTGAGGACAGTGGACAGAAGACTTTTTTGGTGGTGACTTTTAGACATATTTGAAGTCCATTACACATAAAGACACTCTTTGAAGTACATAAATTTGCACTCTTTGTTCCCCTAGTGCCCCCGGCCATGCTGTGTCTGCAATTGTATAGAATCAGCGGATACAGATCTATAGATCTTGAAACACTAATTCGGAATGACAAACGGACAACCCAGTCTCTTGTACAGTACTGAGAGACACTGTGGATGTGCTCTCAGGTATTCACACCACTTAACCACCTAACACAGCGACCTAAAAGCTTGAATCTAATGTGGGAGAAATGAAGTCACCCTCCTTACATCTAAAGCTGTGCACTGTTTCTATGGAGCAGAATAAAACACATACACACACTCACGCACGCGCACACACACAGACACACATACACACACACACACACACACACACACACACACACACACACGCACACAGACACACAGACACACAGAAAATGTAATAACAAGACGAACATACAAAGCATGCCTTTTTATTAAAATACAAAATACACAAACCATTTGCTTTTTTAAAAAATAAAACCCTTTCAAATTCAATGCAGTACATTAGTATTAAGTTTAATTGTATCTAAGCATAACAAATAAACTTACTGTGATACACTGAAGTACAAGCAAAGGGACTTGAGAATATCTTTTGATAAAGTGGACATACGCTCTTATTTCATGTACTGGATATTTTTTATATCCTATAAACAAAAATGCTAATTATTTTCTTTCTTTGGAAATGATCAATATACACACATACACATACACACCCACATAAACACACGCTCACACACACTCACATACACGCACGTTCACACTCATTCACATACACACTTACTCACATAAACACACAGTCACACACACTCGTATGCTCGCACTCACTCACATACACACACGCTCATGCGTCCACTCATTCACATTAACACACGCTCACACTCACTCACATACACACACGCTCACACCCACTTAAATAAACCTCACACAGCTCACAATCACTCACATTGCAACACTCTGTTCTTCTGTTTATCTGCCATTGATCAGTTGCATGCTTTAGCATTGCTATACAGAATTTGGATAGCTGGGGAATCATAGTAATTGTTGCGTGTCTGTGCATAGATTTAGTTGGCACACACACCCAGCTGAGCCACAAACTGGTTAGTCTCACTGACGTAAACCCCATAAAAGAGAATTACTCTGCTCGTTTTGTAGCTGATGAAATATGGAGTTACAAAGCTATGAGCCTTTACAGCTACGCACAAGAAGGAAATATTTACATGTTCAGAAACAGAGGCAATGAGATGTACACGGCACACTCCAAGTTTACACAGATTCACTGACTGTGAGCTGGCATTTGACTACAAACACTCACCGACTGCAAGCCGAGATTAGGCTGCAGACACACCGACTGTGAGCTATCTGGTATGACAGGCGGGCGGTTGACATCTTGTTGAAGGAACTGATGAGGCAGAGAGAAGGTGCTGAGGTCTCATAGCAACAGGATGCCTGCTCGTCTCCTCCTGTGCCTGGGAACAGGGCACAGGAGGTTCGGTGATACAGAGCGTGGTATAGGAGCAGTTGAGGCAGTCCTTCTTGTCGGACACCCAATAGGAATAGTTTATGACGCCATGGTGTTGGGGCTTGGTTGCAGTGCTGCTCTCTGATTGGTTCCTGCTGTAGGTGGGCACGGTAAGGACGGTGAGGTACCCACTCCCTTCATCTGGGTCACAGCAGTTGTGTCCATGCTGTAGCATGGGTGTTACCACCAGGGGGCACTGCTGCCAGGCCCCTTTGCCCTGAGATGTCAGCCCAGGCCCAGAACCACCGTGGGCATGTGGACCCTGTTTTTGCTGTAACAGAGAAAAGACAGCTTGGAAGCATTGCCTGTGCCAACGGTGTTCAGGGAAAACATTAACATCACATCAGCTCAGTATTATAACTGATAATATTCATTACCATCATTTTGAGTATGATATACTGCATAGATACAGTAATCTTGGATCATCAGTTGTATACTGTCAATTGTTTGATGCTCTGTATCATTTCATTTAGCTCAAAACTTTAAACATCAGGTAAGAGAGTATGGGTCCTACATGACCGCGAGATAAACCCCCCAAATTTCAAAATGCTTAAAATTCTAAACCCGTCTCTTACCCCTAAGAGAATGTTGGAGATCCAGACAGACAGGCTGCTTCTGGCAGGGTCTGGGACTTTGGGCCAGAGATGCTGCCTAACACTGATGAAGGAAAGAGGGTTAGTTTGGGTGAGTGTTATTTGTCAGGGCGGTAACCAGTATCATGTTCCCTCAGCCCTGTGTTCCCTCAGCCCTATGTTCCATCAGCCCTGTGTTCCCTCAGCCCTGTGTTCCATCAGCCCTGTGTTCCCTCAGCCCTATGTTCCCTCAGCCCTGTGTTCCCTCAGCCCTATGTTCCCTCAGCCCTATGTTCCATCAACCCTATGTTCCATCAGCCCTGTGTTCCCTTAGCTCTATGTTCCCTCAGCCCTATGTTCCATCAGCCCTATGTTCCCTCAGCCCTATGTTCCCTCAGCCCTGTGTTCCATCAGCCCTATGTTCCATCAGCCCTATGTTCCATCAGCCCTATGTTCCCTCAGCCCTATGTTCCCTCAACCCTATGTTCCCTCAACCCTATGTTCCATCAGCCCTGTGTTCCCTCAGCCCTATGTTCCCTCAGCCCTGTGTTCCCTCAGCCCTATGTTCCCTCAGCCCTGTGTTCCCTCAGCCCTATGTTCCCTCAGCCCTATGTTCCCTCAGCCCTGTGTTCCCTCAGCCCTGTGTTCCATCAGCCCTGTGTTCCATCAGCCCTGTGTTCCCTCAGCCCTGTGTTCCACCAGCCCTATTTTCCCTCAGCCCTGTGTTCCCTCAGCATCATGTTCCCTCACCCTGTGAAGCTAGTAACACCCTAATAACCACTGAGCAGTGTGGCATATGGCAGAGGTGCCCCCTGGTGGTCGAGGCCTGGATCCCACACTCCTGTTACAATAATAGTAACAGTGACAGTTAACAGGAGCAGTCTGTTGTGAAGTGAGTGATAAGAGCATTAAACAAACCTAAATATTGAGATTTCAGAGAAGTTGTTCCAGTCTCTTAGGAGCCTTACAATTTTTTTTTTTTAATTTCAAGTGCGAAGACCCTGGAGAAGGTTTATACCTCTCTGCTATTAACCTGGTGAAAGCAGTGCAGTTCAGAGTGATATTGCCAGGTTTATACCTCTCTGCTGTTAGCCTGGTGAAAGCAGTTCAGTTCAGAGTGATAGTGCCAGGTTTATACCTCTCTGCTATGGGCCTGGTGAAACCAGTTCAGTTCAGAGTGATAGTGCCAGGTTTATACCTCTCTGCTATTAGCCTGGTGAAAGCAGTTCAGTTCAGAGTGATAGTGCCAGGTTTATACCTCTCTGCTATGGGCCTGGTGAAACCATTGCAGTTCAGAGTGATAGTGCCAGGTTTATACCTCTCTGCTATTAGCCTGGTGAAAGCAGTTCAGTTCAGAGTGATAGTGCCAGGTTTATACCTCTCTGCTATGGGCCTGGTGAAACCATTGCAGGTCAGAGTGATAGTGCCAGGTTTATACCTCTCTGCTGTAAGCCTGGTGAAAGCAGTGAAGTTCAGAGTAATACTGATGACCGATTTACTAAGACTTGGTCTAAGTACACAATCAAAAAATTAAATGCCCTTATGTCGAAATTTTGTGGTAGGAGATGCCCATAAAAAAGGTCAGGTATGACATGCTTACACATCCAGATAACAAGGCGAAGCAAAATGGATACGGAGCAACCAGGCGCAATTAGTGAGGGAACCTCAAGAAAAATTAAACTTAAACTTGCTGATCAGGTAATAGATATAACAGCTAACAAGTCAAAGCTTCCTAATGCTGTATTACAGCATAGGAATTAAATACCAACCGAGAGGAGTAAGTTTTGGAGTGACATCATATTCAAAATTAATATATTAGGAATAGGGATAACAAAATAAACAGTGAAAGAAGTAAAGAAAATATGGCATGATTTTTAGGTAGCTCACAAAATAATTTCCTACAGCATCAGGGCAAACAACAAAAATAATATTAACACCAATTGGAATAAGGTTCTTACAGTGCGGCTAACACATTCTGCTTGTTCCACCCTCTCACTGTCTGTAGATTCTATTCCTGAAAATAAAGCTGCTGAGATGTGAACTGCAGTTCTTCGCTTAGGCCCCGTTTGCTAAATCTCCACCCTGTTTTAGCGCCAGGTATACATATGCATGAACAGATTTTACTATGAATCAAGAGGAAGGTCACAAAATGACATCACTGCAAATTCCATCTAACTAGCGACTTTCACCCATTGTGACTGTTTAGTAATTCACACGTAAATACCGAGACATATTTTAAGACTGAAAAGTAGTTGCAATCCTTTAGAAAATCTGACCTGAGTGTTGATTCACAGAAGAGAACAGTGTGGTGATTTGGAGCAGAGGAGTTTGGTGATGAGGCACGGGTCTCACCTCTCTCTGTGCTGAAGACACGAAAGCACCATCAACAGTCCCAGGAGGATGAGTGTGGCAAAGCTAAGAACAAACCACACTAACAGACTGCTGTCATGTCCTGGAATACACAGACACAGACACACACACACACACACACACACACACACAGACAGACACATATATGTATCAATTAAAATGATAAAGGACCTTATTATAAAACATATTAGTGAAAACATAGCCTCATAATACAGATCAGAATATGGATTCACAAGATCCAAATTTTAAAAATTCAACCTCCTTTGAAGCAGCACACAAGCGAATCAAAGTGTAATATAAAGGCCTCTCTGCATTTTAGTCAAATCCAGTTTTATTTGCTTCTTGACATCTGCATGACCTAGTTGCTTTTGTATTTAATGTAGTATTTAACTGTTTTCTCATTGAGTTATAGTTTGCAATGTTACAGCTGCAAGAAATAAAGAGATGGAGAAAGAGAAGTTGGCTACTAAACAGAGAAAGAAAAATTGCGGGGCAGTTGATGATGCTGGCTAGACGAATGCACACAGTATACGAGGAGAAGTATTTTATTTACCGTCAAATGTCCTCTGGCCAGTTTTATGATCTTAAATATTGCTTGACTCAATTTTGAAATGTTCTATCCTGTTTCATTCAGAAACCTCCCTACCACCTGTTACATTTTTTTTTTCATGAAAGGCCAGGCCTGTGGCAGAGACATTTCTGTGTGCATGTGGGTGTGTTCATTAAAATTGTAAGTTGTTTTGTGTTGTTCCATATTTATGTTGTTACTTTGTATTGCGATGGCATTTACTATAGTAGTTTTAGAATGTTCACAACAGCTAGCATTTCTGCTAGATGCAGGCTAATGATGGCTTACGTTCTTGAACCCAGTTGCTGATATCGGCCTGTTTTATGTAAACTGTCCTTCTTGATGTGAATATGCAATGTTTGGAACCTTAGCATTCAAACAAAACCATTTTAACAGTATTATTTACGCACATATACGATGGCAAACTGTTCATCACATAAAAAGCACGAATAGTGTGAATAGCCAGAAAATGGCACCAAACTTTTACTGCGGGCATAGTTGGTAACTTGGGAAGTGCGCCATCTTGTGACATTCAGTGTTACACTGCCAATGTAATATCTAAAACTGAAAGAAGCATTTTTTGTTTTTATTTAGTTCATCATATGCAGTTTCGTGTGAATGTAAGTGTGGTGGTGATGGTTGTAATTTTTAAGCCATCATAACTGTTAAATTCCTGTTATTTTATTTCACCATACATGCTTGTAATGAGGATAGAAATAAAGATGGCATTTGGATATCTGAGATAGCGATTGAACAGAACACCCCACAGTAGTCAGGTGCTGAAAACACCTATTATTGACATAACAGAAAATTACAAGCTGGGGAAGCAAACAAAATTTCAAGTCTGACCATTTTCGTAGCCTACCATCGTAATTTAAAATGTAACATTATTCACAAAAAGCATACAAGGCTTGTTCTTTTCAAACTTTGAGTTGTGTATGAAATATCTAATTTTAGTTATTAAATTAATGGTTCATTTTTACCTATTCAGAACATTTATCCATAGATTTTTGAAAGAGAGAAGTTACTTTGGACATTATATTATTCTCTCTTAGCCTCCTCTTTTTTGTTACCTCACTAAGACTTTCAACAAATTCAAACCCTACATAATTTAGAGTTAATATGTCTACCATTCTTGAGCCATGGGAAAAAGCCAAAACCTTTTTTTATTTTTGGTTTTTATTTTAGTCTTCAAATACCCTGGAAAAATGAATTTTGATAAATCATAGTCTTTGCACTTGCATCTGTGAACATGAATTCTGTCAACTTCTTTGAGCACATAAAAATCATAGTTTTATAACACAAATTATGATGTCACATTTATTCCTTTTAAGGTAATGAATATTAAATTATTCCATTACCTGTGTCATAAAATGTATTATTACCCGTATAATTTCCTTTTGCAGAAAATCAATGACTTGCAATTAATAGTGTTTGAATAATTAAAAGTGTGAATTTTGATATTTATGACTAAATTATAAAAGACAATAGAGATTAAATCACTTCCATCAGCACAATTGTCACCTCCATCAGATACATAAAAGATAGAGGTAGATATAGCTAGCCCTTTTCATCCTGAATAAAATTACATTTTTGTTGAAATCTGACGTTGAAAAAAAAATCTAGGACACAAATGTTGAGGGCCAACATTTTCAAAAAATGTATTTGAAACAAAAATTATTTGTATTTTTAATACAAATCATAATTGTTTGAAATCGTCTGGGACAAGCATGTTTTGTACTTGGCAGGTACTTCAACGATAATAAACAGAGATGTGACTTAGCAGCAGCAAGGTGACATCCCCCATAATGAACAGAGATGTGACTTAGCAACAGCAAGGTGACTTCCTGTATAGTATAATAAACAGAGACGTAGCTTAACGACAGCAATCCCCCATTCCTCACCTGCATCCACAGCTATGGACTTCCCAGCAGTGCCCCCTGCGTTTGTATTGGCCACCAGATGAATGTGGTAATGGCCCGACAGACCTGTCAGCGTGTACATGAGATGATCTCTCGGAACCGACACACCTGCAATGCAGAACACATGTCCTGGGAAACCTCCTACTGGTATTTCACACACACATACATGCACTCTTAGCGGTGTCCGACTGGACACCTGTGTACATTTCCCCATTGTGGATTACGAAGTTAAAATCTATGAATCTGACAGTCTGCCACACGGAGGACTGACTTCATTTCAGCAAACACCTCATGCTCAACTTTGCCCTTACAGAGACCTGGATCAGACCTACTTGTGCCTGGCTGGCCCATATCCATTTCGTATTGCCTTGTTATCTGGATGTGTAAGCTTTCCATTCTGACCTTTTTTATGGACGTCTCCTACCACAAAACTGCAATGTGAGGGTGTTTAATTTTTTGACTGAGCAATTGGAGCACGTCTTGATAAATCAGTCATTAATATTTTGATTTTTGTGACTACAAAAGTGCCACTGTATAGCAAATATTTTTTGCTCTGGGACTATTCCTTAATAAATTTAGCCCTAGCCTTTTAGCATGTATTCCCGACTTAATCTACTTTGAGTTGTAAGTCACTCTGGATGAGAGTGTCTGCAAAATTTGAACCCTTTGCTTGAACATGGTAATGGTTCCAGAGTAGACTACTGTGGAGGTTCTGCTCCTATTCTTCCCTGCTAGCTCAATGAATTAAGCTCCTTTGAATGAGTGAGTCCCCCAGTATAACTAACTCCCTTTTCTAAGAGGATTGGCCCACCTGGGTGCCCTGGGGCTCTTCAGTTTCACATGGATGTGAAAAGCAGCTGACAGGTATCATCACTGGTGTCTAACATCCAAATACATTTTGTGATGAAATTTAAATTTGATGCTATCAGGTCTGTAGAGAAAATATGTGGCAAAGCAGAAACATTTGGAAAGTCCCACGAGCAAAGTCCACCAGGGACCAAAGTCAATATTCTCAAATATTCTCAAAATTAAGAATTAAAGTTGTGGAGAAATTGAATAGTGAGTTCTAGTGGCCTACATTATGCAAATCTCCATAACACCTATGTTGTTTTTTTCAAACTGCTTCAGAAATGTAGTTTTAGAATGAGGTGTACGAGCGAGCTAGGATCAGTAAGATTGCTGGTGACCAATGCTATTGCAGAGTGGCTGGGCTACCAATTTCAATGCGTTTTGTGTTATGATGTTTTATCCTAGTTACACCATTAGCAGAAAATAAAGCCTTCTATGTGTCTATGAGTCAGTAAAGCTGTCAGTCATGTGGAGACAAGCTAGGTGATATGAGTAGAATAGAGGGGGAAGATAGTTACTAACGGTGGCACAGCTTGTCCTCTCCCCGCCAGTGCAGAGTGTAGCTCTGGAGGAAGCCCCGCTGCTGCTCCACCGGCACAGGATCCCACTTCAGGCCAACACGCCCACTGCCCAGCTCCATCACATGCAGGCTAGGGCCAGCAGAGGGTGCTACGAAACACAGAGAGGGCACACAGAGTGGGGTCATGGCTGTATCACTGCGATGGGTAACCACACTCGAGGAGCGAGAAATAGGTTGAACCTTTTTATTGGTTTTTGCTTAATCCACATTAAAGTAGTCTAAATCAGGGGTTCCCAACCAGTACCAGTCTGCTTTAAGTTTGCTACCAGGCCGTGTAAAACTGATTTTGAAAGGATAAGAAAAATGTTAACAATAAAACCTCATCAGGTTATCATAGTGCTCTCTATACTGCTCAACCATTTAGTAGGCCTAGGCTAATAGGCTCATCTCTATGTGATGTTACGTTTGAGCTGCGAGAGTCACAGCAGAAATGAAAAAAAAGTCACCATTAGCTGCTCATTTCGATGACAAGGAATGGGTGGCTAAAGTTGCTTCTCTGTGTGACATTTTCTGCTTGCTCAACGAGCTCGATCTGTCACTTCAAGGGTGAATGATAACTGTCTTTAGAATGCAGTCAGCATTCAAAGCGAAACTGGTACTGTGGGGACAGCAAGTGGACAGTGGCATTTTCAATATGCTCCAAATTCGAGCAGGGATTTTGGAAAACAGTGATACGTAGTCATCCCTCTCAAAACTGGTGCGAGAGCACCTTACGTGTGAATTGAGTGCTACTTTCCAAAAACTAAAGACCAGTGAACTGCTAAAAGAATGGATTTGTGACCCTTTTGTGAACATCCCCGTGAATCGTCACTGTCACTACACGAGGAGGGCCAGCTAATTGAGATTGCGAATGACGGTGGCCTTAAACTTTTTTTTTGAGAAGTACCGCCCTTCTGGACCACAGACAAAGATGAATACCCAGAGATAGCCACAAAAGCACTCAAAACTTTGCTTCCATTCCCAACATCGTACCTCTGCGAAGCGGGGTTTTCCGGAATGACAGCAACCAAAACAAAGTCACAAAGCAGACTTGACATCAGAAATACACGACGGGTGTAGGCGTCGCCCATCACTCCAAGATCATAGCATGGAAACAAGCTCACGGATCCCACTGATTCAGAAGTATAGGTGAATTGCAATTGTTGCGAAAATACTTTTATATATTACATTAATATCCTAATTCAGGGTATGATTTCCCAATGAATATAGACTGAGAAAAAAGTAATACCCTTGGTATAATAGCGTCTGCTTTTATACCTAGGCTGTTGCTCAATTAAAATGCCCAGTTGCTCTCACAGGAGGTACTGCTGTAAAGCCAGTCTTACAGAGTCATGTCTGTATACACACACACACTGTATACTCAAGCATACCGTACCCAATGAAGAGTACACGCATGCCTACACACACACACACACACACATACATACAGTAACACGTGTACACACAGAGACACCTACAGAGGACATATAATAATACCAACTTACACACATATCAGTGTTGTAGTCAAGTCACCATACAGTCTCAGTCAGCAGTGCTTGAGTCCAAGTGTGAGTTAGCAGTGCCTATCTCCTATATTGTTCCCACAATGCTTCAGTTTACTGTACACAATGTGACATTATTAACCCTTTAACATGTGTTTATTTTTTAAACATTAATTTAACAGTTAAGATAATCATAGTCCTACATGTAATGTAGGGTATTATCGCCAGAAAAAGATGATTAAGACATTTTTATTTTATTTTTGTCACATTCTATAACACATTCATATACCAAAAATGCAACTTTAGTCCGAGTTAAGGAAATGAATACTACAACACTGACATGTTCACACACACACACACACACACACACACAAATACATATACACAAATAAACATACAGACAGATTCACATGCATACATACACAGTATTAAACACACAACCTACAAACAGTCGCACACAAACATACACGCACACACATAGACAAG
This sequence comes from Albula glossodonta, assembly GCA_019788955.1. Lineage (NCBI taxonomy): Eukaryota > Metazoa > Chordata > Actinopteri > Albuliformes > Albulidae > Albula > Albula glossodonta. The sequence continues at coordinate 525,701 of JAFBMS010000769.1, forward strand.
CTCTCACATTCATACAGGCACACACACAGACAAACACACACCTACATACACTGTCACACACAGAGACAAACACACACCTATATACACAGTCAGACACACAAATATATATACAAAGACTGCTAAACACACACAGACAAACACACACCCACATACAGTCTCACACACACACAAACACACATGCCAGAGTGTGGATGGGTTTGTCTTACCTCCCTCTCTGCTGTAGGCCTCCACCATCAGTGCTTGCGCGGACTCCTGTGTGTAGTGGGCACTCACACACACTCTGTACCGCACTTCTGGCTCCACCCCCTCTGTAGCAGCATGGTTTAGAACATGAAATTAACGGCAACACAGAAATAAGTTGAGGTAACAGACTCTATTTTGACCTTAATGCCATGAGTTTGGACAATTAAAATACATACTGAGATTTGTTATATGATAACTGCAACTTATCATTTTTATATATCAGATATATTTTTGTAAAATATTGTTTTGTCTTACACAGAGTGTCAATTGTGAGTGAGAGTGTGTACCAGTTATGACCACGTGTCTTGTGGATCCATTTAGTTTGAGCCAACATGGACTGCAGGTTGCTATCTCAGGAACAGCTCGCCATGACACCACAAATCCACTTGCTGGTTGGCTTTTCGGAGCTGTCCATCGAACCTCCAGACTGTTGTCATCCAATGGCGTGGCAGTGAGTGCTTGTGGGAGGAGGACCACTAAAGAGCACAAAAATGGCATGGGGAAAATGGATTTTTGATTGAATAAAACATTCATTTCTATTGTTTTCATTAAACTACCATTAAAAATCTTGCAAACTTTTTGGAAACTTACACTAAATTAGTCTGAAAGTCGGGTCCAGGTTACTCAGGAACATCGCTAGTACCCAAAATAACTGAGTTTGATAGGGACAAGTCTATCAAAGTGCTACATAGAGTCATAAATAGTGGTTGTGAGTGCATGTGTGTGTGTGTACACAGTGCAGGGTTGGCTGGATTTACCTGTGGTGTGGGGTTGGGGGAGTGTGTTTGTGCATGTGTATGAGTATGTGACTGCGTGCATGTGTGTGTGGGTGTTTTTGTGTACACAGTGCAGGGTTGGCTGGATTCACCTGTGTTGTGGGGACGGGTGTGTGTGTGTGTGTGTGTGTGTGTGGGGGGGTGTGTGGGTGTGTGTGTGTGTGTGTGTGGGTGGGGGTGTGTGTGTGTGTGTGTGTGTGTGTGTGTGTGTGTGTGTGTGTGTGTGTGTGTGTGTGTGTGTGTGTGGGGGGGGGGGTGTGTGTGTGTGGGTGTGTGTGTGTGTGTGTGTGTGTGTGTGTGTGGGGGGGGTGGGGGTACCTGTGTTGTGGGGGCTGGGGATGGTGATGCGGCCATGGGGAGAGGAGCCAGCTGAATTGTGGGCTGAGAGGACACAGGTGCATATGCGGGGAGGCAGGGACAGCCAGCAGGATGTGTTTGAAGGGTCAAGGACGTCACACTCCCCCAGGTCTATCCAAGTCGCATCGGCACCCTTCTCCTCTTCCTCCACCCAGCATGACACATTGTACCAGAGCACCCTGCCATTAGCTAGGCCCTGGGGCACAGGCTGACACACACAGGAGCCACAGCCATTACAATCCACTTTTACATTGCTTTACATGAGTGCCATAGTGATTACAATCAACTTTACACCCGCTTTATATGAGAGCCACAGCCATTACGAACAACTTTACACTGCTTTATGAGAGCCACAGTGAAAACAATCAACTTTACACCCGTTTTATATGAGAGCCACAGCCATTACGATCCACTTTACACTGCTTTATGAGAACCACAGTGAAAAAAATCAACTTTACACCCGCTTTATATGAGAGCCACAGCCATTACGATCCACTTTACACTGCTTTATGAGAGTCACAGTGAAGACAATCGACTTTACACCCGTTTTATATGAGAGCCACAGCCATTACGATCCACTTTACACTGCTTTATGAGAGTCACAGTGAAGACAATCGACTTTACACCCCGTTGATTGTAATGGCTGTGGCTCGCATATAAAGCGGGTGTACATAAAAACGTATTATGACAAGAACAGGCCATTCGGCCCAACTAAGCTCTTGTAATGGGGAGCTTAGTTGGACTGAATGGCCTGTTCTCGTCATAATACGTTTTTATGTACACCCGCTTTATATGAGAGCCAGATAATATGGTACTGTCTCACTTTCCACAGGAGGGTGGCTCTTCTCCATCCATTCTGCCCCGCTGGTTCCATCTGACTCCACAGCTCAGGGGCCACAGAGGGTGCTGAAAGACAGAGACTAGCTCTAAATACACAATCCAAACTTAAACACCCTCATTTCACACTTTTTACCGTATGAACTGCCCAGGAAGGAAACACTCAGATATGGTATGTTTACCCATCCAGATAAAAAGGAGCTACAAAATGGATACAGAGCAACCAGGCACAAGTAGTGAGGGAACCTCAAGAAAAATGAAACTTAAATTACTGATCAGGTAATAGATATAATGGCCAACGAGGCACAGTTTCATAAAGTTCACCCATTACCCTGTAAAATACTCATTTAAGGACTTTAGTCAAACATAAACTGGATTCCAATTTAATACCCTGAGTTTGGAAAGTCAAAGTCAACTTTATTTCTCAAATTATGATAACTTTCAAGGAATTCACTTTGAGGAATTTCAGACAGCACACCCTCCCCTCACCTGCCTCCACAGTGCGGGCCTGCAGAGCAGTGCTCCACTCACTCCAGTAGGGGGTGCTGTTGAAGCGGCAGCGGATCCTGGCCACGTAGAGGGTAAACGGGCTGAAGAGACAAAGCACCGTCTGTCTATCCCTCAGGTCCACATCTGTCACCTGAATCTGGGGCTCCCATCAAGTCAGAGAGAGGGAAAATCAAACACTTTTAAACATATTTGGTCTCTTCATTACAGTACCTCATCATCAACTTTACATTGCTGCAACCAGCAACACCAGAGCGTAGCCAGGAGGACCATATGTGTGAATTACTTATGTGATCGGAATGGTATTTCCACTAAAAATCATAATAAGTATATGATAGCTGATAACTCTTTTTCTGTCCATTGATGAAAATTTTACAGTAATGTAAAATATGAGGTAATTATTGTTTTGGCATGCAGCTGATTGGCTAGTTGACCCTGGGTAACCAATTAAACCTCTCATTCGTATCTAATCATTAGTATGTAATCTTCATTAGCTGGTCGATGTTATCACCACTTTAAAAAAAACCTCTATTAGATCACGTGTCAGTCTCCTTCCTCTAAGGCTACATAGATTAAGTAAGAAGTCTTTCCTCACAGGTTTTATATTTCATGCCAAGAATCAGTTTTGTTGCCCTTCTATGTACTTTTTCAAGGGCCTCAATATCTTTGTTATAGTATGGTGTCCAGAACTGCACACAATATTCCAGATAAGGTCTGACTACAGCATTGTATAATTCAAATATAAGCATCTTAGATTTGCAATCAACACTTTTTGACTGTATGCCATGCATCAGCGGTGGCTGGGGACTCAAAAAATTGGTGAGGACAGCTTAGAGGAGAGGGGCTAAGCAGTAGAGAGTCAAAGACAAATAGGAAACAGCAACATTAAAAAATAATAATTAAAAAAAATTCGTTGACCCAAGGAAAAGTGTAAGGAAGTGTATGGTCACTCGAAGGCCTGAAATGAAACAGAGACAATATGAGCATGACTGAGTCGTCAATCTGAAGGCAACAATTTACTGATCTGAATCCTACTAAATTAGGACTGTGCGCTGCAAAAGGCACCTATTCTGCGAGTGGATTTATCTCCCAAATGCGGAACTCCACACCTTTGTACGCCCCTGCCATATTGCTTGCATTGTCATTGTATCACTACTCACAACAATATTAAATCAATTCCCCAGCTCCTACATCACTTCCTGTACAGCATCAGAAAGTGATTCTCCACAATGACTTATTATTCGAATTAAAATGTTCCTCTATATTTCCATCAGGAGAGACCCCATAATAAATGTTAGATGGTCTACATGGACAATGTCTGGTGTGGAATTGACACTTATTGAGAAATATTTCACCAGCTGAACTAAAAAAAAAATTAGTAAAATCTCTGGAAAATCTCAGACAAAACTTTTCCACCCATCATCTGAATTAATTCTTTGCATATCGTACTTGACAAGTATGATGGCTTTCCCCTACCAGCGTTTCCATATCGAGCAATATGTTCCCGTATGAAAGAATCAAGCTGAGCGATCAATTCCAAACACCCCATATAATTCCCATTACTGGGTGACCTTAATGTCTCTGTATCTCTCCTTATTTGTCGGCCACGCTGAACTTTACGGTGGCAACAAATCTTTTCTACATTGTTTAGATCTCCAAAACACCATTAACATGGTGTTTTCTGCTGCAGAGACTTAATCAATGGAACAATGAAACACATGGTCATAGTGTCGTTTCTTTGATTTATTTGAAACATGTTTTAAAATCACCGACCAAGCCCCTATTCTTCATATTAAGCCACTGACCCTGTCCTTGGTGGTGTACCACAGCTGGTAGTCAAGGTAACCGGCAGTGATGTCGTAGCTGGATGGGCCAAATGAGGGGGGTTTGTCCCACTGGATCTTCAGGCAGTGGGGCTGCCTCTGTACCTCAGAGAACCCCACAAATGTTGGAGCAAACAGCTTCACTGTGACAGAAGGAGAGATAGAAAGTGAATGTGAGACAGGAAGATAATCCAGTGTTCTGAATGGGTAGTTCAGTTTCCTGAATCTCTTAAAACCGCTTTTTCCATTCAGCAGTACAATAGATACAAGACGTCCAGCAGGTACAGTGGCATTTACATATCGCTATGTACAGCTACAGATATTTGTGTATACACTGTCATTGGTGAGGGTTATAGGTGCATGCGTAGGTACCTATGGTGGTGCCGTGGAGACAGAGACGAGGGGAGCTGGCGTCGCCGAAGGTGCTGTGCGCAGTGACAATCAGGCAGTAGAAGGTGGACATGCTTTTGAACGGAACGCTGCAGCGTGTCTGCTCGGTCCTGCACTCCTTCGTGTCGTGCCGCGAGATGTAGAACTCGTCGGTTCTGTACACAGTAAAGCACATTAACATCGCACACATGAGACACAGGTCTGTTCCAGTCTGATCCTGCTGGATCTGCTCTTGCTCGATCACAACCGCGTAGTTGGGCCGTAAACCTGTTTCTCCCATTAATCTAACTAGATAATTACGAGATAAAATCGGAGACCAGCTTTAATGAGTCGCAAAGTCTGAGTTTGCTGTGAATTTTTCTCTCTCTCCGGTCTGTTTGGATGCTTTCTGGACTGACTTTTGTCCCATCCTAGAGAGTTCAGTCAGTTTAGCTTGGGTGTGGTCTTGATATAATGGGGTCTAAGTCCTGAATGCAATGTTCAATCACCACAAACCGCAAGAAAAGGCGTCTATAAGACATTAGGGTTAAGGCTATAAAATTTGGTGTATATAATGGTATACAGTATGTATGAAAAAGCTTCTAACATGAAAAAAGATGTACTATGTTGGATTTCCACCACTTCAAATTTTGTGAAAAATATTCAAATCTCCTTCTTACGGTTTCAGCAATTTCTATGAAAACGTAATCTTCGGACCACTATATTCAAATTACAAGTTACAAAGTATAAGTTACATATAATTCCTGAATGTAACGTACAATCATCACAGAACTTGAGAAATGACACATTACATTTGAGGCATTTTGCAGATGCTCTTATCCAGAACGACTTACAACTCAAGTGCATTTCTGTACTTCTCTGTATCGTTTCAATTTTAGTACATGTGCTGCCGAAGCAAGCAAAATTTAAGACATGAGTCTAACACATACACGTCATGGTGTAAACCCATCCATAGGTGGTGATGCGTCAAAGAAATAGTCGTAACTCCAAAGCAATTGCCCGATAACAGTCAAATTCAAATATAGCGTGCTGTGTCATGGTCAAGGGTCCAAATGAAGTCTACATTGACAAGATAATGGCCACCATCAGCACCATCAAGCCCAGAACCAGTGCAGCACAACAAAAAACCAACATAAAATTCTTCCTTTTAATGTATGACTGTTTTTTTCTGTTTGTTTTTTATAACTTTCTGCCCTTCCCCCATATAAACTGAACCATGGCATTTGCTCGACCACAAACCTCCCCACACGCTGCAGATTTAGTTATCTGGTCTGTTGACATTGTGTGCATAGAAGAGAAGATTAAGGGCATGGAAAAATCACTTTCTAAAGACATGTCCCCAAGAGCTTAGGGCACCATAATTACAAATTATGAGCATGATGTGAGAAAGAGATTGAGAATTAATTTTATGTAAGATATGTATGCTATGAAATGTAAAACATTTCAGGGCAGCCTGTAGTCCAGTGGTTAAGGTACATAGCTAGGACCCATGAGGTTGGTAGTTCAAGCCACAGGAAGAACACCATTGCTGTTTGGCCCTTGAGCAAGGCCCTTAACCCCACATTGCTCCCAGGGGGGATTGGCCCTTGGTTAGCCTAATCAACTGTAAGTCACTTTGGATAAAAGCATCAGCTAAATGACTGTAATGTAGTGTTTCCTTTCAATGAACAGTCATTTTCCAATAGTGCTGAAATATTTTTAAACTAAAGTCGAAACACACAAAGAAGTTCTGACTATCCATGACCTTGCAATGATAATTCATTACTGCATGTGTACAGGTGGTGAACGCTAGAAATGTAATACCCTTCCCAAGTCAGACAGCAGGCCCTTTATGTTCCTTCAATTTTTCAATGAAATTTTCTGTATTTGCATAGCGCTTTTTACAACATGTTATCCATAAGCAGCTTCACAAGTGATCCCAGGCCTGAAACACCCTCAGAGCAAGCAAAAGCAACCGTGGCGAGGAAAAACTCCCTGACAACCAGAAAGAAAGCTTGAGTAGAACCTGGCTCAGAGGGGGAACCCATCTGCTTCTGGGGTTTTCAATTACTAAACAGATGAGTAAAGATGGCCGGCATGAATATTACTGATTCAAATAGTAACTGAAACAATGACAGTAACATAAATTTAAATTACAGTGGTAATAACTGAAATAGAATAACCAATAACCAAATAACCAGATTTGTAGTAGAACAGTAAATATAAGCAGGGTCCAATTCTTGACACAGGGAGGGCAAGACAGGCAGGATGGGGAGATAGCTGAGCCAGGGCTGGGCTGCAGCGGTTGGGCTTCAGCTCCAGGCAGGAGCCCAGAGCAGGAAGAGAAAAACAGTAAAGCATTGGTTAGTGGATGGTAAAATTCATCGAATGAACAGCAGTCATCACCCGACCAGGGCTGAGCTGCTTAACAGTCTCCATCTCATGATGTAGTGACAGCAATGACCACTCAGTCCACCAGAAACCCTATGATCCATGCCAACACCAGATGGCGTTTGGGCCAATAACCAACATTTCAGTTGTATCTGAATTTAGGAGGAAAATTTTTTTGGTTATCCTTCATATCTTTGAGGCAGGTTATCACTTTTGACAATCTCAGAACGGCATCAGGTTTGGCTGATACATACAACTGAGTATCATCTACATAACAATGTACATTAATGCCATGTTTACAGATAATATTGCCAAGAAGTAAAGTATACAAGTCGAACAACAGTGGTCCAAGCACAGATCATTGTGATATTCCATATCGTACAACAGAGCGATTTGAAGACTCACTGTTAATATGGACAAATTTGTGACATTCTGACAGATAAGACCTGAAGCAAGAGAAGGCCTACCCATTTAGGACAACAAAATGTTCAAGTCGGTCTCATAGAATATTATGAGCGATGATATGGTATCCAAGGCTGCCCATAAATATAGGAGCACAAGCAAGGAGACACAGACATTGTCAGTAGAGAGAAGCGAATCATTACGCACTTTGAGGAGAACGGTTCCAGTGCTGTGATGAGGTTTACGCCCAGAATGAAAGATTCTAAGATGTTATGAGTCTGGAGAAAGGAGCAAAGTTGCTCTGTTACTGCTCTATCCCAGCTCTTTGAGAGGAAAGAGAGGTTTGTAACGGCCTGTAATTACATAGATCATTTGGGTTTAGATTGGGCTTCTTGAGAATAAGCTTCTACTTTGAAAGACTGATGTACAGGGCCAGATGTGAGGGAGGTATCGATAATATTTAGTAAGGGTTTGCCAAGTTCAGGTAGCTGCTGTTTCAAGAATCGTGTTGGTGTAGGGTCTAGCGTACAAATGGAGGTGTTGCTAGAGTTGACTGAGGAAGAGAATTCTTTGAAATCCGTGGGTGTGAAGGAGACGTGTGACTGGTGTGTGAAGGAGACAGAGTAACTTTATCAGAGACTGAAGCCACTCTGGACACAGAAGCTCCCGATCAACACACCTAAAAGACGTATGTATCACTGAATACCATCCAGTCTGACCCCTGCTGGTATAGGCACCAGGGTCCACAATTTCTGTTGGCTTCATATTTCTCGAATACAAACAATGTTAGAAAACCTTACAATTGCAATGCTACATTGTTAGCACGCCTCTCCACTTGTGAGAACAGCAGTTTAAGACCTTATCAGCCTGTTGCTCTTCATCGAAAGGCAATGGAAGTCCCCATCATGATGCCCGCTGTTTATAACCTTCACCACTTCACAGTCATAGGCAAATACCTATGAAAACAATCCTTGACAAAATTGCAATACAACATTTCTACAATTACAGCAAAAAAAATACCGTAAAAGTCAAAAGTTTGGACGCGCTTTTCTCAAGTAAATGTTTCGACATCTAATTGTCTCCGCACTTCGAACTCAACATTAGCTGCATCAACAGAGGGCATAAGAATTCGACATTCCTTCTTTATATTCTGCCATGAAGCGTCCGATAAGGCCGAAAGTTACAAATACTTTTATAGAGATTCATCTCCAACCGCACGATAATTAAGAAATACCAGAAAATTGCTGTGCTCGTCTGTATGACCTCTTAAAGGTACATTTTGCTGTCCACAAATGGCAATTAGGTCAGTAATTGCTCAACTATTTATTGTGCTCTGTTGTGTTTCAATAGGAACGGTGTAATTCTGCACATACACACGTATGGATTCTGCACAAACCGGCAGGAATTCACTTGGACGCAACTGAGCGCTTTTGCGTGCTTTGTTGCCAAGTCCTTAGCGACAATTTTTGGCATTACTCCAATCATTTACAGGTTTTGTCTGCAGAGCTTCATCACCAGACCAAAGTAAGCAGGCCACACAAAATGTATGATCTTTGAATGTGCTGTATCCTCGCGTCGTGTCTAGTATGTCATTAAAGAACTCATCCAGGACTTTTCGTAGTTTGCCGAAGATGAGCTTTGACGGAGCTCCGCGGTCTTGATGAGGTTTAAATCCGCTTTGCAGTGCATTGAGTTTAAGCGAATCGGGAGCGGTTTTCAGCTCATCTACTTTACACGTGCCTATATCTGTCTCAGATAGTGAGTAGACTGCACATGATAGGCCTACCTGGGGCTTTTGAGCAGTGTAAACAGAGACAGACGGTCTTTGCTCTGAATGAGAGGAGTGAGCAAGGGAGACAGCGGAGGGCTGTGCAGAGATACTAGCAGAGGTAGTCGGCTGTCGCTAAACTTTACAAAAGTTTGCGAGGGGTTCCCTGCTGTCTCTGGCCGGTGTAACTGCACCGCCTGCGCCCCTTGCACGGCCTGCGCCCCCCTATTTCCGGTTCCGTCGGCAATATGACGTTTCACCCCCTTATTTGTTATAACGCTGTCACATGATCACATGTGATCCTGGACAATAATGCGCATGCGTACGTTTAAATACACATACGTTAATTGCTTAAGTAGCTTAAGAGCTATCAAATTTTCCGACGTAGGCATCGGTGGGTAACTGGCTACCTAGCAGCTGTGAATTACAGCTAGCTAACGTGAGCTAGCTAGGTCGATCCACAAAAAACATACCTAACCAAACAATTAAGATCGTGTAAAGTTCGGCAAATAGCTATTACTATCATACATCATTTTCAACTCAGTTGTAGTGAGTAAGAAAATATAAGGCTAAGTATGACTGTAAGCATATTATTTTATCACTCAAGTAACCAATGGCCTAGCAGCAATTAGGTAGCCAGTAATCCTGGTTTAATTAGATTGCAAGCAAGTACCTACCTGACGTTCAGCAAGCTAACTAGTGATTGGCTATGTACCTAACATTTTAGATTTTCTAGCATGAATGTAAGATGTCACAAGGACAAGAGTTCTGATAAAATGTTAAGTTTTTAGCAGAGAAGGAAAGGCAAGTGAAATTAAATTGCATCTATTATCAAGGAAAGGTTTGATTTACGGTGGTTTTGAACGCGCTGTTTGGGAATAAGGCAGCAGTGCTTCCCTTAGCAAGCTACATCAGTTATCAAATTTTATCTTTGTAGTCACAGCAGACAGGTAAAGGGATGGCACTGTATCAGTGTGGAATTTGATGTTGAGAATGACAGACATTCTGATAATCAATAAACTGACTTTACACACCTAATTTCTGTCCTCACCCTAAATAAGGATGAAGTGCTGAGCGCACTCTGCGAAGTTGCTTGATAGCTCGGCAAGTAGCCTAGCTATTGAAATGTTATCATTGTTAACCTAAATTATAGACAGGTTAAATGAAAGTCACAATAAGTAAATAGTTGTCCCACACAAATATGATACTAAGCTGTTTATTAACTCACAATAGCAAGAAACATGATGACCTGTTAGCAATAGGTTACCTGGCCTAATTTTTTAGCAAAAAAAGGGCTATCGATAACTTCAATTGACGACAATAATAGGATTCTGATCCAACAGGTACATGTCATATACATTTCATGTGCATGGAATTGAAATATTATTAATAGGCCTACATAATGTATGTAAATGTATATATGTTATTGTGTACCGTATAAATGAACCATAAAACACTTATCCGTTAGCTACATTGCTAATTTCCTTAACTATAGTGTCACCATGCAGGCCTCAGTTAACTAGCTTTAGCTAAGCTAAACTAAACATATTACTGTCTGAGTTATAAAAACTTCCTTAGCTAGAAGTTTTTAACACTATGAAGGTAAGACCTGAATAAGCACACACGTACGCAAGGGTGAAAGTGCACGAACATGTCATAGCGTTACAACAAATAAGGGGGTGAAACATCATATTGCCGACGGAACCGGAAATAGGGGGGCGCAGACCGTGCAAGGGGTGCAGGCGGTGCAGTTACACCGGCAAGCGGTCTGAATATCCTCCTCATCATTGTATTTATCCTTTTTAGAAACGTGTCCAAGAAGCCTAGTTGCTTTTGAGAGTGTTTATTCATTTTGAGTTTGCATGCAGAAAGTTTTAGCTTAGCTTAAGCGAGGGAATCAAGTAGGCTACAGAATGACTGTACAGTCGGTACAATAAGTTGTAGGCTGCGGTATGAAAAACATGCGGTGCATGTCAAACATTCTATAACGTTATTATCAACCAGTTATATCAAAAACGCTATTCCCACGCTCGCCTCCTCTATATTTGGCAAAACGCTAGAAGACGTAAAGAATTTCAGTTGCATGATGATAAGTGACAAGATGGTACGCATGTTGCATACAAGCATACCCCTACAGGCACGCATGCTCAGTGCTAAACTACGTACAAAACATAAGACCATTTTGCAGATTTTTGTGTATGTTTTATGTACAGTCTACGTATCTACTTTGACTTTTATGTCTGTCGCATTTCTGAATGACACAGTCCTCTTCTTTAATTCACATCTTCAACCATATGTGTGCAGTGGATAGTTTGTAATCACATTTGTTTGGGGTAATTAAAATCTTGGGGAAATGGCCCATTTGGTGGGAGAAGGGGTTTGGGTTAATGAAAGCTAACGGGGCATGTGGCAGCAAAATTACAAAAGACACAATGACGCTAAAGATACAGTGAATCAAAAGAAGTACATATTATGATAAGAACAGTCCATTCGCTTCAACTAGGCTCACTAATTCTCACAGGAGTTGTACCTTATCAAGCCTGGACTTGAAAACGCCAAAGGTCTCTGCCACAGCAACTTGACTTGGTGGACTATTCCAAGAACCAATGACTCTTTCTGTAAATCAACACTTTCGATATCAGTATGGATTATTACTGCATTGTTTGTAATTCATTTGGCTCCTAAAAACCAACACTGACAAGACGCAAGCCTCTCTGAGCTATAGGACATGCAGCTTTGATCTGGTTCCCAATAATATTGTAATGCGTTTACGCTTCAGAGTTTATTTTCTCATTTGACCAACTAGAATATTGTGTTCTTACTTTGTCACATTCTAATTCATTAATGAAAGTCATTGCTGCCTTTGAATTGATTTCTTCGTACCATAGCCTTTATAATGATCTATGTAATTATCGTTTATGCGTTAGGGGGTTTAAAATAATTAGTTTTGCCAGCAGTAGCCTGTTGTTATTTCATTTGATTCTAATGCTGTGCTCTGTGGCCTAATTCTGCTTTAATTTGTAATTTGTTCAGGCTTTCTTTTCATTTTAAAGCTTTGCTACAATAAAAACTATTTCATCTGTCTTATTGGTGTCTTCTCCATCATGAAATTGTAACAAAAATGATGCAACTCAACACCACAATGCCACTGTAAAATGACTACCTGCAATAGTTCTGCTGTGTACTTCAATGTGCAGCAACTCATTGAAAACAATTAGACTCAATATTTAATTCCAGTTTAATTTAGAACAGTTTCTTCCAAAACTGATCTTCTTCATACCACTTACTGTGTCTTTTGTTAAGAATGAAGATGAATGAATACTGACCATAGAAAGTGATTCCTGCAAGATTTATTTGGGTAGCCAAGTTAAAAGTTTCGATGTTCATTCCTGTCCCTGGATCAAAAAGGAGCTCTACAAAATTTGTGGCAGCTGGCTACATAGACTTTATGACTTGAGGGTTTCATTAAAATATTCCACCAGGGTTTAGCAGCTGAATATATTTTCTCTTCTGGTCAGTTAGGACACAAATTCAGGGCTGGCACGAGACCCCTTGCTCGGCTCTTCCTTTTTGACTTAATTTATTTGTAGGACTGAGTTTGTAAGGCTAGTGTCTCATGTCATTGCACAAAATCAAAGCCGATTCACTCTGCCCTGTTTGTGTTGATTACTTATTCATAACTTGAGCAGTCTGCAGTTGCCATTGGCACTCTGTCTAAAGAACATCTGGGCCGTTTCACTATTATTAACAGATGTTGTCCGCAACCCTGATCAGCGAGCTACCTTGGCTACATCAATGGGTTTTCTATGAGTTAACGTTATATTAAGCCCAAATAAACCCTACTTTTCATACCTAACAAACTATGCTAATTAACGACTCACATAAACCCAATAAGGATTAAAACAGTAATGATTAACAGCTGCTTGTGAGAAACCTTTGCAAAGCTTTCCAAGGCCTGCATAAGCAGATTTAAACATGGTAGACTCCAGGCTGGACTTCACAGCAGTTAGCCCACTCTCTGATGATCCAGTTAGCATCACCTTAACTACAAGCACTGCCATAGGGACTTCATGAATTAGTGAACTGAAATTTAGCAGGGGTTTGACAATTTGTGTAAAGTGTAAATCGGGTAGTGACATGAGCCCTTTAACAGGGGGAGGAGCCTGTCACAGAGGGAGGAGCCTTTAATGGGGGGAGGAGTTTACCAGACCTTTATTAACATATATAGATAAATAAATAAAGTACTTAGAAACTTATGCCAATTATTTTTTGAAGGGCCGCTGAGGTTTGCTCCCTCAAGCACCAATATGTTGTTCAATATAAATTGTAGTCATCGCTGCCAAAACACTTGAGTCAACGATTTTTTCCATCCTTCCTTTTAAGCCAATCGCAACTAACATTAATCCCTTGACTGGATTTTTTCTACACACTACAGATTGAATTATGTAATCTTAAACTTCAAGCTTTGCATTCTGTTGATTATCATCGTCGCGAGATGATATATCTAAGAGGTGCCTTGCCCAGCAGAGCTTGGTCTTGCTGACAGAGGCTTGCATCTTATCTGTCCAAGTCAGAACGAGTGTCTGCCAGTTAGATAGCATCAAACGTATGCCAGTTTGGTTTCCTGTTGATGCAGAGACTGCTAGAAGTTACTGACGTTTGCAGTATCTTGTAGCTTTAAGAAGAAGTGGTGATTTATATTTAGGGAAAGCTGAAAATTTACTCTCCAGTTTTCTGAAAATGTTAAATATTTTCATGTGTTGAGAAAAGTTTAAAAATGCTCTTTCGTTTGGTGCATGAGGTAATCGAGTTAGCAGATGGGCTGTTGGACCTTCAGACGATGCTGAGGCACTCCAGAGTGTCAAACCCTGCCTTGGCAATGGCAAGTTTTAATGGGTCCATTGACAGGCGGGCCAGTGGTGTTCCACCCCAGACATGTTGGTGGGCTTGGTTAGGTACGGAAACCCGGCAAAGAGGTGCGAGAAGTCGTCAAAGAGGAAAAGGGCAGCGGACAACGTGGAGGAGCAAGAACTACTGAGCAAGCGCAGAAGTGAACTTAAAGTCTCTGCGTTGATTAGGTGTGGTTTTTGACATCCACTAGGAGGTTGTTAGTGTAAAGGAAGTCCAACAGAGGGGTAGATACTTTCATGACGACAGACTTCCGCTTAAATCATGGCTTCCCGAAACACAGGATCACATCATGTCGTCCCAAATGTCAGAAAGCTGTATGTATTGTATAACCTTTATTTTGTGAATGTAGACGCATCACAGAAATTGTTGTTGGGTGAGTGAGTTGCATCGTGAATGTAATGTTTTTTAAATAGAGTATATGTATATGTATCACTAGCGCAGGTGTGTTTCCACTTCCTATGCACTGACTCTACTTCCTGTTTCACATTCCAAAAAATGTCTACATCTGAAAACAAAATAATACATATATGCTTCATTTCCATAATCGGTGGAAATTAAATAAAACATGTAATCACAATTCACACGCATACACACATTTCCACTCACGCATTCAAAAATACACACACATGCGCACACATACACAAACACATGCATGCAGACACACACATATGCTAGTGGTTGCTGTAGTAAGCAGTAACAGCAGAGGCAGAGCTAGAGGGATTGTCGGGTCATTCAGTAGTATCGTATTAAGTTTTTGCCGATAGGCTACATATCAATTCAACTGAAAGTGAAGACTGAAAGAAAATCATTGTGCATTAGCGTACCAGAACATCATCTATCAGGGAGAGAGATGTTTAGGTGCCGTCACATGCAAAGCAGCCAGCCGCTAGCCACACTGATGATAATATGAACGATAAACACAAAACATCAGACGGCTGAGATCTGTTGTGTTTCAGCAGTTACAAAACAATAACATCATTTTCGCAAGCTGATGTACACTGTTACCATGCTGTGTTAGTCATCAAGTGAGCTTGTGAACTTTCTTTGATTAGTTATCACTTGTTAGCTGAAAAAGTAAACATTATTTGACCTCTAAATCATACAGATATCAATGAATACATTGTAGGGCATACTATGAACATCAACAACAAAGAAGCAACTGTTAAGTTTACTCTGCTGGCTGCCCGTTACATTTGTGATGTTTCTCATGTCAGTTTTTCTCTTCAGTTCTCACATTAGCCAGAGATTGTGGATTTGGGGACAGCTTTCTAACTAAACAGTAAACATGATTTCAAAATCGATACTTTCCATGAAACTTTACTAAACAGACCCAGAAATGACGCTGTAACAGTCATAGTGGTTGCTGTAGTATGCTGTAACAGTCATAGTGGTAGCTGTAGTACGCTGTAACAGTCATAGTGGTTGCTGTAGTACGCTGTAACAGTCATAGTGGTAGCTGTAGTATGCTGTAACCGTCATAGTGGTTGCTGTAGTACGCTGTAACAGTCATAGTGGTAGCTGTAGTAGGGAGTAACAGCACTGGGAGTGATACTGGTGGCTTTTACCGTAAACAGCGGTAGTTTAAAAATTACCTGTTGACCTGCAGTGTAAAGGTGGTGCCTGGGGAGGGGTACGGCGCAGGCCCCCATCGGCAGGTGATGTTAGCTGTCTGTACCAGCACACAGTCCTGCAGCTCAGGGCCTGGAGGGAGCCCTGTGAGGAGGAAACTTTAGGGTTAGGGTTTATTAACTCAGAGGATTCAGGTTTGATGCCCAGGTTGATGGAAGGTTAGGATGTTAATGCCCAGAGACTGTTGTTGTGCCGAGGAACCGTTGTTGGAAATATATATGAATTAATTCAGTCAAACATAAATATACAAATCGACAGAGTGTATATGTGAGCTGTGAAAGCCTGGATTAGACTCTGTGCTTAACTGTTTCATAACTCACAAAATGTTATATAAAATCCTTCAAGATGAACCTTGATATTGACACAAGAATGAACTATAACACATTAGAGATTAAGGTTTGCCTTTCAATAAATGCTATGGCAAGAAAAAAATACATATAGATCCCCAAGCACAAGTGTGAATGGAAAGACAGGAGAATGTGAGCTGACCTTTCTCTGTCATATGTAAATGCCCTGTGTTCATTATTGTTTTATAGCCTGCGCTGTGTTCACTACTGTGTTACAGTCTGCTCTGTGTTCATTACTGTGTTACAGTCTGCTCTGTGTTCATTACTGTTTTACAGTCTGCTCTGTGTTCATTACTGTGTTACAGTCTGCTCTGTGTTCATTACTGTGTTACAGTCTGCTCTGTGTTCATTACTGTTTTACAGTCTGCTCTGTGTTCATTACTGTTTTACAGTCTGCTCTGTGTTCATTACTGTGTTACAGTCTGCTCTGTGTTTATTACTGCAGCACAGTCTGCCCTGTGTTCATTATGCAACAACACAAAAACGTGCTCACACATACACACACACACGCACACATACACACACTCATGAGAAAAATATACCTACCTCCACCTGTAGAAGTCGCACAGATGCTGACAAGAAGATGACACAGGAATCCAGCTTTTCTGTAGCACAACATGTCCATGGCTGCGCCAGAGCAGTTCACAGAAATACACCCATGTGAGAATGGCTATTTCCTTAGAACTACTGTCAGTGTTGTACCAACACAATACCTAATAAATAAATAATAATAATAATATATTAGTCAAAGTACTGTCACCTACTCGTGTTGGTTTGGACAAATTAATTGTCAACAAGATTTTAGTAGTCCTAATTATCACCACATATTAGCAATTTACTAATTATTTAGACATGTGCACATTTATAACTAGTATGTCATTACGTTTCATCAGGTAATACAAAAATTAAACTTGTAATTAATACACATGCAACTTTGGCTAATTATAGTTACATTATGTGTACATCATCAAAAGAGGCTGGTTTAGTCCTTGATTTAGGGGCACCCTTCTGGTACTATGTAGCATAAGTAATTAACCACTATTAAATAATTTACAAATCTGTACAACCGATGGTTTTCTACTGGTTCTATAGGGTATAGAAAGCATTACTTATTTTAGGAGCAAAGTATCCTTGTAGAAGCTTTTTTCTTAGTTTAAGAAACCCCGCTTGTAGGCATTCTCATAAGTAATTATAATAACCCATGCGCTTCGGATATGACGTGTGTAATAAGGTAAAAACAATTAACCGAAACGATTACAACTGCAACTTTCAAGCAGGACATTCAGTCTAAATTACGTTTTTATTTGTCGACTTAACCATCATGACACCCACGGGCAACAGTAGAAACAGGGGTCCCAAACCACCGTAAATATTTAAGGCAGCCAGGCACTCTGTTAAGTTGGTTTACCCCAGTGTTTCTGAATTCAGATCCTTACGTACAAACAATACAGTGGCGGATGTAATAGCTGACTACACAATGAAATGACACGCGTTTCAAATCTCTGCTTCAGTACTGAATTAAAACACCTGTCGGACTGAAGACACAGTATGGCAATAACGACACAGGTCACTGTTTGGTTGGTAAAGGAGCCCAACCTTTCACAAAAAGTGTTGGAATAAAGACTGTTTAATTTCTCCAAGGGCGATACATGAAGACACATAATCGTAGAACTATGTGATATAATATATATATTGCTTCATCCAGCATCCGTTTTGCACACGTACTGACAACGGCAGCAAGAGATAAATGAGCGCGTTTCTGAAGCTTTTTACCTGAAAGAGCTAGAATCTCGATTTTCGTCTTCCTCAGCGTGTTACACGGAGAAAAACTTCGCAGTTCCCACGGCCAGATGTGCGCAAAACACCCAAAACCACGCAAAGCTCTGTCTTCCTCTCACTGAACCGGTTCACCGTGTTGACTTGTTTCATTACACTTTCCCCAAGTCTCCTCCTCGGCGACTGATTTCGCAATGCAATCATCAACAGCACAGCATCAACAGGAGTGTATTATATTACATTAATGCCAGTAGTGCCTTTTGCAGTGTAAAGTACACACAGAGCCACTGCGTAAATTATAAATATCCTAACAGAAAACAATTAACTAATTGTAAATAAATAAGTTAATAAATAACTTGATTCAGTTTTACACAGCAAAGTTGATGCCTAGGCTTAAAATACTGTATAACAGAATACAGTATGAAAATAAATATGATCATAGTCATGTGAAAAACTTAAGAGGGTGTGTACATACACAAATTTCATTTTGGGTGGAGGGGGTATTACTATGCTGTGCATTACAGCTGAGCAAAGCAGCCCCAAGCATATTTATCACAGAAAATGAGATTATATCAGTTGTTTCATTTACAACCCAGGCTAACTGAGCAATCATATTTGTTCAAAAATTCATGCACAGAGCACTTTCTGCATAGCCCCTCATCCACTTTTAATTTACACATAATGTAACCAAACATACTTAGATTGATTGCAACATTTCCGTTTACAATGAAAAACTTTTTTTCACCTCACAAAGGCAGATCGAATACCGTGAGAGACATGGCCGACACTGCTTTAAGCGAGGGCTGCTGATAACTGTACAGATGGAATTGGGCCAGAGAATTCTATGCCATCCTCCGCTCCAAATGGGAACCAAGGGGCCGTGATATTCTGAACCGGGATCCGAGACGATCGAAACTCAGGATCCCAAGATTTTTTAGGACACCGTGCTCTTAATGCGAACAGCACTTACTTTAGCAGCGACTGTCATGCTAAGGATGTAGCCCAGCTGGTGTGTATCGAAATGTGGTTTTGTGAGTGTGAAGTATGCAGCGCACATGCATTTCACCCATATAGGAACACAGCAAGGGTCTCTCCGTGGCAAAAATCTTCCATGTACAGACACAGTTTCCGACTTACGGACAACTTGTACTTGCGAGAAGACTGCCATAAAGTCTATTATATTAAAATTTTGAGTTAAATACAATGGCTCGTAATAACGAACGCCTGCACTATTGTATACCTACTGTGTTATAATACTGTATGGTTGTGTTTAAGATGTTTTAGTGTATTTGGAAGTGTTTCTTAACTGTTGTATATGCATAGATAGGTAACACAAACATCTGACTAACTGACGCTAAATATGAAGCATGTGTACCTGTTCCAAAGTACATACAAATTCGACTTAAAGACAGACTTTGGAATGGATCTCATTCGAAATCCGGGGATGGGATGTATTGATAACTGTGTAAAATTATGCTACCTTATAGTACTGTAGAAGTAGAACTAGCTTCCATTTAGGTCCCCTTCTTGTGCAGACTGAAATCACCCTAAAAATGTATTTGAGCACCTGTGTTTCAAAGATAACATCTGAATCACCTAGCACTATCACTCTGAACTGCACTGCTTTCACCAGGCTTATAGCAGAGAGGTATAAACCTGGCACTATCACTCTGAACTGCACTGCTTTCACCAGGCTAATAGCAGAGAGGTATAAACCTGGCACTATCACTCTGAACTGCACTGCTTTCACTAGGGTTATAGCAGAGAGGTATAAACCTGGCACTATCACTCTGAACTGCACTGCTTTCACCAGGCTTACAGCAGAGAGGTATAAACCTGGCACTATCACTCTGAATCACTATCACGTTCACTTTCACCAAGCTTACAGCAGATCTCACACCTTTTAAGTTACTTTTTGTACTTTTTTTTACACCAACTGTCAATTAAACAAGTTCAAACAAAAAGAGTAAAGCTGATTTTGTCATATAATGCAACTACAATGGATCACACACACCACATCCTGTTCACATATCACACCACATCCTGATCACACATGCAACACTCATTACACACTCACACATGCGCAAAACACTGACCACACATAGTTGCAACATGGTTAATTTCAATGCCATATGTGAGAACAAGATCGAAAATGTGGTTGCAACAATGTGTAGGCTGATCTGCAAATTGAGACCACCCAACGGGTCATTAATCACCAATGTTTAGGCTGATCTACAAATTGAGACAATTCAACGGGTTCATTAATATTCAAAAAGGCCGCGCTGAAAGAGTCGTGTTCATTTTCCATACGAGTGTTAAAATCGCAGCTATCATAGCCTATTTCTGGGAATTCATGTTCTGCATTTGAATTTTGAGCGATTAATAATATGATTCACTCTGTTTTGTATCAAGTTAACTTTGTGTGTTTGTGTGTTAAGTATGTATGGTGAGTGTTTTGTGTGTGTGTGTGTTGAGTGATGAATGTTGGCTTTTTGAATATTAATGACCCGTTGGGTGGTCTCAATTTGCAGATCAGCCTACACATTGTTGCAACCATATTTTCGATTTTGTTCTCACATATGGCATTGAAATTAACCATGTTGCAGCTATGCCCCTCAATCCTATACTATCTGACCATTTTCTTATCACTTATCTACCACTAGCCTGTTATATAAGCTCAGAACCAAAGCTCACCACACTCAAAAACCATGCACCATGGTATAGTGACCAAGCACATGCACCCAAGCAAGCCCCTCAAAAACGTGTAATTCAGTTGATCGACATTTTCTCTCAAGTCTTTTTTCTGGCATGGAAAGACAGTGTCCTCAGCTATAAGTGTGCCCTCTCAGCTGCTAGAGCCTCGTATTTTTCTACATTAAAATAGGAAAATAAACAAAATCCCAGATACCTGTTCGCCACGGTTTCACGACTAACTGAAAGCAATACATTAGCTGACCACTGCATGCACATCACCCCAGTTCTAGCTTCTCTTCATTGGCTAACCATCAAATCTCCCATTGACTTCAAAATACTCCGTCTTACATATAAGGCTTTGAATGGGCTCGGCCCTCACTATCTTAACGACATTCTCCACCTTTATATTCCCCAGCGATCACTTCTCTCCCAAAATGCAGGATTTGTCATTGTTCAGAGAGTGCGTAAAAGTACCATAGCGGCAGATCCTTTTCATATCGAGCTCCTCTCTTTTGGAACAACTTACCCACTGAACTTTGAGGAGCAGACTCTCTCTCTTCCTTTAAGACTAAGTTCAAAACATACCTATACAGTAGATCCTTTAGTTAACAGACACAGCCTGGTGTTAGCATGGATCATAGGGTTTCTGGTGGACTGGGTGGTCATTGCTGTCACTACATCATGGAATAGACTGCGTTAAATTCATGTCAGCCATCTCCACTCTCCTGTCTACCTGTTGTACACCCTGGGCCGGCCAGAAGCAGATGGGCTCCCTCTCTGAGCCAGGTTCTGCTCAAGGTTTCTTCCTGTTTTGGGGAGTTTTTCCTTGCCACTATTGCCTTGGCTTGCAGTGAGGGGGTTTCAGGTCAGGGACCAAATCGTAAAGCTACTTTGTCACAACTTGTTGTAAACACTATGCAAATAAAATTGAATCTATTTGAATTGTTGCCCAAATATTGAGCTGTTAGCTGTGCGATTACGTCCATACCATCTGCCAAGGGAATCCACTGTCACAATTATGGTTGTCGTTTACTCTTTCGACTATCGCAAGACTTCAGACAAGATGTCCAAATGCCTTCCCGGCAAACCATGCGTGACTCTCCACCACATTACCGAAGTTCCACCATTTGGTTGACTGTACGACCTGGGAAAACAAAACATTGGACCTCCTGTGTGCAAATGTTAAGGATGCATACAGTGCAATTCTCCTGGCACTGCGAAGGTCTGATCACAACGAGGTTCTGCTAACACTTACTTACCTGCCTGTTGTTAGTCCAGCCTGTAGTCAAGGTGGACACCTAAGAATTTATAAGTGTTGACCTGTGATGAAGAAGACCATAAGGTAATGGCCACATGAGGTAGAGGAGATGATAGACTGGGTGGCGTTGTGCGAACAATCTCGTGA
Organism: Albula glossodonta; assembly: GCA_019788955.1. Classification (NCBI taxonomy): domain Eukaryota; kingdom Metazoa; phylum Chordata; class Actinopteri; order Albuliformes; family Albulidae; genus Albula; species Albula glossodonta. The sequence continues at coordinate 547,936 of JAFBMS010000769.1, forward strand.
GGACATCAGTGACATGACAGACTACATCACAGAATATAACAAGTTAAGAAGGTGCGTGGTTTCCCGGACAACAGGCCCTGGATCACCAAGGACCTGAGGGAACTACTGAAGAAGCAGACCTTCAAGCAGAGGGACAAGGACCAGATGAGAGAGGTGCAGAAGGCAAGTGGTAATTTTTATTTTGCAGAATTAAACATTTAATTTCTGAAACAGGAATTAGTTCGAATATTGCTGAAAACTATATGTTCTCACGAAGATCTCAAGGTTATGTGCGTTATTTGTAGTTATTTAATTACTTATGTAGTGTCTTATTTCAAGAACACCCTGGTCCCAGCTAATTGAAAATGGGCCCATAAGATAGGGGAAAATATAGGCCATATTTCAGTGGGGTTTGACATAATGTTATCTTGTAAACATGCCGTTAACATCCTAACATTCCACATGGTTCGGAACAAGTTATGTTACGGCCAGGAGGAAACATTCCAGGTAAATAACGTGCAAGGAATATTAAGAAAATAGGCCAAAGTTTCTAGTAATATTTTATTTAAGGTTCTGACAACCAACGACTGGGGTGTAGCCTCATGGATATTACGCTCAAAGTCTTTGAGAGGTCCAGTGATGTACAAAAAACGCTACTAGAATTCAAGCTACAGGAAGGCGAACGGTTGCAATTATTTAGATAGTAGCCTATGTTTCAAATTACGTCCGAAGCCTTTGGATATTAAGGTTATGAACTCCAGACATCGTGTGCTTGACAGTTTGATAGACTGGAACATTTAAACACCAATGTTTTCGTGATTTTATTCAGCTTTTCTGTACTCGCTGGGGAATTTACTAAACAAACTGCAGACAAACAGAGAAAACTGCAACAAACATGATACGACAAGAAATAAACATTGTCAATAACGAGTCATTGATGAAACACAGAACATAATGAACTTTTTTTCTGACACTGTAAACTGTCGGAAAAGCTCCACATTTGATCTTATCCATTACGTCAACTAGGAAACGTGATGAAGTTCAGAGTGTGCTTCGGTTGGGGCTCCAGAGCAGTGTGCCGAAACATGGCTGCTTCGAATGATTCGACACAGCTTCGGAGCGCCATTGTATGTTCTTTGTTTTGGGAGTCTGGATTTTTATATCACGTATTTGGAATGTTGTAACACTTAAATTTCCCTCCAGGATCAATAGTGTTCTATCTATCTGGGCTATGTGGCTTGTATTTGCTAACACACACATCCCCAAAGCAAACGATGTCTGTGTGTGTATGTTTCAACTGAATAACTATCATAGCTCCTCCGTCTATTTTAGATTGTGCCAACCAACCTGATGAAACTTTTTTAGATGAGTTTCTTTCCACTTTAGCTGAATTAAAGTTGAATTAACGGACACATTTTTACACCGTGCCTCACTCTTTAATAGAAATAGCTTGATAGCTATTTCATATGTTATGTATGTATCTGAGTTGAATACAATGCTGCAGCCTGTTTCATCTACAACCTCCCTAGAGACTCTCATGTGACCCCCTTGCTCACTGCCCTCCACTGGCTGCCCGTTATCGCTCGCATCAAATTTAAAACATTGGTGCTAGCATACCAGGCTGTTAAGGGGACAGATCCAGCTTACCTCCAGAAGATCGTCAGACCCTACACCCCTGCCAGACCCCCTCCGTTCTGCCACCTCTGGTCGCCTGAGGTCGCCCCCTCTCCGCTCCTGCACTTCCAGGTCACGTCTGCTGTCTGTCCTGGCCCCCTGGTGGTGGAATGGTCTTCCCGTGGAGGTCAGAACGGCAGAGACACTGGCCACCTTCAAGCGCAGACTGAAGACTCACCGCTTCAGGCTTGCACCTCTCCCCTCCCCTTCCCTCCCTTGCTCTTTGTAATGTGTCTATTCCTATTATCTGCTCTTAATCTGTGATTGTTTTTTAAACTTGGCTGTTTACTAAGTCTGTAGTCTGTAGGGGAGTCCTGATCTATTCGATCACCTGTGGCACTTGGGACTTTACCCTGCTCTAGGGTTATCTTTGCACTTTTTGTGCTGTTCTCATGTACTTTGCCTTGTGAGTCGCTCTGGATAAGAGCGTCTAACAAATGCCCATAATGTAATGTAACATTTGCCTTACAGATGTATTTGGCATGCTGTACTTACTGTTCTTAGGCTAACACAGCCTATAACCAAAAAAATGAACAGCACTATAACTATAAATAAATATAACATTATTTATAGATCTAAGTTCCCTTCGGGGATGAATAAAGTCATCTATCTATCTATCTATCTATCTATCTATCTATCTATCTATCTATCTATCTATCCATCTAATGGTTTTATATGTGAGGTGTATGGGCTGCGGAAGGCTGAGGGCCAAAACACATTCTTGAATTTCAAATAAAAATATAAGTGACACATTTGGAATGTTGTACATTGTTTTCGTATCTGCTCTGAGCTTAAATTCAGCATCCATACAAGAGAGTTTGCAGTAATTGAGTTTCAGCTCATTAAAGTTTTTTCTTCTCAAATTTTTAATAACGTCAATGACATTCTGGCAAACAGACACTCTTAATTACTGCCGATAGCAAGCACAATAACTATACCTGTGCTGAATGATTTCAGCAAGGAGCATAGTTCGTAAAATACAGTAACATTGTAACATCTTGGACAGACAGGAATGCACGACTTAAAACAGGGTTTTTGTTCACATAGTTACCCTATGTGAACAAAAACCCTGTACCCTAAAGGTAATGTGCTTCGAAGGTGTTTGAATGAGAAGCACTCCAATGTATGTGTTCTGAGAGTTTCCTACACATGTGGAACAGATCTTTCAATGCCTTTTTTCAGTTACACAAGTGCTACAGCTACGCTAGCTGTAAAATCCTTTAACTTCATTCCCGTGGGAACATCATGTAGCTATGAAAATCATCACTGGGGAACATTTTAAGTACAATCCCTGCTAATTCCTGTGAATGACAGAAAAACATAGAAGTAATTTGTGCTTTAGTCTTTCCTTTCTCTGAAGAAACAGCTAACACTGAAAAAGGACGAAGAACAATAAAAATTAAATGACGTTTTTATTGTCAATGAGTAGAACTGCATTGCCGCCAAAAAGATGTGTCTGTGTAGATGTGTGTGTGTTTATATGTGCTTGTCTGTTTATGTGTACATTTAAATCTGTGCATCTGTTTGTGAGTTGATGCATTTATGTCTGTGTACTTGTGTGTTAGTATTTGTGTGTCTGTGTGTGCATGTGTTTATTTGTGTGTATGGGTATATCTGTGTACATGAATATGTGTACACATTCAAGTCCGGTGCTTGTAAAAATTTATGCGTGTCTGTGTAGGTATATTATGTGTCTGTCTCCATGTGCATGCAAGTCTGTTTGCATGGGTATGTCTGTGTATGTGCGTGTTTGTTGCATGTATGTTTCTATGTGTGTGTGTGCATATGTGCACGTGTATGCATGTGTGCATGTGCTTGAATGTGTGTGTGTGTGTGTGTGTGTGCAAGTCTGTTTGTATGGGTGTTTGTGTGTATTTGTCTGTGCATGAGTATGTGTGTTTGAATGGATGGTTGACATTAAGTACAATGTTAACTGTACTAGCTGAATGTGCTAATATCAGAGTATTGTTTTACAAAATATAAGATAACATTATTACAAATAATAATCATTGTAATAAATCACCAACAGAAGCAGTAGAATACAAAGAGTTGGAGAAGGTATACAGAATAAATAAGGTCCCTCCTATTGACGGAGGACTGTAGGATGACTTTAACTAGACACAATGAGAGGGCTGATGACCCAAGAACCCCCACGGGCACGTGAGCTGGACTCTTACATCACAGGCAGCAACACTGCCATCTAGTGTTGGAGAGATGGTATAATAAAAATATGTCTCTGAACTGTGGACAGTGCGGCACATTTTCGGGCTTCTTGAGTTTCTTTGGACTCACAATGGGAGCAATATGACACCCACATAAACCACACCAATCTACCCTACTCAAGGGATCCAACATAATGGCTTTGCCATATTTCTTCACACAAAGCAAACACAAACATGGATTAAGGACAGGCTGACAGGGAGAAAAGTTAGTTAGTTAGTGAGTTAACCAGCAAGGAGAACACAGAATATGAAAATATTGGCACTTCACAAGGGGCTAACAGGACAGAGGCAAAGCCAACAACTCCACCCTCCAGTGTGAGGCTCCATGCTAACAGGCTCCGCCGTACAGTGTGGGGCTCCATGCTAACAGGCTTCCCCCTCCAGTGGGAGGCTCCATGCTAACAGGCTCCCCCGTCCAGTGTGGGGCTCCATGCTAACAGGCTCCCCCCTTCCAGTGGGAGGCTCCATGCCAACAGGCTCCCCCCTTCCAGTGTGGGGCTCCATGCTAACAGGCTTCCCTGTCCAGTAAGACGCTCCATGCTAAAAGGCAACATGTCTCACTGGGAGGGGGAAGGGTCTATGAGGAGTCATGGGTCCTGATACTTGTGGTGGTGGGGGGGGGGGGGTGGCGAGAGGAATCAGTTAGTGAGCTGTGAGGTAATAGTTGCTAAGGTTTGTGAAAAGGCTGCAGTAACAAACTAAATCCTTCACAGGGCTGTGGCAGGAGAGCGCCCACACTAGGCCTCAGGATCTGCTGATGTCATAGATGAGGAGCAGGTGATGTTATAAATTGCAGAAATAATCCATTGTAAAACCCATTCACTTTCTGGCCAATGTTCAGCTCCGCCCCTTGCTTTGTACAGGCCAGTTTTGGTCCACGGACAATGCTGTATTCCGCCTGGCAACAGACCTTTCAGCCACACGTCTTCCGCCCGAAATAGGCTGTGGTGTCCCAGTGTGGTGTTACAGGCTGGGTTCAGTTTTTGGAAAAGGTCAATAAAATGGCAAAATGGGGCATATCACCCCCCCACCTACTGTCCCACAGTCCTTTCACTGTGTGAGGGGGTGGCGATGCTGCACAGGGGAGATCACAGGAAACCCCCCTATGGCTCCAATTGCTGAGGGTGGGGTCACTGGCGGCAGGGGGAAGGGGCCGGTTGCGCCGAAAGACCCCAGCTGCAGCTGGAAGAGCCCACGGCCCGGGAAGTCGGGGGGCCCTTGGGAACCGGGAGGGGGGAGTGGCCACGCGGCTGGGCTGAGGCGGAGGTCTTCATGGGGGTCGGAGACGTGGGTGGGGTGCCTAGGTAGGCCCGGACCCCCACTCCTCCCCTTCAGCAACAACCCCACTTCCAGTGCTGAGTCTATACCAACATAGCAGAAGGGAGAGAGATGGAGCAAGTAAAGGATGGAAAAAGGGCAGAGACAGAAAGAAAAGACCAACAGAACCACATAATTAGCTCATTTAAAATATAGCGATCACATTACACGCCACTGTAACAGTCACAATACTATACAGAACTTAACAAAACTTTCTGCTAAAACAGTCACAACCAACACTAGGTGTTATGTCCCTAGCTTTGCTGCTGCCCCTAGTGGCAGATTGTGGGTGCCTTTTGTGTTCGTTTTTTCTCTCTCTGATTGCAGGGTTGGCAGCACTTGGTGGACACCCTTTGTAAGCCTTCCCAAAATGGCAGAGAGGGGGCTCACTCTACGGCGTTGTTGGGAGTTTCGGTCTGCCAGTCTTACTTTTTGGTAATACTGTAATTGTAGTTCGGTTTGTTAATAAAACAAAAACAGTCTTTCACTTTTGGAATTTTGGTTTTGTGTGTTTTATGTTGCGACTGGCCAAAGGCTAGCTGTTACGCTAGGCAATATAGCACTTCCATTGCTCTCTGCTATACACACACACACACACACACCACTACGGAATACAGCACTTTCACTGTTCTCTGCTATAACAGTCTCACACACAGAAACTCAAAAAACTATGCAAAACAGCACTCACTGTTCTCTGTCTCACATACATACACACACACACACACACACACACTATGCAATACAGCACTCTCACTGTTCTCTGTCTCACATACACACACACAACCACACACTATACAATACAGCACTCTCACTGCTGTCTGCTATAACAGTCACACACACGCACACAGCACTAGGCATTATAGCACTTTCACTGCTCTCTGCTACAACTGTCACACACACACACACACACACACATACGCACAACATTTGTCTGTCTGTCTGTTTGTATTCGCTCACACGTCTTTCTGTCTGAGTGTGCTCACACATGTGTGTGAGTGCAGTCACACATCTACCTGAGTGAGGTCACATGCCTGTCTGGGTGCAGTCACACATCTGTCTGATCGCAGTCACACACCTGTCTGAGTGCGCTTTTTTTTCTGTCTGGCTGGGTGCAGTCACTCGTCTGTCTGATCGCAGTCACACACCTGTCTGAGTGTGTTTTGTGTCTGTCTGGGTGCAGTCACACATCTGTCTGAGTGCGCTTTTGTGTCTGTCTGGGTGCAGTCACACATCTGTCTGATCGCAGTCACACATCTGTCTGAGTGCGCTTTTGTGTCTGTCTGATCGCAGTCATACGTCTGTCTGAGCGCAGTCGCACGTCCGTCTGTGCGTGCTCACATGTCTGTCTGTGCATGGTGGCTAGGTCGCCTCATGGGGGAAGGATGGGCACATTAAGTTGTGATGATACCACTTTAATTAAAACAGCTTAGAATTTTAAAATGGTTCATCATTGTAAAATAACATTGATTTCAGACTTCAGATGTGCTTATTTGATAACCCTTTGAGCAAATACCATATCAAATGCAGAAAACAGTAATTTTGTTCAGTGTTGTTCAGCGTTCTGACAAATGGTTTAGCGATGTGCACACCTCTACCTAGCTTGCACCCTAGCTCTTTACCTGGTGGGCCCTGCCTGCTTCAGAGGGCTCAGGCGGGGGTGTCAGGGCTTTAAGTGAAAGCGGGCTGTTCGTTTCCGACGACGTCGACCCTGAATTTGAGCTGAGAACCGCACCGCCTCCTCCTCTGGATGCCATTAACATACAAACACATGGATGGAGAGACAGAAGGGTGACACCAAAAACGGGTAAAAAAACAAATGTATGAATAAATACAGATGACAAAGCAAATGCTAATGATAAACAAAGCGAAAGCTAAACATAAGGTGATAGCAAATAAAAAACTGAAATGACAAACCTTGAGGTACCCTAACGATAAATAGACAAGGAGGATAAATAGAAAAAGGAGGACATGAACATAAGAACATATGACGATAACAAGCCATTCGGACCAAGTAAGCTCACCATTTCAACAAAAGAATACCCAATACTGTGTAGAGCCTGGCCTTGAGCACAGTAAGGGCTATAAGTACAGAGCAAAGGGCTCTGCTTCGACTACATGACCTGGCAACCTATTCCATGTATTGACCACTCAGTGTAAAATAATACGTCTTTACATTAGTGCAAAATGTACTCGTAACTAGTTTTTACTCATCTCCTGTGGCTCTACAGGCTCACCCTAAAAATTAACTCTTGTTCACCTAATTGAGCCCTTTTATAAATTTAAAAACGATTTCCGCTAAAGCCTTGAGAACTCTTAGATATATCCCATCAGGGCCAACTACTACTAATAATTACTCTTTCCCTCCTGCTTATCCTTTGAATCTGAGAGAGAAAACTCTTTCCTGATGAGGCAAGTGACCTTAGATTTAGTGACAAATTGGGACATTGGAACAAAGCCTGAGGGACAAGAGACAAATCTGCTTCACTTACCTACACAAAATGCTACACTAACCCACATAAAATGCTACATTCACCCACACAACACATTACACTCACCCACATAAAATCCTACGCTCACCAACAAAAAATGCTACACTCACCAACAAAAAACATTACACTCACCAACAAAAAACATTACACTCACCCACACGAAACGCTACACTCACCCACATGAAATGCTACACTCACCCGCACAAAACGCTACACTCACCCACATGAAACGCTACACTCACCCACACAAAATGCTACACTCACCCACACAAAATGCTACACTCACCCACACAAAATGCTACACTCACCCACACGAAACGCTACACTCACCCACACAACATGCTACACTCACCCACACAAAACGCTACACTCACCCACATGAAACGCTACACTCACCCGCACAAAACGCTACACTCACCCGCACAAAACGCTACACTCACCCGCACAAAACGCTACACTCACCCGCACAAAATGCTACACTCACCAACAAAAAACATTACACTCACCCACACAAAATGCTACACTCACCCACACAAAACGCTACACAAACCCACACAAAACACTACACAAACCCACACATAATACACACAAAGAAAATGCTATACCCTGGGCCTATACAAAGCACTACACTCACCCACACAAAACACTATACTCTGAGTGTATACATTCTCAGAGTATCACAGAGTAGGAGCTCAGCCCTGCATGTGTACTGGGCTGAGAGCTGGGACTTTTTATTACTCATTATAGCATTGGCTGAGCCTCACCAGGGGAAAACAGGAGTTAATTTGTTGTGGGCATGGTGGCTTGGCAGGGTGGACAACACAGATCAGCCATTTTACATGGAATCACACTGATATAGTCGAGCATTCCAACAATAATTACATTCTGATTTTATATGGAATGATTCACACGTATTTTAATTCCATAAGCAGGGCCTATATTAATCAAGCAGCTCAGAGTACATGTGCTGATCTTGGATCAGTTTTGGCATTTAGCTTGTGATGGATAAGGTTACAATATGGACTGGTGAGGCTGACACAAGATCTGCTCATAAGGGACACTGTTATGATATGGACCAGGGAGACTGACACATGATCTCTGAGTCATACAGTATGGTGCTTGATGGTGATGACGAGAGCACAGTGTGAGTGCAAACCGTTTCACTGGGTGTTGTTTTTTTTTGGGGGGGGGGGGGTACCTGGCTGACCCTGGTGCAGGTCCAGCGCTTCTCGAGGAGTCGGGGGACAGAGCTGAGGGGCAGTCCTGGGTCCTGAGGACAGGGTGTGGGTGCAGCCGTCCCCCTCACCTTCCTCCTCCTCATCCTCCCTGAAACACAGAGCATCCATCTAAAGTTCCCGAGGCACGCCCAGCCTGAGACAGATTCACCCTCCTCTCACCCAGGCAGCTCCTCCTAACGCTACTCCCTTAAATCCTGTGTGAGACTGGGTCTACCCAATAATCTAGCTCCTGCCCCTACATGGTGCACTGAAGACACAATAAAAACACACACTACAGTATCAACAGCACATTTTTCACAACATATAAACAGATCAAAGTACTACTTCTGATTCAATTACCTCCTTTGTTCTTATCTTTATTTTTTTTCCTCCCTTCAACCTTGTAGGATATGCGTTTTACTCACAGGGTTCCTGATTGCAGGGTGTACTTCTTGCGTCCCAGCTTAGCAGTTTGCAGGGTGAAGTAGTTGTGCCGGTCCAATTTCTTCCACATGTAGTAGTACTCCACACACTCACCAACAGAGCGTGTCCGCACCTAAACAGGAAGATGACGGTTTTATTCCAGGACGTTTCGGAACTTCCGCAATGGTTTTAAACCAAAAAGGGTTGGGTGATATGACAAAACGCTCCGATCAGCAACTGTCACCCCGTCTATCGGTGATTGCGGGTGTATTCGCGAGGATGGGGGATGAGCAGGAGAAGTAAACGCTGCAAAATTCCATACGATGCATACAAAGGCAATATTATTATTATTATTATTATTATTATTATTATTATTATTCTTCTTTCTGTTGCCATTATCCATGTGGGTTCACTGCATCGGCGTGCCAACTTTGCAATACCTTTTCAGGAAACTGAAGCCTAAGATTAGCCACACCACGGAGCAGAGAGCAGAGGCAGAGATGGACACGAGGAGGGCGCAACAGATGGAAACAAGGATAAACTAACTTCGCGGAAAGCTCATGAAAAGCGCTTTTCCCTCGCTGCCACCAGCACGGCACAAGAGAGAATATGTGACACAGCTTGTGTTATTACCCTTTGTTACTTTGCTCAGACCAGATAAAGTGAACAAGCTTATTTTCCTGAGTAAAAATCTTTAGTCAGCTTCCAAACAAATAAACAATTATGAATGGCCTGACAGACCAGCATGCTGGGCTATCAAATAAACTGTAATATTAGTTATAATGCTCCATCTACCGACTTCTGGGGCAACCACAGCAGAGAAAGTTCAACTAGCTGAAGTTGAAGTCCCAATCCAATATACACTTGACCAAGGAGCTGCACTAGAAAAGCAACATTTTCTTCTCATCAGTGACTTTAGTGGCATTAGTTCTACACTATGCATTTGCACCTCCGACAACGCAGATCTGTCCATAAGCCTCTTCCAATCCAAAAAAAGGCTAACCATGGGCCTCTGATTGGCTCAGGGGTGAAACGTTTGTCAGGGAGCCTTAAGGTTGGGTGCTCAAATCCCAGCCTCATCAATACCGGCCATTGCCGGAGGTCTACCGGGTTGAGTAATCCGCACATGACATAAGCAGTGTGTGATTTTTGTGGTGCGCCTGCAGCTTCAAAAGAAGCGACAGCTGGTCGTTCCGCAAGCCAGATGAGTCACATGCCATGCTTTCCTCCTCCCGAGCCAGCGGGAGCAGGTCGCTGCAATGGACTAAACAGTTCAGCTGTGCTCAGTGTGGTGAAAAAAGGGGAAAAACGGCTATGGATACTTGAAAATGTCTCAGAAACCAGAGGCAAGATGTTTCTAAAAGTTGTGTGTATGTGTTTCCTTTCAGTGATGGTGAAAACACAACTGGCAGCATGTCTAATCTTTGGGTGGACAAAGGCAGGAGTGTACATCAGTGTGCGTAGGTGGGTATGACTGTGTAGAAGTGAGAGGTGAGAATAGATGAGTATGTGAGTACAGGTGTGTATATGGGGTGTGTGAATAGGTGTACAGGTGAGAAGTCGCAGGCACATTTATCAGCTTTGAGCAACTTGCCTTGTTAGCCTGGATGAGGTGGAAGTTCTTCCCATGAACACGATACCCGTGTTCGAAATTTCGACACTCCTCTTCACTCCACACACACAGCTCCTCTGCAAAACACATAACCCTCTTAGGGAGGAGTAAAAGATACTGCACAGGAAACAGTTCAAATGCAAACTCACAGCCCTGCAGGGGGAAGGAAAAACTACACTGGAGTCTTTGTGTGTGTACTATAGTCGGGACCTGGCTCTGGTGGGTGTGTGTGTTGTCTGTAATTTTAGTTACCTGGATCTACTGTGTGTGTATTATGGTAGTGACCTGGCTCGGGTGTGTTTGCGTGTGTGTATGTTATGATAGTGATTTGGTCCTCGTGTATGTGTGTGTTTATTATGGTAGTGACTCGGCTGTAGCATGTGTGTATGTATTACGGTAGTGATTTGGCTCTGGTGTGTGTGTTACAGTGAGCACGTATCATGGTGGTGTCTCACCTCTGAAGACTTTGACGTTAAAGCGCAGCCTCCTCAGAGCCTCCTCAGTATCAAAGCTGCATTTTACCAGCTCATACAGCGCCTGCAGGAGGGACAGGAGCACAGGAGTGTTACAGCCAAGGGAGGAGCACACAGAGTGTAACAGCCAAGGGAGGAGTATGCTGTGTGTAACAGCCAAGGGAGGAGAACCCTGTGTGTAACAGCCAAGGGAGGAGTACAATGTGTGTAACAGCCAAGGGAGGAGTACGCTGTGTGTCACAGCCAAGGGAGGAGTACAATGTGTGTAACAGCCAAGGGAGGAGTACAATGTGTGTAACAGCCAAGGGAGGAGTACGCTGTGTGTAACAGCCAAGGGAGGAGTACGCTGTGTGTAACAGCCAAGGGAGGAGTACGCTGTGTGTAACAGCCAAGGGAGGAACACACTTAAGCCCTATTCAGACGGGATTAGTTTTACATGAGGTGGCGTAATGTAATATTTACATAACTTCTCCGTTTTAAATCTCATGCATCCGGACGGGGATGTGTGTTATTTACAGCTAGGAACCCGGATGATTAAGTCACACGTGCTCAAAAAACATGGCGAAATTGAGTTATGACTGAATTTGCGCTCTGTAGTACCTGTTTTATCTTGGGATAACGTGTCCAGGCTGAACTATGCTCCGTTTGAGAGAAAATTGCGTGTTCAAAAACTGTTGTGGAGTACGATCTGCCATTCTGATTTCAGCTTTATTGCCGTGTTGTCTTTCCTTTTGCACTCTCAAATAAAGGGGCTTAATTCTTCAACCAAGAACTGTCCATCTTGTAGGTTTCCTTTAACCGTTTTTTAAAAGGGTAAAACCCAAGTCACCTCCCCTTGTAAAACTAATCCCGTCCGAATAGGGCTTAAGCCTCAAACTCAAGTATGCAAGTACGCATAGAACTGACCGGAAGTTCTCTCCGCGTACTTGGGAGGATCGAAAAACGAATATTCTTTCTGTTGTTGGACCACCAGCTATGTCTTTTGGCCGTATTATGTTGTAGGAAAGCTTTTTGTATGCTGACTAACATGCCATATTTTGTTTACTTCCTCTACTGTTTGTTTTGTTAGCTTATACCAAATAAATTAATTTTGAACATGTCACTCCCAAATTTACTCATCTTGGTCGGTGTTTCATTTTTTTGACTGTCACATGAAGCTGTGCCTCAACAATCTTAGTACGTCTGTTGTTAATATTTCAGTATTTGTGACCGTAATTGAGTCACTATATAGCGAATACTTTTGTCCTGCGACTATTCGTTAGTAAATTTGGCCCTCTGAGTTTTGTCTTCCTAGCTAGTCCACCTCTGTTTAGTTGTAGCTTGTAGTAACCAATGCACATTGCAACCTACTGAGTTGCTAAAATGCATTCCATTGCCATTCTTTTTCCATTGAAGGCAATAAACAACTAAAAGGAGGTTTTAAAATTTGACCAATTATGGCAGTGCAGTGAAATCTAGCAGTGCCGCAATTCAGAATGCAGTTCAGTTCTTCAAAATTCAACAATGTCCCACAAGTATAGCAAGATTACATTTGACAAGATCATTATCCACAACTGCAGAACAGTGGAAAACCGAAGACTTTAACAGAGTTTACTTTTAAATTATGTGTCGTTAAAAAGTAGCACATTTTGGCACATGCCCCTCTCAGTTTCATTGAAATGTAAAAAGACGATACTTATAAACTACAGATACTAAACTAAGCTTTCGGCTGCGAAGGGAGCCCCCTCACCTGCTCGCTGTCTCTGATAATGCGCCCCGGTGAAGACGTCTCGCCCCCCCCCTCGCTGCTCCTCTGGGCTCTCAGCAGGAAACACTCGACCACCTCACCAGACAGCACCCCTGGGGCCCACAGGAGTTGGCCCTCACACTCACTGGCTGGGGAGAGACCCGTGAGAGAGGGGTCAGTTTACTGGGGTCAGGTTAGATTAAGGGAGGGTGGGGTGGGGTTAGATTAGGGGGGGGTGGGGCAGGGTTAAATTAGGGTTGAGTGGGGTTTGGTTGGATGAGGGATGAGAGGGGTGGGTTAGATTAGTTGGGTGCATCTTTTTATGCTTACGATCTCAGTCCCCCCTTACCACAAAGTTGCTGGCTGGTACGTTATAAACGTTACTGGCACACTTTGACTGTAAATATTGATACACATGTTTTGTATTTTTGTTGTAAGCATTTACTCACTTGTGTGTTCACTTTAAAATTACGAGATATAATCTACGGGTGCATTTTCAGAGATGTGCACACAGAAGTACATGCAGGAAAGTGCTGGAGGAAGATTAGAGGAGTGAAGTACTGCTGTCCTGATCACCCTGAGAAATTAACAAGAGAAAGGAAAGGAAGAGCTCACCTCTATCCTGATATGAGTATGGGCTGAGAGGAAGGAAAGGAAGAGCTCACCTCTATCCTGATATGAGTATGGGCTGAGAGGAAGGAAAGGAAGAGCTCACCTCTATCCTGATATGAGTATGGGCTGAGAGGAAGGAAAGGAAGAGCTCACCTCTATCCTGATATGAGTATGGGCTGAGAGGAAGGAAAGGAAGAGCTCACCTCTATCCTGATATGAGTATGGGCTGAGAGGAAGGAAAGGAAGAGCTCACCTCTATCCTGATATGAGTATGGGCTGAGAGGAAGGAAAGGAAGAGCTCACCTCTATCATGATATAAGTATGGGCTGAGAGGAAGGAAGAGCTTACCTCTGTCCTGGTATGAGTATGGGCTGAGAGGAGGAACAGCAGCCTGGTACTGTGAACCCACCATGATGTCCTAAAACACACATGAACATACATACAAGTAGATAGGTAGCAGTATTGTGTATCAGGTAAATGCCAGTTTCAACTTGCTAACTGAGGTAAAAGTCTTCTTTTATCTCAGTTAGCAAGTTTTTTGTGCGCTGAACAACATCATGCCTGATGCCATGCTGCGTAACATTCTGGCTAAAAATTAAAAATTTTAATTTCAATGTTTTTTATTTACATATAGTTTTCGTACAGGCATGTGTCCAAATAATTTGTTGAATATAAAACTTTATCGACAAAACCATAAAAATAATCATTTGTGTGTCTGAACTGAACTCTGTAGCTTTGTGTTTTTCCTCAGTAACGCATTTCCTGGTGGATTGTGCCGATTTAGATCCAGCACCACGTTGGTTTAAAGCCGTCACGAGACAGAAATCAGCTGAGAACAGAGCTTGTCTTTGTAAATGTTTTTTTCATGTTGCCACTGGTCAGAATTTTGTGGAGACAGCATAAAATTTGGTTGACTCTACCACCTCAGAATTCCCTATGCAGGAAAAAAAACCCTGAATAGAGAGCACCTATTTTTGGGTGGTAAAAAAAAAAGTTGTGGCTGGTAAATTTACCTACCATTGGCCACAAAGGCAAAATTTTAATTTTGGATCTTCTGTCCCCCACTCCCCCATTGTGGGGGCTCCTTACCTTGCGACCCTCACTGGATTCAGCAGAGGCCCCCTCTGAGTCTTCATCTGAAGAGCTGCTGCAGGGAGCTGCATGGGTTGAGAGACAAACACACACCGTTACACTCAAACAGTGGGAATCACACACACACACACACACACACACACAGACTGTGAGACTCAACCACAGTGAGAATCACACACACACACAGACTGTGAGACTCAAACACAATGAGAATCACACATACACACACACAAACACACAGACTGTGAGACTCAAACATAGTGAGAATCACACACACACACACACACACACACACACACACAGACTGTGAGACTCAAACATAGTGAGAATCACACACACACACACACACACACACACACACACACAGACTGTGAGACTCAACCACAGTGAGAATCACACACACACACAGACTGTGAGACTCAAACACAATGAGAATCACACACACACACACACACACACACAAACACACAGACTGTGAGACTCAAACATAGTGAGAATCACACACACACACACACACACACACACACACACACACACACACACACTGTGAGACTCAAACAGTGGCTGGGACAGATGTTGGGACTGATTCATCGTACTTTGCAATGGCTTCCTCGGATATCCAATAGTATTCGATGCTAGAGGGTTGATCCTTCAGGAAGTTGTAAAGTTCCTCAGCTGTTTGCAAGTCAGGTTCATGAAGATTAGACTCATGAGTTTACATTTATTGTCATTAACAGCTTCTTTCTTTTTTGTTTGCAGTGACATGATATGTACATCACTCAATGGTTCTTACACTGTGTAGTTTTTTCAGTCGTACCGGAACTAAGTGAATCAGCATTCATCAGTCAAATGTGTATCAGTATTCATTAGTTTTACTTACTGACACTATACGCCACTGAAACGTGAACTTTGATGTAATATACATAAATTAAGTAGAAAACTAGGAGAGGAAGCACCCTGGGAAGGTGGGGACTGTCTCCTCTCTGAACCAAAAACCAATTCCTGCCCAAATCCAGGACCATAATCCAATCCATAATCCTTTTCAAAATGGCTTCCCCCATCAGAGGTACTGCCATCACAAATGAGTGGTGCAATATATGTTAAAACTGCAGCACCTGTACAATAAAAACCCTAAATTAAATACCCTAAATCAATAATACTATACAAAGATTATATCAATTTCAACAGGATTTGTGAACAATTTACATATACTGAAGCCCTGTACTTATTCTGAAAACCTTTCCTCAGAGAGGCTAAGACAAAGTTTATGGTCACAGAAACTTGACTACTCACAGCAGCCCAGCTGCTCACAACCACTCAGACTGCCCCCAGACTCTGTGATGTGTGCGGCGGGTTACTGTCTGTCACACCTTGGAGGTGGCGTCGGAAGAGATGGGAGATGTGGGAGGTGGTGGAGGGGATGAGGTCATCTGGAGGGGACTGTAGCTCCTCCCCCTTCCCAGAGCACGGGTCCTGTGTGATCCGATCCTGTAACAGTCAGTCAGCCAATCAGAAGGGCTCATCCTATTCAGTCAGCTACATTTTTGCCATTGTTGACTTGTGTACTGATAATGTTTAATGGCTGTGGAAAGTAAAATGTATTCAAAACACCATTTGAACAAAACTTGTCTTGATATAATGTAATAAAAAAATTTTTTTTCATTTCCTGAAAAGTTCTCTTTCTGACATATGAGTTTTTTTTACCACATTGACAATATGTGCTCTACCAAGAGGGAGTGGTAAGGCAGCATCACATTAATATCGTAGTTTTTAACCCCTCCCCAAATCCTGCCAAACTGTTTAGCATCATGAAGCAACCTTCTCTTGCCAAAGCAGGCAACTGCCCAAGTTGACATGTTGGCAAGCTCTGTCTTCTATTCCAGACTTTTGACAAACCACCAATCACATACTGCCTATGTTGTCGGAGGATGACAAAGTCAGCATATGCTTGGTTAATGCATCTGCAGGCACTAGGCCAATCAAGAATGGCTTCCAGAATGCAATGGGACTATCATGCTTATAGGCTAACCCCAATTGTTCCCCTGCTCAATCTTTCCTGAGCCCAGTACTGCCCTGTCAATGAGGAACTCCAGTTATGACTTGTAATGGCACAGCTGGGACACCCAGTGGCAGGGCCCATTCTTGCTCCCTAAACAAATGTCTTACTGTTAGGGCCACACAGAGGCCCCCTGTAGGCGTGTGCATTATTAGGTGATTGGGTACATCACGGTACTTTGAAATGTTGGTGTTGTGGCTTTCCATACTGCTCTAGTAAGTACGGCTATAAAACAAAAAACTACACAACTAAAGTTGCAGTTTGCACTTTAACTTTCAAAGATGAAAATATAAACGGTCGTGCATATAAACACATGCCATCATCGGGTCCAAATTATCTGTGAAATGTAGTCAGGTAAGACAAGTTAGAACCCTTTGGCCTGGGGTATAACTACCTGGGGTATAGAACTTCTGTGAACTAACTGTTTTTTTTAACGTATATACAACTAACTTTTTTTTAAAGCCAACACAACCCTGTCTGCCGGAACACCCTTGCTTTTGAAGATATCGTATACCCCAGTGTAATGTCTGGAAGGTATGGAGTTATAAAAAGAGGATATTGCCTAAGCCAAACCCCCGGAAGCACATGGATACAGAGGTAATTAATCAACACACATATCACACATAATGTTACTGCCTACAAATAAACAAGTGATAATGCATATACATGCTGCATACATTGAAAACACAGGGGCCAAATTTACTAAGGAATAGTCGGAGCGTAAAAATATTTGCTGTACAGGAACACTGTTGTGGTCACAAACACAGAAATATTAACAAGTGATTTGTCAAGACTTGTTCTAATTACGAAATCAAAAAATTTAACAGCCTTATGTGACAATTTTTGCAGCAGGAAACGCCCATAAAAAGGCCATATATGTCATGCTTACACATCAAGATAGGCGTTCCAAGATGGATACGGAGTAACCAGGCACAAGTTGAGAGGGAACCACAAGAAAAATAAAACTTTTATTTACAGATCAGGTAATAGATATAATGGCTAGCATGGCACAGCTTCATAATGCCTGACTACAGTATATAAATTAAACAACAACCAAGAGTACGTTTTGGAATGACATCGTGTCCAAAATGAATTTACTAGGTATAGAGTATTAGAAAGAACCATATAGGAAGTAAATAAAATAGGACCAATGTTAGGTGGCATATAAAAAGGGTTTCCTACAACATAATAAGGGTAAAAACACACCTGGTGGTCTAACAACAGAACAATGGATGGAATATTAGCACCCACTTGAATAAGGTTTTTATGGCACAGCTAATACATTCCACTTGTCCCATCCTCTGACTTTCTGTAGATAGAGCTACTCCTGAAAATAAAGCTGCCATGACGTGTACCTTGCTACAAAATTTGTGATTATTTGTTTTGCATCAAACCCTGACATTCATGGGATATCTGTGTTTTCTTTTCATGAACGCTTGTTCGTTGTATCGTTGTACGATGGAACAACCCACTTGTAAGCCATGCAACTGTACTTAAAAGACCCGGACGCGAGGACATGTAGTTAGCAGCATCACCACAGCTGACAAAGCATTTTCTTTGAGTACGTGGCTCCAGCAGTTCCTCCAGCAGTGTGATTATGCCATGACTGTGTAACCTGTGCAATATCAGGTCAGTATTTGCTGTTATGTTAACTGAAAGATCGCGATTTTCACCCATTGCGACTGTTTTGTAATTTTAGCAGCTGCTGTTATGCCTGAAAAGCAGATGCAATCCTTTAGTAAATCTGGGTCTGTGTTTGAGAATAACTGCAGCTTCCCAGTTGTATGGAGGAATATTAACCCATTATCCAAATATTCCTTAGTGGGGTGACAGTAACCCATCACTAAAGAGAAAACTGGCTCTCCCATACTGCACTGACACCTGATAAACTGCCATTTAATCAGCTCAAAGATTCCCATGTTCCCCAGCTCCCTTGATGTATAGTGAACGTTCTGGAACCAACCAGCTGAAATTTGTCAGTCAGAGAGCTGCTGCACACAGGTTGTGGTAGAGGGGAGCTTCCCCCTTTCAATGTTCAGCACTTTTAAATTGTGTAAGGTGCTCTTTAAATACACATTGTCTCTATAATAATTATTGCTGTATTTTAATTAAGCTTTCCAAATATGGAATTCTAGATGCAAGGCTTGTGTAACAAGGACAGTGTAAGAGGATGTTGTAGGTTTCTGTAGAATCATACATGACTAAAATTTCAGCAGAGCCCACCGTAAGGTTCTCTTTTCAGTTCTTTATTTAGTCTCATTGCTGCTACCATCTCACAGATACCACAGCCAGATTTTTCTGGAACTGAAAATATGTTTCAGTTCATAGGTATTTTTAAAATATGGTTTCCTGGAGGCGTACTGGCCATTGCATTTTGCCAGTAGCTACAACATGCTCTACTCCTGCTGAATGTGTCTCACACTTACCCAAATTGTATAGCATGTATACGAGAGGAGAAGTTTAATACTGACATACCACTAGTTTGTTTCGAATATCTGAGCACAGATTGGTGTAAACATTTATCTACTTAAAACTAGCTAGCAAGCAATCCTATTCTCCAGACAGGTCTCACACAAAACAACTCTCTCCCTGCTTGGCGTGCCCACTCCTCTGTCTCGATGTGTCTCTGTTGTGGCCCCTCAGTGATGAAATTCACTCCCCTATTATGTCAAAACAGCCAAACCATTCCCAATTTCCCAAAGCAGGTTGAAGACTCAACTCTTTCAGACTGCTCTTCACACCCAGTTGAGTGTCAGTTAAGAGTCTGTTATCAATGGCCTTGAGTTTTGAGCGAGTACTAGTGATAACTAGTGACTTATTGTTTGTTTTTTTAAATTTGGACAAACAAATGGCTATCCCGCATTGTTGCTAAGTGATGCTGCTTAAGTACTTGCCAGTTGGGAAGCGTGTTTAGCTGAGGTCTGCCACTAATACTCATAACCAGGTGCATTCAAAATGTTTACCCACTTTGTCAACTGCGCTGAATAACTGCGTCTGCTAAATGATAGTAATGTAACGTAGTTTGTGTGGATTTTCCAGGTTCCTCCTTTTTCCCCCAGTCCAGAACAGCACGTACTGCAGCAGGAACCGATCTCTCCCCTCACAACTCTGGGAACAGCACGTACCGCAGCAGGTGCCAGGCCTGGCGCCATGAGGGGGAAAAAAGGGGCAACGCCCCCTCATTTGGAATGTTGTACCCCCTTACTTTTGTATCCATATTCTGTCACACAATCTACCTCCTCCATCATGCTCACCCAGTTTGTTGTGTCTGAGTGCTTCATTCACGCAACCCTATTGCATGCATCAAAGGTAGACTAAGTTGTAAACATTTTAACAGCTGCAAAAAACAAATTGTGATTGGCCTTCCCAATAGAAGGGCGTGGGGGCAATTTGACCATTTAGGTTTACTTTCATAGTTATGTACTACAAAAAAAAAAAAATACTTTCACTGAGCAGCTGAATCGAAAATGGAGTTAATTGTTTAGCTAGCTAGCCGATGATGGGTATTAGAAAGTGGCTTTGCTAGGGCACAACCACAACGGCAGCGTCTAATCAAATCGGTGGGGAGCGGGAGAAGGCAGCAACAGATGCCAAGGCTGCTGAGCTGACACTGTGCACAACCGAGGCCTCCGAGATACGGAGAGACAGAGATAACCGCAGCGAAGAGGGGCCTGTAGACACCGCGACCAAGTCTGGCAGCGGCACCGCCGGGATTTTACATGCCCCAGGCCTCCGTTACTGCTTGACGACCTTGGTGATGAGGAAAGCACAGCTAATTCAACCGGCATTCGAGAGGGACCTTACAAGCAAATTCCGTAGGGAGTGGAACGAGAAACTGCTGAAGATGTTCAACACCGCTTCAAGGCGGCTGAAACTCTTTTGAGTCAAGGTGAGATGAGGGAGCCTGGATGGGCCTGTGTTATTTTGTAGCTTGGAAATACGTGGGAATTGTCAGTAATAAGCGTAGACATTACTTCAACATTGGCATTGGCTGCCAAGGAGGGGATGTGATGTAAATGTTGTTTTATATGGCAGAATAGGTGCTTTGCATTACATCGATAAGGGGGAGCCGACCTTGACCAATCTCTGTTGTCATACGCAGTGTATTACAGCGCTCTTGTGGCAAGACAGCTTGGTAGCTGCGTCCAAGCTGCACTGTACCGAGCTAGTTGTGAACTGTCCATGTTTTTATATTGTTGCAGCAAGACAGCCGTGCGTGGCTGCAAATACATTGTGCATAGTTGTACTATAGATTATTATCCCTTCTGTGATATCAGCAAGAGAAAAATAGTTGTGTCCCCCTAAGTCATTTCTGATGCCCCCTTGCCTAGTTTATCCTGCAGCTGGGCCTGGCAGGAGCTGATCTCTCCACACAGCTCTGGGAACAGCACATAATGCAGCAGGAGCTGATCTCTCCTCTCAGCTCTGGGAACAGCACATAATGCAGCAGGAGCTGATCTCTCCACTCAGCTCTGGGAACAGCACATAATAGAGCAGGAGCTGATCTCTCCCCTCAGCTCTGGGAACAGCACATAATGCAGCAGGAGCTGATCTCTCTCCTCAGTGGAAGAGCAGGCAGGATGTAAGCTCTCACCTTGTCCAGTGTCATGCCAGGCAGGTTGGCTGGTAGAGCAGGGGGGTCGCCTCGGCCCCTGGAAATCTGGTCGGGCACCTCATACCCATACAATGCCAGCAGCTCCTTCAGTGGCATCTGGTCTGCCTGCAGAGGGATGAGGTGGAATAGGATCAGGGACAGAGGCTGTAGGAGACAGGGTGGGGTTAGGGACAGAGGGTCAGGGAAAGGGGTGGGGTTTGGGACAGAGACTGTAAGACACAGGGTGGGGTTTAGGACATAGGGTCAGGGAAAGGGGTGGGGTTTGGGACAGAGGCTGTAGAAGATAGGGTGGGTTAGGGCCAGAGGGTCTGTGAAAGGGGGAGGAGGTTAGGGACAGATGGTCTAGGGAAGGGGTGGGGTTTGGGACAGAGGCTGTGGTGGATGGGGTGGGGTTTGGGACAGAGGCTGTAAGAGACAGGATGAGGTAAGGGACAGAGGGTCAGGGAAAGGGGCAGGGTTTGGGACAGAGGCTGTAGGAGACAGGATGGGGTTTGGGACAGCGGGTTAGGGACAGAGGGTCAGGGACAGAGGGTCAGGGAAAGGGGTGGAGTTTGGGACAGAGGCTGTGGTGGTCTAGGGAAGGGGTGGGGTTTGGGACAGGGCTGTGGTGGATGGGGTGGGGTTTGGGACAGAGGCTGTAGGAGACAGGATGGGGTTAGGGACAGAGGGTCAGGGAAAGGGGTGGGGTTTGGGACAGAGGCTGTGGTGGATGGGGTGGGGTTTGGGACAGAGTCTGTGGTGGATAGGGTGGGGTTTGGGCTAGAGGTTCTGGGGTACAGCTGGTATTGCAACAAGAGCTGACCTATCCTATCCAACCATGGTTACTGCACTACCATGGGTACCTGCAGTACATTGTGCAACCTTATAATGTACTTATAAACACTGACAACTCACCCATTATACTAGAGTTATCTGAGTGAAAATCATTCTTCTAAGAGTATCATATTATGTGCACATAATACCATTCAAGACTTGATAAATTGTCATTGCATGATTAAGCTCAATCCACTCTCAGGCATTTCCTAATTAGTTCTCAGGGAACCTAGTTAGCTTTCCTCAGGGATCCTGCATTCTCTGAGAAATGGTTTAGTTCCAGTGAACATACTTCCATTTGTTACAGCCCATGATTCACTTGCTATACTAGAATTTGTTCAATTACAAATACAGCCATTTACCTTACAGCACAATGCAATACTGAAAAACATTAGTTTATCTGACTGAAAGTTGACCAGTCCTGGGGTGTGAAACATGAGCCCATTTCTGATTGGGATGAGAGGGTTTAAAGGCTCTCTCCATTCAAAAAAAAATTCCCCAAAAAAAACAATATGTGGTATATGTTTTTCCCACCAGAATTGTGATTGAAACTGTTAGAATACCGCATTTAAAGACGTCCTCATCAAGAGATTCAAGCTATATGAAGATTCAATTTGAAATTTTACTAACTCCGGCCCCCCACATCTGCCACTGACCTCATAGCTATGACTAGCGATGGGAACTTTTGTTCATTTTCGTGAGCTGGTTCTTTTGGCTCCGTTCATTTTGTTCATTTGGCTTTCTACCTTGCTCGTTCAGTAGTACTTCTGGCAAGACCACGATCATGTTTAATGTTCAGTCTCCCGGATTGCAGTTCCTGCCGTATCTGCTAGTTTAGCTGTTTTCTGTAAACAACCACCACATAACGACTACAAATCATAATTACTACTTTTGTTAATACAACATTCCTTGAAGCCATTAGCTGTATTCTTACAGCAAACCCCACTCATAGCTATATAAAATAATGTTTCTTTTTTTTCTTTAGCCTATGTCGGTTCCATAATATTGTCCATGGTGTCTATGTTGCTCTCGATGTCCTTATGGCTGTTTGTTTTTTTTTTATTAGAATACATATTAGAAAACAAAGGAATGTCACCACATCCAAACACCTATCAGATGTGATAGGTGCTTTGTTAACCAGATAGTATGGGTTGGACAAGATAGATGTATATTTGCAAGGTGTAAATTCAAAGTCAGTCCATTTGTTTATCATTCACCAACCTGATAGCGTAGTGGAGGTAACCTTGTTTTGAAAACAGGTGAGGTAATGTCTTGGTAAGTCTTTAATCTGAAGGTCTTTACATTGCGATTGTTCAATTTCAAGACTAGAGTTGTTCAATGGGTTGTGACTAATCTAATGGAAGGTCTGTTGTAGTTGATGTAAAAGGCAGTATTGAAAGCAGCTGGGGGCTTCCAGTCCTCAGGGGGATTTTGGTTTGATTTTGAAGCGTGGAATTTAATGCAAGTGTGTGTATTGCGATTTTGACTTTATTACCTCTGTATGTGGTCTGCATGCAGGGGCATGTCAAGAATTCTTAAAGTGGGGGGGCGATGTTGTGAGTAGCTCACTGTTTGCTGACTCTTTGCATACGTGACCCACACAAACTCGAATACTATAACTAGCCTAGCCTACATGTTATAAAATGAATCTCAGGATATCCGCACGAACAAGGAATTACGAAAGTATTACGACCGTTGTGGAAATTAGATGATTTTCCAGAATAAGTGCGGGGGACATGTCCCCTGCTTCCCCCATGGCTGCCACGCCTGTGTCTGCACGTGCACAGGTATGCTTACCTGTGCTGCTGCTAGAGCTGGCCTCAGACTCTGCAGGGTCTCAGGCTGCCGGCGACAGTCCTCTTCCTCCTCCTCCTCCTCCTGGAGTCCATAGCTCCTGCCCAGGATGCCTGCTAGAGTGACGCTGCCTTCTCCTGACCCCATTGAACCAGCTGTGGGACGGCATGAACATGTTTTTTTTCCACAGACCCGAAAAAATATAAAATGAACAAGGAAACAGGACAGACCAAGGGTGGGCAACCCTGGTCCTTGAGTGCCAGAGCCATTTCGGGATTTCGTTCTGCCCGAGTTCTCGAGTACAGTTTGAGTAATTATGAAGTGCCTAATCCTGAATGGTGAAGCTCCTCTTCCAGCTCCAGCACATGGTCAACTGCAGTCATTAAAGCCTGATAATTAACTGTCTGTTAATTAACCCCTGTCTGATTACACTGTCAGGGGTTTGGCTGGAGTGAAAACCAGAGACGTCTCGGGCACTCAAGGACCAGGGTTCCCCATCCCTGGGATCAACCATTTTTCATCCTGGTCGACCTTTATCTTGAAACTAAGTACACCAAAAACAATCTTCTACTTAATTAACAACAGAACCAACAATGTGAGTATAAAATAATGTATATTATAACCATTATGGAGGTAACCAGCAAGGTTCCAAGTCGTCAACATTTTTGTTTAATTATGGGTATGGTTTTATTTTTTATTTCTTGAAACAAAATTTGTACAATCACTTTTTATTGTAAACTGTTTGAAGATGTATCCAGAATAACTAAAGAACAGATAAGCCATAGATGTTCCATTTTGATTGATATGTCATTACGGA
Source organism: Albula glossodonta (assembly GCA_019788955.1). Classification (NCBI taxonomy): domain Eukaryota; kingdom Metazoa; phylum Chordata; class Actinopteri; order Albuliformes; family Albulidae; genus Albula; species Albula glossodonta. The sequence goes on from JAFBMS010000769.1 coordinate 572,867, forward strand.
TACAGGTGAGCATCAGCACAATACTCAATGTCATTTAAAAAATAAAATACAAACACATCCACTAAAAAATGGAGGCTGCTCTAACAACAGAAAATGAATACCATGAAAGCAAATTGATTATGCTGTCACTGCCCCAGATATACCAGAGCCAGGTAGCCCTGGGTACAGTGCTCAAATAATATTTTATTATTTTTTCACCAAAAAAGATATCCATGCAGGTACAATTGCAGTCCTGTTGTTGTTTTTGCAGCTAATTAACAAGCTACTTTTACTGCTACTGTACCAAAGACAAGTTCAGCTGCAGCTTGCATTGTTTCGCTGTAGACTGGATTTGTATGAACTGTTCATCATTCATGTATCCATATCCACTCTGCTCTAAACTGTGAAAACATTTCTCCCGGCAGTGAAGGCCACAGATGTATGAGGACCTTGAGATTACTACAGTCAAACATTGAGGAGTGATAACAGGGTGGGCATGGCAAGCTGGTGCTCTCAAGGCAGCCCAGCTCATTTTTAGCTTGAGGTGATACTGCTGATACAAAGCATAAAGTCTGCTGCTGACCACACTGGGAACACTGTGCTTGGGCACACGGCCTGTGCAGGTATAGGTGGGCTGTGAAAAGGAATCTGGTTAGGTTTTCAGTGGTACAGTATGTTTCTTTTAAATTTAGTTGTGTATAAGCTCACATATCTGTTTACATGAGCAGCTAGTGTCCGCAAAACATAAATCAAACTGCCTGATATTGTGTAGCATAATCAGAGAAAAATTCAGATTCTTCTTAAAATCTGAACTGAATAAGAGAGGCGGGAAATCAAATTATTTTAAATGGTTCACACCATACAAAACCAAAAATTGTACATTGTCATTGCTGGGCAATGAAATGTATCTATAATGCACTGTGGTGCAGAGGAAGGTAATGTCACTCCCAGCGTTTCACATGCATTTACAATTAGCAAATAAACCTATAATAGGTACACATAGGTTACATTTATTTTATAGATGCAGTCAAATTAAACAGTTGGATACCTGATTTTCAGAAATTCGGGTCAAATGGCACATCTGGAAATTTGAACCACAACAGTTTGAATCACACCTCACGAGAGGCAGGTTAATGCACTTCGTGAAATCCACTACTGGGTAACTTCAATCGGAAGACAGGAAATGAGTAAGATCGTTATGCATTGTGGGAATGCTTTCTTTCCTGTTCCAGATAGTTTGCTGCACAGAAAATAACATCTTGATATTTTATAAAGATGTCCAAACTGCAGTAAAATTTTGTGAACTTACATACCTTGAAATGAAAGAAAACCAGGTTTACATAATGAAAAGAACACCTGTATCTGCAACTTAGTCTTAATAGTTAGCCTTTTTTTTAATTTGTTGACTTATTCATTTATTGAAACGTGAGATTCCGATTGTTTACACCGTCATATACTATTGATGACAGTACACGAGAACGTGCCCAAAGAAACGGCATAATCTAAATCATTTAAACCACAATTAAAGCAACCACACAGATCTAAAGGGTTCGCGAAAGCCACAAAACAATTCGTAAAAAATCTTAGGTAAAGTTGTACCGGTACTAAAATTCACTAAAGATTACCAAGACTGAAGGTGGGGTGAGGAAGACATATTCAAACACAAATCAAAATATGCAGATTCGAATTTAATTGTAAAAACCCACCATGGTCATCAACAGCGTCACAACTTCCAAATAAAATGTGTGACACCAAACGCAGCTCCACGTTAGAAAAAAATAAAATAATACGGCTCACAGGAATTCAGCATCTCACGAAACACTGAAGAGAATGTGACTTTCTCTGTTCACAGCATGGACACGCTTTTAAAAAGAGTCTGTAAATTCCACAAGTTTAATCAATAATGATGCAAGATTTAAGAATCATAACATGTTATCATTCAGATCGCTTAGCTGTTCTGATAAGCCAGACCACTTGAAAGATGAGCCAGGTTGCTTTCCGAATCTGTGGGTGCTGATTGCTAGAGAGCCATGCTTTGAGGGTTTCATGGGTTTAGAAATCCTTCAGTGACACTTCAGTCCGACAGAAGACAGACTGACGTTCCCTTTCATCTTCAGTCAGACACGCGTACTGACACAAGTTTACAAACAACGCAGCTTTCACGCATGCCTATAGGTGCACACCTGGGACACTATTCAGCACCGTCGCCGCATCAGCCTCCGATGCTCTCATACAACGCACTATCTGGCAGCCGGAGAATGGTTCGTAAAGAATGAGGCGAGGCTTTAGACGCGAGTTTATCAGAGCTAATGCCACCGGCTTTTCTACCTCAGATATCACACTACGGGCGTAGACGCCCCACTGCACCCAGCTGATACGATAGACGAAAATGTTATCGACGCTCTGTTTCGTCCCGTTCCGTTCCCAAAACAGAAAGTTGATATACAAAATAATTGGTTTCGTGTTCTTCCTTCACCCTTTCGCTTACTTACCTCCGCCATTCCGTTCTTACGCAGGCTGAGGGGAGTTTCCCGGATGTCGTGGAGGTCTAGCTTTTGAGCCGGATGGTTTATTGGTGTAGCGTAACAGCGCAGAGGATAATGATACGCGATGGATAGGAGGAGGTTGACGGTATGCGTATTGGTCAAAACTGACTCATTATGAAAATGTAACTGTTTCCAAAAGCCTATGAACGGGGAGATAATCAAGGATCATTTAGTCCAAATGTATAACTCTGGATGCAGGATATGAGTTGGCTGAAAATAGCATGCCACGAGTTTTACATTCTGTCTTATTTCTAAACTGGTAAAAATAGTTATTGCCACTGGTTTCACCTGTGGCAGCCACTTAAAATTGCATACATCGGACACAGTGTTAATGAACGCTATTAGTGTTAATCTGGTTGTTAATTTATTAAGTTATGACAACTCTTATAAGCGCATATTGAGTTAGTGTGATGCAGTTGTTTGATGAAGAAACATACATCAAACACAAGTTGAATCAAACTGAAACCTTAATGGCCCCAGCTGCTGCTTGAACTGATTAGAAAGTGGGATAAGGGTCAAAGACAACACGTAATCCTTTAAGTAAACCAACAAAACAGAATCGTTCTTACGAGCGCGATTCGCACACCCATTCCCATGTCGAAGCAATGAGAAAGGCCATATTCCGGTCCCCGGTTTCAAACGATTAAAATGATCAATCGTTCAAGAGTCCTACTATTAAAACCTTGCTTATCGGTTTCGAATTAACGAACATTTGGTGTTTATTCTGTCAATTTAGACATATGTAACAAATTCCAAAATCGTGTCCATTCATTTCACAAAAATGTGATATATTTTATTGAATATTAGTGAGAATATTTTCACTAAAAGCACCACAGGAAACATAAGGGGTTTAAGGAAAAATAAACATCGAATAAATACAGCCTCACAACAAGGTAGCACCGAAAGAGCCATATCACGTTTAAGAATGATTCGTTATGTGATTTTTTACTCCTGATGTCTTTAGGTGTGTCAGGAAAAAAAACTTCGAGACCAATGACAATAATATTTCACATCAAACAGGTAACTTTCTCTGTGAACAGCCCCTAAACAACCAAAATAAATACTATACATACTAAAACTAACTTAATATGTTTCTGGCATGTATGATAGTAATTGATTTTTATTTTCTTTATTTTTTCATGCCAGGAAAATCAATAAGGCCAGAGTTATCATGTTCAAAGCATGTTTACAACAGATTTATTGCTCATACTCAATGACTATTAATGTCAACCAATCGGGTCCTTGGTGAGAAACTTTGTTACATTTTAGCAGTTTTACAGAGTGCTATTATGGTCTGGTGTTAATTAAAACAACACAACAATAATCTTGTAACATCTACTATTGTGTGAAGAAGGACAAAGGAATCATGCTGGAGACAATAACAGTAAGAAATCCAGAGTATAGCTAAAAGGGGCAGTCAAGTTAATCACAAAAATAATTATTTATTTAAATAATTATTTTAAAGATAGTTTCTCTGTCTCTTGTTTTGTGGCCTTTGAATCTGTCATTGTGTTTCTATGTGAAGAGAAAAAAGCTCTTGACTGTTTAAAAAAAAAGTAATTGATTGACAGCTCATTATCCTGCCATCTGTGATGGACTCGTGACCCCACTGGGTCTCCTCAGCAGCGCTCAGCTCCAGCAGTGCTTCGTTTCTCACTGCATTTGCGTGGGATCGGCTTGCTCAGCTCCAGGATCCGCGGGGTGACATAGGCATTTCGGGCCGCCGGACTAACGCTAAAGGGGTTGTACCCCTCAAACAGGCCCTTCCGTGGTTTGGGCTGGGCGAGGACCTGCACCCGATTACTGGCCACTGCCTCCCGTGCGGGCACTGGGACCGGCCATGACACTGGCCGATCCAGCTGGTACTGTGGGTGGCTGGGCTTTGGGGCTAAACACAGGGAGGACAGCAACAAACAGCAGAATGAGGGAGAGAGCGAGTAAATTGAATTTAAAATTTGCTATTGTTGGCACAAGTCAGAACCAACAAATGCCATGTATTGATCCATCTTGTAATAATAATAATAATAATAATAATAACAATTAAGGATGCACCGAGCGATTGGCCGGTGACTGAAATTAGCCGGTTTTCCTAAATATAGTCGATTTTATGTGCTGATCTGCTAGACTTGTGGTTCACGCGCTCACGCACACTCACCCTGTTGCACCTGCAGCCGTAGCACACAACTCGCTTTGATGATAATTTATCAGAAATTCAATCTTGTCTGGTTTGTCACATTCTTGCATGAATTAGTTAACAATACCTTAAAGGTATGCAGCGCAGGTAAGTGAATGGATACATATATAGCCTGTTAGACTTTGTGAGTAAGGAGTAAAGATTGGGTCTTTTGAGCTGTGCTAACCAATAGTTGGAGCAGTGCAGACCCCTAGTTAGAGCTGCATAGAGCCTTAGTTAGAATTGCATAGGTCCTTGGTTAGATCTGCACAGACACATTGTTAGAGCGGCACAGACCCTTAGAGCTGTGCTAACCCTTAGTTAAAGGAGCACTGACCCTTACAGCTGCGCAGACCCTTAGTTTGAGCAGCACAGACCCTTAGTTATCTGCTCTGGCCCTTAGAGATGCAATAGACCTTTAGTTAGAGCTTCGCTGACCGTTAGATCTGCACAGATGTTAAGTTAGAGCTGCACAAATCCATAGAGCTGCAGAGGCCCATGGAAACAGCTTACAGACCCTTAGTTAGAGCTGCACTGACCCTTAGAGATGCAAAGACCCTTAGTGAGAGCTGTGCAGAACCTTAGCTAGTGCTTCACAGACCCTCAGTTAGAATTGCAGTTCTAAGAGCAGCGCGTCCCTTATTTGGAGCTGCAAAGACCTTTTGGTAGAACTGTGCATGCTAGCTTTGCTAACACTCAATTAGAGCTAAGCAGACCCTTAGTTAGAGCTGCACAGACGCCTAGAGCTGTGCAGACCTTTTGAGCTATGCTGACCTTTATTTAGAGCTGCACAGACCCTGAGTTAGCGCTGCACATGCCTGTAGAGCTGCACTGACACCGAGCTAAGACAACCCTTAGTTAGAGCTTCACAGACACTTTCAGCTGCACAGACTCCTAGTTAGAGCTACACAGACCCTTCGTTATAGCAACATATGCCCTTAGAGCTGCACTGATCCTTAGTTAGAGCTTTGCAGACCCTTTCAGCTGCACATGGCCACAGAGTTGTCCTGACCCTTAGTCTACACAAGTTCAGCCGCATGCTTGGATATGACTCACAGAACCCAATGCAATGAATAAAAGTGAATATGAATAGAGGCCATGGCGGACTGTGACTCACTGGACAGGAGGCGCAAGCGGGAAGAGAGGGTCCGTGGCTGCAGGCTGGCCAGGGTGGGCCTGGTTTCGATTTGGAGACGCAGTGGAGTCACCACTTTTTTGGGGCAAGCTAACTGGCCAATTCGGGAGCTGAGCACAACTGTTCCTACAGCTGCTTTCGGCTGTGGGCAAAACAGCAGGGTAGAAACATTCAATATCCAGAGTTATCACAGCTTTGGATGTTTTGTTTAGATGTCCTGTCCTGTCTGAGACCCCCTGTCTGACAAAGCCTGAGAGATATAGACTTCAGATGGTCATGATCCAAGCACATACAGTCTGGGTAACTCCTAAAATACTCCCAATGTTGAGAGGAAAAAAAAATATAACAAACAGGAATGTAAACCTCTGAAGAGAAGTTCCTGTTTTGTATCATCAGTGATGCAAAAATATAGGTTAACAGACCCATCTATAACATTCCCTTTTTGATGTATCCATTTTATATTTAAGCTCATACTTAAAGCATTGTGTCCAGTATTTGTGCACTAACATTGTGACTCACTTACATGGTGACTGAGTCTAATGAGCGTTGCACTAATTATCGGAAGTCTTTAATGACTTTATGGTTTCCTCAATATTTAGGGATTTTCCCATGGTTCAACTTTTTATTGAGCTATAAATTTTTGTTTTCATCATTGACTTTGCATGGCAGATCATGTCAATGCTTTGTCATAAAATATGGTGCAAGAGTGAGCTGTGATTGGCTTGGGCCTCCTCGGCCGTGTGGGCCCGGTGTGTCACCCCCTCTACCCCTCTGCTTGTGATATTACAGTCCCCCAAACAACCTCTGCTACCAGGGACGGTTCTCCCGTCTCCTCCACATTGAAAGTCCTGCATATCAGTATTGGAGCTGCAGGTAGTTGACCTGAAATAGCATATTGTCAGCAGTGCAGTCTGAGCACAGACTTTGCCACAGCGATGTCTTTTCTCTGACAGCTCATCTCTAGGATAGAGCTTGTCTTGGGAGAACACCAAGTGAACTGGAAAACATGGAGCATAAAATAGCACATGTGGAGGATCCAGTGCACTGCAAGGTTCCAAATTCCAAAATGCTTCCCTTTCGATGTTTGTTTGGTATGTTGATAAGCTCGTCAGATTTACCTTTCAACATGCCTGCAGTTCTCCCAATGCATTTATTTTCAAGTGTCTCTGGTACCAGGGCAGACCGTATTTGTGATGTCACAAATCTAAGGAGGCGGCCAACACTGGACAGGACAAAGGGATTCTCCTCCTCTAATTTACATATAGGGATGTATTTTTTTGGCCCACATGAAATTAGGAATATTAACAGTAATCAGTATTATTAATACCATCAATAATATTATCATCAGTAAGTAAAGTAAGTATATATCTACTAAATTCACATGCTCAATCTGCAACGGATGGAGTAATGTGTTAATATCAATTAGATGGCGTTGCATGTTTCAGCCAATAATAATGCGCGTTACATACAATAAATTAACTTGCATCCAGCGCTCGCAAGATAACATGGCTAAGGTAGAGGAAGGTGCGTTTCACACCAGAGGTACTAGTTTGTGAGGTCCATGCCCGACATGAGCAAATTTTTGGATCTGCCAGTGTAACCCAGGTTCCTCAACTGAAGCTACTCTGGCAGCCACCACGCAGACAAGATTGCTGGGTTTCAGCGGTTTATTGAGCCTGGCAACAAAACCGGCAAATAACAGCTCGTAAAATGGACAGTTACCTGTCACCGAAGACTGCGAAGGGGCAGAACACACATGTCCAATTGTTAAATATATAATAAATATATGTAGAGATCGTATAGTTTTTATTCTTCTGTGTTTGTTCTCTGTGAATTAAATGTCTGCTGCAAAACGGTCCCAATCAGCGGTCAGTGATTTTTGATACTGTCGTTGCTCTATGTTCTGCGCTCTCACTTGCGGAGCGCAGAGCGGAAATTCCGCTTATGTGTGAACGTAGGGTCAGTCATATTAAGAGTGACGCTGTTTGAAAAGTCGTTGGCGGTAAGGCCTTTTTCTCCTTGCAATTATGTATCCCATACTATCGGGATCAACAGCTAAACAGAGACATTAAATTAAGCCATGATTATTCGTCTGCGTCCATAATGTTCTAAGAATCAGAAGAATATACATTTCAAAAGCATGGGTCTCACGTTTTCCTGGCTTCCTCGGTTCTGTTAATGTAGTTCGTCTGGCTGTTCTTATATGCAGGTAGAGAGGTATTAGTTAATTTGGAGAAATTGGCATTGTCTGTGCTGAGGGGAAGTCTGTTCTTTGCTTAATATGTCTTCATTGCCAAGTTTGACACAATGACAATTCATGACATACCAGACAAATTTATGTTGAAATATTTTGATTAGAATGCAATTATTTGTGTTATTATGGAATTTTGACCATTATTGCCTTTCGGTCCTATCTCCGAAGTTATGTTATGACACCTGCTGTCCGAGGCAACTTACTACAGGTAATTTGGCAGTTTCGCACTCCGAATAGACCTACTTTTGAGACCTCTAATGCGCAAGGGTTTCACTTTGGACAAAAACGGCAATTCGGGCATTGCGCTCCATAATTTGCATGGTACTAAAATTTGTTTTCAGAGGACACTCCCAGACATTGTGCTTCCACGCCCCTTTATTACATCAGAGGCACAAGTGGCTTTGTGCTTCCGCATTTTTTCTGTTGAGGTTCTGGCGTGTTGCCAAAAATAACTTTGCGGTCATGGTGCATTTTAAATCAGTCCTAGCACATTGCACCTGTTGCCGAAAATAGGGCCCAAACACATTTTAAAAAACAGGATCATATTCTTCATGAAAATAACAGGAAAAGTCAGCTTTGAAGGTCTTGAAAAAAGGAAGCAGAGACAGGCACAAAAATCCAAACATGACAGGTAGAAACATATGATCAGCACCTAAGGAAGGAATGGCACTGGGTAAAACGAGGGTGATGGATTGACGAGGAGGCAGTACTCACTTTGGACAGCAGGGGGCGATCAGGCTGCCAGCCGGGTTTGGGTTGGCGATGTTTGGCCAGGGCACACACTCGCTCAGTGGCAGATGCCCTCAGCGCTGCCATGCTCACCTCCCAAATTGGAGAACGCCACCTGGCAGTGAAACAGAGGGAGTGTGAGAAACGAAGGCAGAGTGGTAAAAGTGTAAAGAGAGACAGGGTGAAAGGGAAGGAGAGAGAGAGAAGGAATGGGCATGGAAAAAAGAAGAGGAAGAGGCAAAAAGAGAGAGAGGATGGCAAAAGGAAATAGGGTGTTATGTGAATATGCCTGTTAATTTAAATGCAGTTTTTCTGTTTGGTTGAAGTGAATTTATAGGCAATGTTTACACAAAGTATTTCATAAAAATTAAACTCACTGGACTGGAAGAGTAAGGAAGAGGCAGAAAGAGAATTTAAAGTGAAATTTAAATTTAAAATTTGAATTTAAAGGGGTGCAGAGAGAGAAATACTGATCTTTCTGAACTTTTGATTAAACCACAGTAAAGAGAAAACAGCATTGTGACATTAAACTCTGCATAGTTTTCATAAATCAACATAAATTCTCTCAGAACGAGAAGACAAAAACAAAACAAAAAATAAAACAAACAGCGAGCATAAACAAGAGTGGGATACACTTTGCTAGAGTGTGAGACAGCATAGATGCTGTTGGTGGATTGTTCTCAGTAAAAGAGGAGGCCAAAAAATGGTAAGGATGGTCACCAGACAAAGATAAGTCCATTTCTCACACAGCTAAACACTGCAAAGAAAAACAAGCAATACAATCTTCACCTGTTGTCTGGAAACACATGCTCACGCTGCCTTCTCTCGCATAGCTGAGACCAACGGGGCGTCAGCTCTTTCTCAAAACAAAGATGCAGGAAAGTTTTAGCGATCATTTGTAGTATATAACAACAGGATAACTCATTCACTTACACAACATAGTTAAGATAATACGCTGAATTACTTGAAATAATCACTATTACGCGTGTAAATATAATGTTTAAATATGTTTTGTTTGTCCATGACAATGGGTAAAATGTATAGTTATTTTTTTTATTTATTTACCAAAAGTAGTTGTTTCTCCTTGTTTTTTCTCTGGGAGTCTGTCCCGCCAGTATGCAGACCGACTGTTAATACACAAATATAAAAAGGAGAGGACGTGCTATCAGTGTATTGAACTCAATAATGCATGATTAGAATTCAGAATTTGTATGATTAGAATCTCACTTCCATACACACACCAGCATGCTATAATACTATTACGACTTTATTTCTACGATCACTTCTGCTGCTATAGTAATAAAACAGTAACTTTCTACATCTTACAAGCTTTTTTGAAACGGCTTGGAATGCAGTTTGGAATATGGAGTTATTTGTAAATCACAGCAAAAACTGCAATAATTTTCCCTATAAGTAACATTTCCAGTTTTTCATGATTTCAGGTTCTCTTCACACAACTTTCACATTGAAAACACGGTTTGCGAAACATTTAACCCAAATGCTGGCGCTGATTACGGGTTTGACCTATTGCTCACAAAATTCTGTTTTGAAAATCTGTTTGAAAATGCAGAGGTACAAAGCTTTTGATTTGATAATCAGTAAAAAGTTTCACCTAAAGGGACATACCAGGTTGGTCACCTATATCAAAGAAAATGGAAGCAGAAGGAGTAGGAAAGACTTCTACTGAGATGTGTGACGTGGGGGTGAGGGGTGGGGGTGTGTGAATGCGAGGCGGGAGAGCTGGATGAAGCCTTCAAAGAAGAACTAGATATGTAGCAAATGACATCGAGAGAAGCAGGCATGAGGGTTCAGCCAAATCTGAGTTGCATCAATTATATGCATTTTCAAGAGGGAGAACCGGTAAGTACGACTGTATCCACAGAGAAATGAACCAATTACAGTATACTGTACTACATACATCAACTGATGTACATACAGCTTGCTTTGACATTGTGTTAGCATTATGTAGTACTACTACCATGAGAAATATTTTTTACTGTACATTACAGGGTTAAGAGAAGGCCATATGCTTGTGGTCTCCTCTTGTTCCTTGATGGGCTTGCAGAGTAGTTGATGGTGGGAGAACAGTTGACCAACCTTGACATCATATGGGAAAATGTGACATTCCACCAGCTGTTTGGGAGTGGCTCCAAGCATTCCCATAAATATCAATGGTGTGTCTTCCACCATATTCACCATTCCTCAATGCAATTGAGGATTTTTTTTCTGCATGGTAGTGGGAAGTGTATGACTGCAATCCACATGTTCAGGCGACACTCATGGATGTAGCCTGTGATGACATCACCACAGAGGGATGCCAAGTTTTGATTTGTCTCGGGAAGCATTTTTATACACGGTGTCTGGCTAGGAAGGATACTAGGTGTGATGTAGATGAAATCCTTTGGCCTAATGCAAATGGCAGGCAAGGTATGAGGTAGGAAATATCCATGAACTTAAGGCAGTTATTTTGTTACTTTGTTCATTTATTTTACGTTTTTTTTTTTTGTGTCAATACTTAATGATTGGTGGTGTAAATTTACGATTTGATGTCCTGTTTTGAAAAAGATAGTTGTTTTTATTTTTTTCTGTCTTCAGGGAAGAGGTTTTTTGTGATCTTTCCTTTTTAGACATCATTGTGTGATCTTGTTAATGGTATGAAGACTTTGAAAATGCAATAAAATTTTCAGTATGCACTTGCTGTTTTGTAAACTGAAACACAGTTTTGTTGGTTGTGTCACCTATTCTCAAAATGGGCACAATTGTTTCTAAAAATGCATCCGAACAATAGAGAAAAACTATAAACAACATTTTCACATGCACAGGAGAGCTTTACTGTTGTTGTTGTTGTCTTCTGTGATCAAATCATGTCAGTTTTGTTGGGTAGGACTTATTTAATGTATTTTTGTATCTTGTGTTGAGACTTTTGTTATGCAGAATTGAGTTTGTCATTTGAATGGCAAAAATAGAAAGTGTTTTGTCCACTGAAGTTTAAGTGATCACATTGTGGGCTAGTTTCATTCATATGGTGTAAGAAAATAGGAAAATACTGTCGTCATAATAATAATAATAATAATAATAACCATCATCATCACCACAATTCTCTACGTAAATATTGAGAAACTACATATATGAAAATGCAGCATCCATTTCACCACGTACTGCCCCCAGCCCAGTCTTCGTCAAACTGCGCGTCACGTGTGCGTGAGTGTACTATACCGGTCTGGACATTTGAGGAGGTTTGGTTTGGGCTTCGCGAGTTGCTCAATACGGGTGGCCATGGGTGAACGGCAGCCGCTGCAAGGAAAAGAGCAGGGGACCAAAAGTCAATCCTTAAGTCGTTTTGTAGTTCTAAATCAGTAATTTTAAACGTTTTTTTTTTCTAAATCACTTAGTCTATAATTGGTCATTTGAGAACGGCTGCTACATATTACACCTATCAACGGCTTAACACGAGCATACTGACACCGACACACACAACCTTGTCCAAAGTATTTCCGGGTTCGTTGCAAATGAATACCATTCAACATTGTAAAACAAATAACACACTAGAAACTAGCGCTCTTGGTAAGTTATTTCATGACATTGTAGCAGTTACTTGTCAGTGCATTTTTTTCCTGGTTATCCAGGAAGTTGGAGATTTTAATGTCAGAGCAAATGAGCGTGGGCACATGTCAGAGGGTGAGTTATACGTATATTAGGAAGTTAGCAAAAAAAAAAAGGTTTCGCAATCCCCTACCTGGCTGCCACTTCTTGAGTAAACACAAAGCCTCCTCGCGCAGACGCCAAAACCGCGGTTACTTAGCAACAACTGACGCAGCCTCAAACATAATTAGCTATGATCAGATGAACGATGACATTATAAGCTTATTTTGTGTCAATTTAGATTATTCTACATAGTAGATTGACAAAATAGAGATGGGCGAATCAGAGGGAAGGGGGAGCTGTTTGACAGAATAGGTTTGAAAGAATGCGGCTCCGAAAGCCTTGTGGGATCATTGTGACAAGTTACTGAGCCAGCTCTATGACGTGTACGCCTGGTGACGTATTGGAGTTTTAGGATTCTAATGTGACGTTTTCATCCAATGAGTTAATAGTCCTTTGATTTTAGTACAATGTCATAGACAAGCAACATCATAGACGACGTAGAAGAGTTTCCCAAATTAGGGGAACAGGGCCCCTTTACAGCCAGCCAAAATGGAAACCTCTGAATTTTGCAGAACAGGAAGGAGTAGAACATACGTTGTGTTTAAATGGGTTTGATCGGAGCATTTTTTCAGAACTATAAACACGATTTTAACAACTTTATTAGATCTATTGCTTTTAGCAAACTGTCCCACTATCTATAGAAAATAACCGTCATAATTTCAGTTACGTAAAACCAGCAATTCTTTGATAAAGGGAAAATTAATCCAGCGCTATTAAATTGGATTTTAATGTACACAAGCTTGATATCGCATTCCCTATCATTAAAATCTATGCCTCCAAACAAATGCAGTCACAGTCTTACAGGAGATTCCTGCTTACCAATATCTCAGTCTAAAAACTGTACATTAGTCAAATTATTTGTTAGTGGGGGAGTAGAATTTCAAAAACCGCATCATGAGTGGAGCTACACTCAACTGTTAATCAGCGGCTTGTCTGAACCGATTTCTCTCCACAGTGAAGCACAATGATTGGTTCAAAGCGGTTAGTCACTGTGACCAGTCTGACGCCCTGCCCATTTTTGGTTTCACAAAACCGCATAGAATCATCAGCAGTCACTACGCTTTGTTATAGTGAAAATTATGGGGATTGTGGAGGTGTGACGCTCTTGCAAAAGTCAGACGCAACTTAAAGGAAAGAGGACAATCACATTAACCATCATCAGCTTATTTCGGATCTCATGTTATTAAGGACACAAATCAGATTAACACTCCCCTATAGGATAAACTTTATGTTACACAAAAATTTTAAATATCTCCTGAGGCTGCAAAGGCAAAATAATAACACAAACGCGAACATATTTGTGTTCAAGCTCAGAAATGACAATATTAACTTTGTTACTATCTAAGTCATAATCAAATGATTGTCATCAAGCGTATAGGTTTTAGTTGAACATTGGGGGAGACGCAGAATGTAAGTGGAGGGTCTAGGGGTGCTTCTCCTGAAAAATTTGAGTGTTACTATGATTGTAATAATAATAATATTAATAACAATACATATTATTAAAGGATGAAACTACTGATCGAAAATACATTAGACTACACTACATAACATGAGTTATTTAGCAGAGGCTGAGTTAAGGGGGCAAATTCAATGCTGAACCCACTCCTATAACACACGATTCCCATTACCGTTACTACATAACAAGAAACTATATGTGCATAAAAATGCGCACAAAGAACCACACACAGTATGACTTTGTATTAATGCTTT